>JABACO010000004.1:8891212-9228712 GCA_013339895.1 Ephydatia muelleri | reverse complement strand
GGGTTATTATGCCAACAATCCAGCATTAGATTATAGCTTAAAAGAAATACGTGTGTGTGTTCAGAGAGTACACAATACAAAGATTATTAAAAGAACAAGATAAAATGCTAGTTGATTTATGCAAAGCCACTCTCAAAAGTATCAAATTTTACCCATTAGAAAAATGATACCAAGCTTTCAATAAATTTCCCACTACAAGCATGGAATGAACAAGCAATCACCAATTCAAATTTTAAGAAGGTCACAGAATGCGCATCATTATAAGTTTGATGAATGAAACAAAATGACAGAACATATTGAAAGAATTGGAAAGACAGAACACACGAAAAAATTCTGCCTTGAATATCTCAAGTGTAATAGCACGTTATATGTACACTGCTAGGATAGTATGATAAGCGCCTACTGTCAACATACACCCTGCTATGTATATTTAGTCTGTTTGCACTTCTAATAAAGCATGATGGTCTCTTCAAATCACCATTCTTTTTACTAAATCTATCTTTAGGCACAAAGCAAGGGTCTGAACTAGGATGTTTCGTTTCCACTCACATTTGATTGGAACAGTTATTAGGTCTTTCCAGCCTCACTCCATCCTTTAACAGTAAGGTCAATGCCCTATTTGACACACTGGCATAAGGAAATCCCCCTGTGTAGGTGCACAAGAACAAACAACCACAGCACGTCATCACTTGACACCTCCAACTTCCTCCTACTAGAATATACATGTACTCACCCATTGTGGCTATCTCCCATAGGACTATTCCATATGCCCATACATCAGAAGCGATAGTGAACTCCCTTTGGAAGATTGATTCCACAGCCATCCACCGAAGTGGAAGCCTTCCATGGCTGGTGTTGATGTAGACTTCATCTTCCATGACCACTCTGGACATTCCAAAGTCTGATATCTTAAGCAACTTGTTTCTTCCAATCAGAATGTTACGACATGCAAGATCTCGATGGACAATATTCAAACTAGATAGATATTCCTGGTAAGAAAAAGCAAATTGTGCATGAATAAATCGGACCAAATAAAATGGAAGTGTCTCAAAAACCTGGATAAAATAATCAGTGAAGGGCGAAACAAATACAAAGCTCAATTTCCTTTCTAATCTATATGCTTTTTGTTTTTTTGCAGTGTTGTGCCCTGTACTCATACTGTTGCTAAATCCAAAATGTTAGCATATATTGCAGCTTCTGCATCTCATGCATGATTATCTGCAACATAGTAATTACAATTTAGATTTAGTAACATGTATGAAGTGTGTCATTAACATTCATATTCGCAGCTGTGTCTCTTCACATGCTGCTCAAAAAGAACAAATACAAAGCTCAATTTCCTTTCCACTCTACTTAGTATGCCTTTCGTTTTTTCGCTGTGTTGCGCCCTGTACTCATACTCATTAACATTCAACTTCGCAGTTCTGTCCCTTCACATGCGGCTCAAAAAGGGAAACAAGTTATTTCATTATCACCAATTCTCGAATATCCATTATCATACCATGCCAGCGGCTATCTGTCTAGCAAAGCTGATTAGATCCAAATCTCCAACTGGTCCAAGTTCAGCCAAGAGATCTTCTTTTGGGGCTAGACAAGAATAAACCCCTCTTGGTTCCTAGAGTAAAAAAATAACATTTCATGATCATGCTACATGAATTACTTCCTAGGTACTTGTAGCTACAATGCAAGTCTGCTAATGGGAACATTGAGCAGAATCGCATTTACAATGAATTGCTGTTTTGTGCATACCATATACGGTATCGCAGGACAGATCCTGCCTGGGTCATCCTCCATCACCTAGAATACAAGGTACAATGGAAATGACGTGTCACTTTAATGCAGGCGTGTTTGGATGATGATTTTGGTACTGCATGGAATTCATGGAATTACCTTTCTAACGAAACGCAAATAGTTAAGAAGGTCTCCATACTTGACGAACTCAACGAGAAGTAGGAGTGGCTCCTGTGCAGTCACGCAGCCCACCATGTTTATCACGTACATGCTCAACTCGCTCCCACCCTGGGACACAGTCTTCATCATTTCGATCTCCTTCAGGAAGTTGGCTTTTTCTATGCTATTGGCGCTTCCTGACCGAGGGTGTGTGTTTAACATGGGTACATGCATATGGGTGGGGGAGAGCAAAATCAAAAGAAGCGAAGGCATATTATTAATGTACACTGCAAAAAATATGACAAAGTAATAGATTTTATTGCATACTTTTGAGCCTCTTAACGGCAACGCTGGCTCTCATTGGAGAGTGGAGAGAAGACGTGCTGGCTCTTAAGAATCCCGCCACCTCCCCCTTGAAGACCTCTCCAAAATATCCTTTTCCAAGGGGCTCGTTCTCCATGACGGTTACCTCACTGCGTGGTACCTCCCACTCGTCGAACGTCAGCGTGCTTGCAAGAAAGTCATCCTGGTCAGAAAAGGGTGCCGAGCGATCGCCTGGCTTCTGAGTTGTCATGCGCCTCTTCCCGGTGATGAAGAGTGTCCCCTGGGGGTGTTTTATGAGAAAGTGAGTTTGCGCATCCCCTCCTGCGTGTGCATGCATGTGTTATTGTGCTTACGTAGTCAAAACGACGGCGTTGTCTTGTCCGAAACACGCAGGAGCACACGAGTGTAAATACAAAAGAGATTCCTAAAATGCCTCCTGCGCTGATCACCCAGTAAGTAAAAATGGGGAGATTGGAGCCGCCCTCTGCCAAAGGAAAAGGATACTCAACTTGGAGAAAATGGTATTCTGACTCCAAGCTGGCGTCAAAACAGTGATCATCATTTTTACATGCATTTCAAATTTAATATGATACGAAATCTATACTTCCATACATGCCGCAATGAAGTGATTAATATGAACAACACAGGTGCAGCACGTTATAACTGTTGTACGAACGCACCTAAAACATTTGAAGTATTACAAGATAGGCCGACAGAGGTCATATTTAAGATGCGTGGATTACTCCAATTGCTATAAAGAAACTCGTTTTTTAGGCGCATCTTCAAAAGAAGAAATAATATTAAATGTAATACTATGACATTTGCCATACATGTATATTGTACCTGCAAATAGAGCAAACGCTGATTTGGAGGGACGTTAATGCTGTTGAGTGACATTTGCGTCACATTCGGCTGAAATATAGGGACAGTTTGACGTAAGCATTCAATGATGACCTGCACAAGTGTGCATAAGTACGGCATACGCTGTACAGAGTGGGAGCATTTATGCATTTCAGATCTAATGTTATACTACTTGCAAGTAGCTTCTCCATCCAAACAATCACATGCATGCATCAATGTGTTATTTTTACAGGGATCGTATAATGCACTTAGATAAAGCTGTCTTCGGCCCAACTCCACCCCAAACAAACACACCATCACTGATATGAATTTTCTCCAGTTTGACGCCGATGCCTGGTCGCTCTCAGTCGGGAGCAGGGATATGCTGCCGATGTACAATTGGTACTGAGAGACCATTCCATTTGCATATTGAGCTGGTTCCCACGTAATCGTTAGGCTGAGAGTGCCACTCGCATCGTCAAAGCTGAGAACACATGTGTTGATGACGGTTATTGGGGTTGGAGGTACTGGAACAAGAGCTGGAAAGTCGCATGCTTCTGGTTGCAATTGCGTCATTGCGTCTGGTAATGGAGTTACCTGTAATAGTAAAATACCTGTGAATTAATACTTAACATTTGGACGTATCGACATTTTACGTTACTGATTCACTGTAGAGAAGCATGGGAATGCACATCTGCTACATCACTGTTACAGGTCTGAAATGAATAGGACTGACTAGTGCTGAGTAAAATGCAATATATTGCACTGGTAAATCGAAATACACACTGCCGGTACAAACTGGTATGTGAAATAGAATACCATTATTGAGATAATATATGTATACAAGTTAGCGCACATCTGTGGTAGAAGAGAATAAACTATATACCTACCTTTAAATTGTAGATCCTTTCATCGGGAGCGTTTTTGTACTTAATCCAAGAATACTGATATTGGTTACCCTAAATCAATTGAATGAAATCACATCACCTACCTAGCATTCATTGGGTGTAAAAATATCATTGTATGTCTGACCTCTGTAAAAATTCTGTCAGTTCTTAGCAGGGGGAATGGTTGTACTGAGAATTCACAAAAGAATGTTAGTATTCTGCCAACGTAACCAGCTGGAATTGTCCAAATAGCTGAAAGATCATAATGTCCAGTTGATTGATTTAAGTAAAGAGTGCATCGAAGGCCTAAATTAGGTATTGGAGTTGTAGATGAAGTTGAAAGTGGAGTTGAACTAGATTTTTCAGTATGTTGGCTAGGAGAGGGTGCAAGAGATCTTAGTGCTAGTGTTGCCATTGTGGCAGAAATCTCTGGTGAACCAACTGTAAAGGGAACACTTTCAAACGATATCATTGAAGTCAGATGTGGACGTTGCAATGCTGAAGTCACTGCATCCATAGAAAGAGTGGTTGAAATTGGAATTTGAGTTATCAGTGGAACAAAATATGTTGAACTAATAATATCAGAATTGTGGGGGGATGTGTCAAAGAAAGGGGCTTCAGTATTTCCAGATGTTGACTGGATAACAGGAATATCCAAGAGTGGTTTGTGCGGTAAATGAAACATTTTCTCTCCATTTTCTTCAAGAGTTGACACATCCATAAGGTTTGGGGTAGGACTGCGACTACCCAACACATCAAAAAAATCTTTAGGTGGAACAATTTCAACAACAGAGTTAGTTGGTCTCAATTTCAAAAAGGGAAGTGAAGTAAAAATAGCAATAGGATCTTCAATTGATTCAGTAGAGCTTGGCATGGCAGTGAAAAGTACTGTAGAGTGAGGCAAAATTTGAATGGGATCGGAATAAGAAACATTTGAACTAATAATGTATTCGTATGGAGTTTGAGCAGTGCTGAGTTGGGGAGTAATTTGGTGGACAAATGAAGTACTAGTCAAATTACGAACATTCGTGTTTTGAACAAGGAGTGTAGTTTCTTCTCTACCATATAAACTGGATGTGAACAATGAACTGGATGGACTTAGATTCAATGTAGAGCTTGAATCAAAAAAATAAAATGAAGTAGATGTGCTAAGATAGGAAGTATCATCTGCATGAGCTAGTATAAAAAAAGAGCATTTTCAAAAAGGAAATTAATATTGTGTATTGTCTTACCTGGTGGAATATAAAAGTGTACAAAGCTAGCTTGATGACTAGGAATGGCTATTATCTGCAAAATAATAAAAGTATTAAGTGAGTTGTGCACAATTTATGTCGATGTAGGTTTTTTTGTTTTAACGATTTGTCTGAAAGCTTAACATCATAATATTATTGCATGCATTTCGAATTAACAGATACTGATTGAAATAATGTATCTGAATGGCATGTAAATGCACTCTAATGTGAACATTGCAAACTTCACTGATTACATCTATTGAGTGAGATTAAGTTGAGATCAAAAACTGCAAATGTAAAAACAAGACCTCTTTTCTGATGTCCTTAGAAAACGTCTTGCAGTTCAAATATGTTTGCTCTACACTCCACACTATGTGGAGTCTGCAAAAAGCACAAATTATCTGATCAATTAATATTGCATATGGTGAAATTTCTTTGTAAGTAACCTACCATCTCATGCAGTGGCTCTCTCTACCTTTAAAATATCTATAAGCCATCTTATATGTACTTCAACTGGAAATTCACTTCATGAGATTGCAACAAAGATAAAATGCTAGCAATATACAATTGAATACATCAATGTGCACCTTGTTTCTCATTGGACTTACAGTCAGACTGTAGTTGCAGCCAATCATTGGTACATCTCTGTCCACATGCGGTTGGACCACATAACTATTTTCTTGCTAGAAGCATAAGTAAGACTAGAATAGTGACAGACTCAATGTTACAATTAACCACCTAACTGGTTGGATGATGACATTCAAGGGGAGCAAGTCAGCACAATATGCCGTGGTGCCACTGGCCACTATATTGAGAACATAGTACTCCAGACTGTTTGCATCTGTGGATGAAATTATTGAGTGCAACCACATGCATACATCTTACTCCACCATTTAAATCCCACATTCCTCTTTCTCTAACTTACTTATTGGAGCTTCCCAAGTCACATTGAGAACAGCATGTTTTGGAAGGTGTTCATCCAATTTGAACGATACTCCTACCGTTGTGGTCCTGACAGGAAGTGCTGATAGGTTACAGACGCATCAGTTGGCTGGCAGGTTGATTATATATGGCTTCATCCTTACTCTGATTGATGCAAAGCTCTGCTGGTTCTGAGAAGCCAGACAAAACAGAATTGTTGACTGTGGCATAGGAGACAATGACCTTTGAGCACACAAATGGAGCCAGAGATACTTCCGTTTCATTCTGTAAAGGGAGGTATAGGATGCCATCTGCTGCTACAGTGACAGTGACTTTGTGTTACTCACATGTGGCATCAATGGAATGAACGACATGACGATTGATGGATCCACAGGCTCTATTTTAAGCAAGATGCCGTCTATTACGTTAGTCAAAGCTTTGGGTAGTTCCACTGAGTACAGTGCTGTGGAGTTGAACTGGACCAGTACAGGTGGAGGAAAGGTCTCTGATTGTGTAAAAAGACACTGATAGAGGATCTAGTATGGATGAACCATAGTTTATGTACCATTTGACGAAGATGCTGCTCGAGTCCAGGAGTGCTTCTGTTGTAGACACTCGTTGATGCACGTGTACTAGGTGATAGCAAACCAAAAAAGAATACAAATGAGCTCCATTACAAGTATGGATACACGAAAAACTATGGTTTTTGAGGCTCGTAAATCGTATCGGCAATTGCAATGTGTGTGTGACTGAGGTAACATGTTCAGTATGTTTATATCTGATGCACTAATATACATTGCGGACACGTGGTCTTTGCCTGATACTTTGAGAGTCACACACACGTTTACAAAAAACGAGCGGTTCTTTTACTTACAAATAAGGCAATTATTAAACGTACTGAGTTATTGTTATGTTTTGACATTCACATGCATTTAAAATCTGTCAGTTCTATTGGCACTCAAACAGTTGTGGCTACAAGCCAAAATTCAATTAACGGATAGGTTTCTCCGACACACCCTTGCGTGATGTATCCTTGATACTGTCATGATGTGGCACTATGTATTCGTACATGCGCTCAGACATTTTCTATCTTGCCCTACGATTCCGCATGGAATGGACTCCAATACTGACGCATCATTTTAAGTACACATTATCCCCCTGGCAAGATAAAATGATGGGAAAGTTATTGGATGCATGTGAGACTTATGTAAAGACAAATCAACATCACTCATGCAGTGTATAGTTTGGAGATAGATGATTTATCACTCAAGAGAATGTTACGAGGCGAGTCTGCGACTGCCTCAAGGAATCGTTATGTGGACAAGAAGAAGCTATTCCCTATGGCATGTTCGTCCATTCCACCGAAACCCACTAAATGAAAGCTATAATGCACTGGAGGAATGGGGACACATTTTTAAAACTTGAAGCCCGATAATTTACTACATGCAGACACACTCCTTTTGTGGGATACAGAAGTGAAAAACCGCCTGAATATTTGGATGCTTTATGCATGTGGGGAGATAAATTTCGTTGGCTGATAAGTTTCCATACCTGGGCGGACGTGACCATCCACAATATACATGTACGTGTATAGCTCCCTGCATTACACGCGATGAATGCTTCAATAACAACCTCCCTTCATCTAAACGTTCATCACAAAATGCGCAGAAATCACTACATACAGCAGTGATTGACTTACATTGTGATCACAAATGCTGTTACACAATACCACTCTGATCGCTTCATCTTCGCTGTAGGATGACATTCTGTCGGTTACGAAAGACGGACCCTTACATAGCGTATTGCAAGTCAGTTCAGCTGTTGATGTGCAGAATAACAGCACTGTAAATAACACGACGATCTTCATCACGAGAAGAGGTAGATCTACCATCGGGCATGATTTTTCGTTTAAGCAAAATAGTGTATTTATAACAAAGGACGCGCTGTTGAGTGTTTTGACTGGAAAACGACGCGAGATTTTTGAAAATAGGAGTGGTTGGGATCACGCCAGACGTCCGGGTTTTGATTGTGACCATATTGT
The DNA here is from genome assembly GCA_013339895.1 of Ephydatia muelleri. Taxonomy (NCBI): domain Eukaryota; kingdom Metazoa; phylum Porifera; class Demospongiae; order Spongillida; family Spongillidae; genus Ephydatia; species Ephydatia muelleri. The sequence continues at coordinate 9,220,577 of JABACO010000004.1, read as the reverse complement.
AGAACGAGTATGAATTGCTCAATTTGGGCATTCAGAGTCCGCTACGTAGCTGAAGCATGCTCCTATTAAACACGACGTTTTTAATAGGAGCAGGTTTCAGCTACTTATGCTTTCCTTCAGAAATAGGGTACATAAATATTGATTGACGAATGAAACATAATGAAAAGTGCGATGTATTTTAATTCCTCAATTAGCGTACATTTTAAATGATGCATAGCATATTAAACATATTATTTTACAAATCATTGTTTCCTTGCTGACATCTTTATTCCAAATTATCCTCTGATTATATATCCAATTACAAAACTCACCTAGTTCAACGGTGACATGAGCAGGTATGATCTATCAATTATCTTTCATGCCAAATGCTTTTGACACCCTCCAATACGTCAAAAATTCAACTTCTTCAACTACAGAACAATTTAGTGATATCAAGTTTCGTCTGAATACATCAAGCTCTTCCCACAGGTCCTCAGGCAAATCACACAATCACCCCATAAGCTCCCGGAGTTGGAGCTCTCCATTGTATTCATGGAATTTTAATTATTCATCAACCAATACGTCTCTGCTAACAGCAAATTCATCTTCCTGGATTCCCAGAGACTCCGGCTGTATGAATAGGAATATAATACATATAATTGAATTTTTTTACTTTACAAAGACAACATCAAACCTGTATCTTATTATGCTCTGTAACACTGCTCATCTGCCATAATCTGTGGCGATAGAGTTGATTAGTGAAAAATGTTTCATTTCCTTCTTGCACTATGCATTCTTCTTCATACTATTATGGAAACTGACTTCATCCACACATGTTTGTGTTCCTTTAAACTTTTTAAATCTTGCAATATTTACCATATTATTTTACTAACTTCTTCCTGGTTTTTATGTTTTGAGACAATAGATCCCATTCTTATTGACCTCGTATGGTCCAAAATACTATTTTGTCTCCCCTTTCTTGAATCTCTTCTAGAATTCCGCATGAGAACAAGTTATCCAACTTCATATTTCTTCAAAGTACATTAATGTTGATGACCACATTAGTATTGCATTATACGTACATGTACCTCTGTTATTGTCTTCTTTGATTATAATCTTGAGTGTAGCGCTTTTCTGCAGTGGCAATGTTTTGAGCAATTTGCTGCTATGAGCATTTGCATCCTTTTATTCAAGACCATGTGAATCTTCCATCCTTGGAATCATTGCAGTGTGTCCTACAATCATGATTTCAACAAGTAAAATGGCTTTCCTGTAAGGTAGAACAGTTGAAAATGATTCATTTGGCTTGCCCTTTATACATAACTTCAAAAAGTATTAACAAACTTCAAGACTTGTTCATAACCTGTAGATTTATGCCTTGAAGTTCGTATTGCAAATAAAACACCCTCCAATGATATCCTATTAGCAATTGCTTTGTTCTGTATTGCATAGTTTTAACAAGCAAGATTGAACTCTTCCCTACAAGACCATTGGTCTGGGGATGGTAAGCTGATGATATTCTATGCTCTGTTCTAAGTTGTTGCTGCATTCAGTATTAACACTGCTGATAAATTTCTAATCTTGGTCTGAAATGATTCTTTGAGCACAACCAAAACTTAGTATTGAATATGCATATGAAAGTGAAGTACACTATGAATGGTGTTCAAGCTCGTTGTGCACTTATATCTTTCACATTTGGAAACAAAATCTTTCACTTCATCTGCCATATTCAGTCTATAGTAAAACCTTGCATTTATCTTTTCAAGGGTCTTATCTCTCTCAAGATGGCGGCCACCTGTAGCGATTATTTCACTTGAAGTACTTGTAATTCCACTAAATTTAAATTGAAAGTCCAAATTCTTGATAATTAAAATGGATGTTGAATGATGACCAAATTACATGTATTATCTGTTTCCTCATCTCCTCTACTTCGCTTTGGGTAGGAGAACGTTTTGCTCCGCAAGATGGTGAACTGGTGATTGCTTTTGTTTGAATAACGCTGTGTTCGGACACATATGGCCTCTCTCCAATAGTCCACCGAATCCTAACCTTACCATTTATTTTGGTCGTTTTCCTCGCGGTGCAGTAGGCGATCATCAATTCATTCTTGAATAGCCGTTTGTATCCTGGCTTTGACAATGTCGTGTAGTGTTTGAGCAGTGGTGACTGTTGTCGTGGTTATGCGTGGCGGATGAACCTGGTCCCAGGCACAACAAAGGAAGCTTACTTTGATCACATTTCGGCTATTTAGACGTCACTTTTGGTTGTTTAAAAAGCGTTAAGTATATACTTTACAACCGTTAAGTACACTGTACGCTAGGCAATTAATGGTTAAAACAGGAAGGGGTCACCCAATCCCACCCCCGGCCGGTCACTTTATCCTGTTGGATACAGTGACCGGGGGGTCACTTTATCCGGAGGGTCACCCAGTCTACCGCGGGCGAAAACGGTTGATTCTCACCGACATGGCTGACGGTAAGTAGTGTCTCCACGCATTGCATTGAAATTAATTGCTATATGCTAAGATGAAGACGGCGATCACAGATGTGTCCATTGTGGTGTCAGTTTCAAATCCAAGCTAGTCAAGTACAGAGTCCCACCGTATGTTCGTAGAGGCTCTGAAGCAGCCAGTTTTGGAAACCGATACAGTACATGTAGTCATACCAGTCTTCACAAAGATGCCCTTGTCGACGAGATATTACTTGTACGTTTATATCGTGTGTTACAATAATTGCGGTTTGGTCGTTATGCGCTTGTCATTGGTAACATGGGTACCCCCTCCATAGGGGCCAATGTCGGGATTTGTAGGGGATTTGACACCGCTGATTGGATTGTGGTTTTTTCGTTTGACTATAGACGGGATAGGTGGACGGGCAATTTGACCGGTTATTAATCCCCAACTGTGGGGCATTGGATTTAATACTGACACATTGGATGACAGGTGCATTATTGTCTGACAAATTAATTTTGTGCCGACGCGCAGGGATGACTCTCTAATCAAATAAGCATTAAGCAGACTACGTATTACTATTGTACATACTATAATTTTAAATAAATAAATAAATGCACAGACATATATATCACATATTGATGTCCATTTCACTATTACACACGAACTTGCACAAAACTACCCTAGCCTTCAAGCAAGTCCATTGTTGTAGCCAACCTAGCATTGAACGCACGGGCATTGGCTCGAACTAGTATGAGACTTAGTCTCCCATAGATGTTATTCAACATTGTAGTCTTTGAGGAATGGCTTTGAGCCGTAAGTCGTGATGCGAGTTCTCCAAAAAACTGGCCTGCAGTTCTTCCCCAAGTACCAAACGTCTCCACCACTTATGGTACACACTTCCATCCCAATTTGGAGCCGATTGTATCATTGCATGTGTGCTTTCTCTCTTCTGTTTGCCTTGCTGAGGCACCTGCCACCACACCCGCTTCAGACAAAATGTTTGATTTAAGCGGAGAGGTGATGGACACATCAATGGCTGCAGGCTTATCACCATTGGACCAGCTTGGGATGAGTATGTCTGCAGGTCTAGTAAGTCTCCTTTCATGACCAAGCCTGCCCCTGCTTCCAGTTTGGGGTTTAGAAGGGCTCGCTTGCAAAAATCAAAAATAGCATTGCGCAGTGCATTGTGGCGCGCCACTACATCTCCCCCAAATTTGCAAGTAACAGCATGGTGTGCATCCAGAGCTTTGTCTGGACAATAAGCGCATACCCCTATTTCAGGTGTTAGAGGTAGACCAAGCCACCATTTGATGCCCCACTGCATTTCGCTTGTAGCCATGTCGCAGCCTTGCCTAGGGAAGGGGACCACCTGAAGCCATGAGGAGGCATGTGCCGATGAAATTGAGAGTAAGCGAGCCCGATCGGCCAGACTGCCAGAGTTATACAGTGCATGGAATTGGCAATTCTCAATTCGTTGTGACAAATCATGCTGAAAATGAGACTTCATTGGCAACGCAACAGATACAGTATCCTCAGCAGAAACTTGGAGATTGAACAGGTTAAGTGCATGCATAACATAATGGCTAGATGCCAAGTCTGGGGAAGATGAACTAACTGAGCCTAGGTATGCTGCCGTGGACTGAACAGCTACTGATCTTAAACCAAGCCCTCCTCTACTAAGGCTTAAGCAGGCTTGCTTCCAACCAGAACTTTGTGGTGACAGATTGAGGGCCAAGCACTCTGTGAAACAGTGGTGAATGCTATCATCAAATTCAGACAATGATGACTTTATTAAGGTTGGAGGTGTAACGCGTGAGATGTGTGTCATTTTGCAAAATGCTGCATGCACACTTTCGTAACAATGCTAGTGCTAGCTGGGGTTTTTCCAACCCTTGTAACTGCTGGAGAAGGAAAGAAACACTTGACTGTTTGTTGATCACAAAGTTAATATAAGATTCCTCATTGCCTATTGGTGCACCCAAAATTTCAAGTTGAGGAGTGTGATACCGTTTAGTGATCTCAGATGGGAATGCAGATAGCTCTGCCTTGCCGAACACCTCACATTTTGCAAAGTTGATGTATAGCCCAAGAGAAGGACCCAATGATGAAATGACATCCAGGGCAGCTCTGACAGATAAACTGGTTCCAGCAAGGACTCCATCATCGAGGTACCACTTATTGAATAGCAATTCTCCACACATGTCATCCTCAGCAATCTTCAATATCAGACCATGCAACACAAATGAGAATAAGAGCGGTCCAAGTGGATCACCCTGTTGAACACCAGTAGCTGAGCGAAGCATGCCCATAGGATGCCACAGTTTAGGATGTACTCCATAACACCAGAGTGTCCATGGGAAAATTTCTGGGAAAAACTCAGCACAGTTTTCTAGCACAGCATTTCTAGACACCAAGTTAAATGCATTTCGTAAGTCAACTTTGGCAACATTAAAGTCTTCATCAAACCAATGATCATCAATACTTGAACGCAGTGAATGGATGATTTTTTCTACTCCACTTGGGCAAACAACCCCATACTACGTTTTAATATCAATAATTTTGATGACCTCTGGTTATATTGAAGGGTACCGATGCAGATGCGGGATGTACATCAGCTTTTGATGATAAGGATGATATTGGAGTGGCTGATTGTGATTTGAATGATGAATTTGAATCATGGATGGACCAAATATCAGTGACAGTGAAGATTACAAACAATTTCCCAGCACGATATTCGCATTGTTGTTGTTTTTTGTTCACGGTCCACACCCCATTGTGAGTATATGTTAATTTATACATGTACATCATGATCAGGCTCATAATGTCTTTATGACTACTTTTCTCTTCAGGGCAAGAGAACTCTTATGTTTATCTGGTTTATTTTGAATCAGACTGGGATTTCAGTTCCAAGACTGAAAGCCATAAGGTCATTCAAACTTCCAGGGCTTGAGTTGCCAAAGAGAGTAAGAACATAAATAAGAATGTTCAGATGACATTTATGTTGTTTGTTTTACATGCAGCATCTTTCATCTGAGGGAAATCCCTTCTATGGTGTCCACACTGCAGCTTTGTATGGCTAATCCAGAAATTGCTTCATACCTCGCAAGATACCCTGTGCAGACTGAAGGAGCTCTTGAGTATGTAGTTATTTTTATATGTGTCTGCATTTTATGGGTTTCCAAGTGCAAAATATAACTTTACCAGTTGTCATTATGTTTTGAAAATCATTGTATACATGTAACTCATTCAAACTTTTTTTTCTAATTCAATTTAGGATATTTATGCTCATCAAGAGAAATATATCATGGTTCAATGTGGAATGATGATGAAAGATTTCAAGCTTCTATGGCAACACTATCAAATGCCAATCCAATGAAATCTTAGCACGAATAGGGGCATTCAATATGTCTGGTTTTACAACGAAGATGTATGGCAATATGTTCTACTATTACAACTCTTTCGTTGGTTGGGATTTTAAAGCATGGTCTCAAATGGCCATATTTATTCTGAACCCATACTTAGATCCAGGGAGGAAAGAGGTTTTGTTAAATTACTCAAAGGTTAGTTTTTAAATTTATAATATTATGTTGTACGTTACATGAAATTTATCTAGGTGCTTGCAATTGCATATGCAAAGTCCTACAACCGACATCTAAAACAACAGTGGAAATCTGTTTGCCAGAATTTTATTGACAGTCTTAAAGTTCACTTTCCGAACCTTCTGCAAAGATCAAAAATGCATCTCATTCTGCACCTTATTGAATGTTTAGAGAGGTATGGCCCGATATCAGTGTTGAAAGGTTAGTAATACGTATCTCGTACACTGTCAGTTGAAAACGAATCTTTTTAAAGATGTGAGTCATTTAATTCTGATGTCAGGGCACAGAACATCCATAGTAACCGTCAAGCACCATGCCGCAACATTGGTAAACACTTTGCTGTGCTGGAACATGTCAGGCACATCATTGATGGAGGGAGATATGGCCAAGAAAGGTGAAAAATCGGTTAGACATTTATAAATGTTATCAATCTGCATTTGAGAACACCGGTGTGGTGATACATTAATTGTGAACTTTATGTTCAACTAAGCCAATGCAAGCATTTTTGTACCAGACATCTGTGAAAGAACTCTCTGCCCATGAAGGGATCTATAAGCCCGGAACATCTTGTTTGGTAAGATAGACAGTTATATCCTGAAATCAGCTATGTATTCATTAGGTATCAAGGCAATCAGGGCATCTCAGTGTTGGAGCACTTAGTGTTTATGTTCCTGGAATGAAGTACACCCTCTTTGGCCTGGCACAACATGAACCTCCATATGTGCTGTCTTTTCACCATGTGCAACTCAATGACAAGGTCACCACAGAGTATAGAGATATTGTGGCACAGTCCTTTCAGCTAGTGCATACAGGTGTGGGCGTAGAGTACGGAGGCCCCCCCCCCCCCCCCCCCCGGCTAATTGTTGAGGTGGCTCAGCCCCCCCCCACCCCCCGGCGTACTTATTCATTTTATAAAGTTATTAATATGCGCTATGATTTAATTGTGTTAGACCCGCCTTCTAATTTGCTAATCGTGCACGTGCATAGAGCGAAATGACTACATTTTGTGCAAAATAAGATTTTTCAGCAACCAATATCGACAGCAGCTGAGCCTAGTAAGCAGAGTGAAGTACTTATACATGCTTATGAACATCCCGTGGACAAAGGCAACGTGATCACGGACACGTTGCGGAACTTTCGGAATTAAGTCTGATGACCTCAAAGATGACCTCAGAGAAGTGTAATGAACCTAGATCTGAGGAACTATGTGGTTCAGGTAGAAAATTTCAGCTTAGTTGGAAAACGAAGTACAACTGGATCGAGTACAACACGGACAAACATCGTGTTATTTGCTCAGCTTGTACAAATGCTGTCAAGTTGCAAATGCTCCTTACGAGAGGAGCATTTGTTCCAAGACTCAAATCATACCTGCGCTCAACAATGACACAAAGCAAAGATAAAGGTGAATACCGTATATGTACTTGCATGTGCACGGCGCGTTCTCAGACTGTTGTGTTATAGATAAACTTTGATAAGTTTGATTTATGTAGTTGTGATGGTTTATGTTTCTACTGCAGAATGAAAATGACACTACCATGTTGGTCACTACCGTGTCATTGCTACAGTTGAGAAATTTTATGATACCTTGGAGTGTATACACTCTTTGGAAAACAGTCACATAGCTATATAAGAAAACACTTGTTGAGGTAAAGCATCACTGTGGCTTATGAATATTGTATATCAACATGTCATTCAATTGCAGGTTCAGAGATCCTATGAATGTCTACCCAGGGAGGCTGTCCAATATTTTTGCAACACGTGTGCCGTCTGTCAGCTGAAGCAGCCTCAAATCATTACTGCTCCACTGAAGCCAATAATTGCTTCTGGCTTCCTGAATTGTTGTCAAGTATAGTACTGGTAGAACTTAAAGGTTGCTTGATTTATCATATAAATGTGAATACTTTAGATTGACCTCATTGATATGAGGCATATGCCAGATGACTCCTACAATTACATTGCACATTACATGGATCACTCACTGGTCTAAGTTTCATGTCATGTGGCCTCTGATGAGAAAATCTGCAGTGGAGGTTGGTGTTGGGCTTGCAACAAAAAGTGTTTCCTTATTTGGGGCTTCCTAAGATACTGCAGTCAGGGAGTTTGTAAATGAAATTGTCAAAGCAACACTGACATTATGGCCAGGTCAAGTTGTGATCGTCCCCGCCATTCTCAATCTCAAGGATTGGTGGAAAAGGGTAACCACTGTGTAGAGATGCAGATCCAAGCAATGAAACAGGAATGGAGAGGCACAGGAAATGCTCCATGGACTGATTGGTTGCCACGTGTTCAGTGTATGTTGACAAATGCAATTTTAACCATTTACTTACACATGCAGATAGCCTTAACACACAAGTGTGCTGCACCTTGAAAAAAAGTCCATATGAAGTGCATGGTTTATGGTCAACCTCCCAGAGCAACACCATTTACACAACATCCTAAAGGAAAGGAACCATGTGTCATGGAGGAAGAAGTGGCAGATTTGATGGATGGTAAGCACAATGTGTATTGATCTTACATGTGTTCATGTATGTGTATTCAGAATTTTTAATAGGGTTTTTGCTTTTGTCACTTCATTATTTTAAACAGTCCTACTCCTGTGTCAGTGTTCCCTTTTCAATCTCCAGCTCATACTCCATCAGTGTCTTCTGTTCGGCAAGCATCTCAGTCCCTCATCACCTCTCATATTAAACCATCAAGATTTACTCATTCATCAGTGTCTCCTGTTCAGCAAGCATCTTCGATCACCTCTCCTGTTAAGCCATCAAGTTTTACTCGTTCATCAGTGTCTCCTGTTTGGCAAGGATCTTCAATCACCTCTCCTGTTAAGCCATCAAGTTTTATTCGTTCATCAGTGTCTCCTGTTCGGCAAGCATCTCACAGTCCTTCGGTCACCTCTCCTGTTAAGCCATCAACTTTTACTCGTTCATCAGTATCTCCAATTCGGTCTGCATCTCACAGTCCTTCTCTTGTTAGAAATTTACCTATAAGTACTTCAAATTCTGACAGTCCTACGTTAATATTGCCCCCCTCACAAATTCGTCCTGTTTCAAATGAACAATCGTTGATACTCTTGTGTCCTGCACAAACTAGTAACTCCCATCTCCCGTTAAACCTCTACTTGCAAAAAGAACTCATCAGACATAAGGTTAGTTTTGTAATACACACGTATCCCTACTTATTACACATACCCCCCCCCCCCCCCCCCCCCCCCTCAGTGAACCTTCACTGTCAGCACTTACTACCAGCACATGCCATGTAAACATACGTGAGGAAGCTGATAAAGAGTATCTCAAAAATGTTGAAAGAATGAAGATCCAGTATGCCAAGAGAAGACAACATCAATGCAATACTACTGTGCAGGAGAGACTGTTACAGTACGGGTACCCAAAAATGAGCAGTCATCAACTGACATGCCATGTCTGCTGTGCTATGCTAATGAAGTTAGACATGATCTTACCAGCTACAGTAAGTTACTTGTGAGTTTTGTATGTGAAGGTAGTTATTTGGAACTCTGGACATGGGTTGTGTCTATAGGTTACTACTTTGAGTTACAAATTTGGAGTGCATGTATATTGATTGGGTGGGGTACTAAATTTTTCACTGCAGAGATTTTTTGTTTAATTTTTCCAAAATAAACTAAATAAATAAATAAATGCACATACATACACATTACTACACACGAACTTGCACAAAACTACCCTAGCCTTCAAGCAAGTCCATTGTTGTAGCCAACCTAGCATTGAACGCACGGGCATTGGCTCGAACTAGTATGAGACTTAGTCTCCCATAGATGTTATTCAACATTGTAGTCTTTGAGGAATGGCTTTGAGCCGCAAGTCGTGATGCGAGTTCTCCAAAAAACTGGCCTGCAGTTCTTCCCCAAGCACCAAACGTCTCCACCACTAATGGTACACACTTCCATTCCAATTTGGAGCACAGATTGTATCATTGCATTTGTGCTTTCTCTCTTCTGTTTGCCTTGCTGCTGCACCTGCCACCACACCTGCTTCAGACAAAATGTTTGATTTAAGCGGAGAGGTGATGGACACATCAATGGCTGCAGGCTTATCACCATTGGACCAGCTTGGGAAGTCTCCTTTCATGACCCAAACCTGCCCCTGCTTCCAGTTTTGGGTTCAGAAGGGCTCGCTTGTGTAACGATGGCAACAGCTGTACGCATGAGCAACACTACTAGCGACAGCCTGACGACAGAACTATCGAGAACTGTAGTGCCGTGTGCATTAAAGAACAATAGTTGGCTGGTATATAATTAAGTGTATTGTATGCGTAGGGTGAGACACTGTCATAAAGTTTGTAGTCTGTTTGGGACTGTGAGTGCGCTACAATTGGTGTCAGAAGTGGGATGGCTGAAGAAGAGAACATGGACACCTCTCTGGGGACCCGGTTTCTGCGGGAACAACCACTGTTGTTGAAAGGGTTGTCAGAATGTCGCTTCGACCGCCTCCACGCTTTGGCGCTAAAGGCGATTGGAAGCTGTGGTTATCAAGATTTGAAATGTATGCTATTCAGGCGAAGATTGCGAAGGATAGCTGGTCAAAGGAACTACTGTCGCTGTTAGAGGACGAGCCTTACCGCATGGTTACGCACCACGGGCTGGCTCAGACGGGTGACTATGACGCGGTATGTGATTGTATTCAGCGGTCTTATGCACCTTTAGGTAGCGAGCTGGAGTGGCAGTTGAAAGTGCGCACGAGGGTGCAGAAAGTTGGGGAGTCATTAATGGAGTTCTGTGGTGCTCTGAGGGGTATGGCAGATAAAGCTTTTCCTGCGTGGCCAGCAGAACAATGACAGGACCTGCTGCGCAATCAGTTTATTTAGGGAGTCCTTTCTTCGTCGGTGCAACTAGCGCTAATGAAAGAAGAGCCAAAAACCTTGGACGATGCGTTGAAATTAGCCTGTAAGCACGAGATGGTAGAGACTGCACAGAAGCATTTGCAAATGTTGCGGCAGAAAGAAGTTGTGGCATCTACAGAAGGTGAGAGCTCTAATTCTGAATTAGTTACAGCTACTTTACGCCGAGATAGAGAACGAAGTGAAGTAGAGACTCTGAGACGAGAAGTACAAAGGTTATCTGAGAAGCTGAAAGGTGGGCAGCGGGGAAGAGTAGATAATAGTGAAGAACGGGAGAAAACGGGGCCGGTGTGCTGGAATTGCAAGTCTCGTGGACACGTAAGAAAGGATTGTCCAAAGAATGCACACGGAAGAAGGCAGTTAAAGTGTTGGGAATGCGGTGAGCTTGGGCATGCTCAGCGTGATTGTTTGAAACGACGAGGTGTGGTGCAAGCTGTAAGCTCATCTATGATGATTCAGGGAAAGGTGGCAGGGAGACTAACTAGAATGCTCATTGATACGGGTTCTGGGGTAACACTAATTAGGGAAGATGTATGGAGGGATGTATTAAAAGGTGGAGGATATGGTTACCATCTAAAAGATCTTAACCACCCTGTGGTTACAGCAAATGGGCAACAATTGAACTTGTTGGGTCAAGTTGAGTTGCCTTTGCATATTGGTAGCATACATACTAACTTCCCAGTCTTAGTTGCTAGTCAGTTGACACAAGAGTGCTTGATCGGAGCTGATTTTCTTTCCAAGTTTAATTGCCAACTAGATTTAGGCGCTGGAGTACTTGTAGCAGGAACTGAGGTATTAAGCATGGAAACAGATAGGAAAAGTCGATCACCAGTTGGGGTTTGTGATGTGCAACTTATTGAGCGCGTGGAGGTCCCTGGGTCATCTCAAATGCGAATTCTTGCTGCATGTAATGGTGGCCTTTGTGGTGTAAATGGTTCTGTATTGTTAGAACCCAATGTTGCATTCATGGAACGTCATGGCTTGATGGTGGCTAGATCTGTCTCATTTGTGAGTAAGGGGTCAAAAGAAGTACTTGTCCAGTTGCTTAATCCTTCTTCTTTCCCTATTGTTCTGCATAAGCAGGAGGTGGTAGGCACACTGCATTCTTTGGATGAACACAATAGCATGGCATGCTCGGCTGGAGTGGATACACAGGGGAGCCATAACACTAGTGTTCAGAGCATTGCCAAGCAGTTGGTCGATAAGGTGGCAGAAGGTGTTACGGACAATGAGAAGGATGAGTTACAACAACTGTTATTGAAGTATAATGGTATTTTGTCACAATATGAGGGTGATCTAGGGAGAACAGATTTAGTTTACCATCACATTGTTACTGGGGACCATAAAGGAATTAAACAGTCAGGGCGTAAGTTGCCTTTTCATCAGAGGGAGGAAGTGAAAGAGTTGCTGGATGGCATGTTGGAAAGACAGGTGATAGAAACTAGTCAGGGGTCATGGTCATCCCCAGTAGTGTTGGTCAAAAAGAAGGATGGATCCACAAGATTTTGTGTGGACTTCAGACAGTTAAATGCTGTGACCAAGAAGGATGCACAACCCCTACCTCGCATTGACAAAACACTGGATGTCCTGGGGTCTGCACGGTGGTTCTCCTGCCTTGACCTTACAAGCGGATACTGGCAGGTTGAGGTGGCACCTGAAGATTGTGAGAAAACGGCATTTGTTACTCCATATGGTCTATTTCAGTTCCGTGTCATGCCTTTTGGTCTTACAAATGCTCCTGCCACTTTTCAGCGTCTAATGGAGCGAGTGCTAGCAGGACTCCACTGGACCACATGTCTTATCTACCTGGATGATATCTTGATTTTCAGTGCAACAGTCCAACAGCATTTCACAAGGTTGCGAGAGATCTTTGATCGTCTGAAACAAGCTGGTTTGAAAATAAAACCCAGTAAGTGTTTGTTGTGCAAAAGAGCATCAAATATTTAGGGCATGTAGTGTCAGAGCATGGTATTAAGACTGATTCAGACAAAACAAGGTGTATTGCTGATTGGCCTACTCCGTCCTGTCTGCAAGATTTGAAACAATTCTTGGGGTTAGCGTCATATTATAGACGATTTGTCCGAAATTTTGCTGCTCTAGTTGCTCCTTTAGTAAAGCTTACTGAAAAGGGCCATGTGTGGCATTGGTCATCTGACTGTGACGCTGCATTTTTACAGTTGAAGGAACGCCTGGTAACATCTCCCATATTGGGCTACCCTGTGTTCAACCAGCCATTTATGGTGGACACCGATGCTAGTGGGGAGGGGCTTGGGGCTGTTCTGTCACAGTATGTATCGGGTGTGGAACATGTCATTGCCTTTGCAAGCAGGTCCCTGTCTAAAGCTGAAAGGAAGTACTGTGCTACAAGGCGTGAGATGCTTGCTTTAGTATGGGCCATCAAACATTTTCGCCCTTATCTGTATGGCAGGCGTTTTACAGTGCGGACAGACCATGCTTCCTTGCGGTGGTTGCAGAGTTTCCATGAACCAGAGGGTCAAGTGGCTAGATGGCTGGAATGCCTTTCTGAATATGATTTTGAGGTGGTTCATCGCCCTGGTACTAAGCATACCAACGCTGATGCCTTGTCCCGTATGCCTTGCCCTCAGTGTCAGTTATCATTTCCGCAGGTTTGTACGATGCAATCGGATATCTGGCTGCCATGTTGGACTCTGGATGAACTTGCTGAGGAACAAAGACAGGACTCCAGCATTGGGCAAGTTATTCAATGGATGGAAAATGATAGTATCCCTCGGGTATTTCCGAAGCACCTGTCTTCGCATACCCAAGCATTGTGGGCTCAGTCTTCATATCTGGTTTTGCAGAATGGGGTGTTATATAGGCGGTGGGAAGATGTTCCCTGCAAGGGGCTTCATAGAAGGTTGCAGTTAGTTCTCCCTCCTACTCTGGTCCCGGTGCTATTAGAAGCCTTACATAGTTCAATAAGGGGAGGTCATTTTGGAACTAGCAAGACCCTTGCAAAGGTGCGTGAGCGTTTTTATTGGGTAGGGCAGCGCAAAGATGTAGCTGCTTGGTGTTCTGGTTGTCTATCCTGTGCATCTAGGAAGCCTCCACCTGCTAAACTACGTGCACCCCTACAGCTTGACCCTGCAGTGCGGCCGCTGCAACGTGTGGCGATGGATATTATGGGGCCCTTACCTGAAACCTCTAGAGGCAACAAGTATATTCTTGTTATTGCAGATTACTTTACTAAATGGTCGGAAGCCTACCCAATACCTAACATGGAGGCAATAACTGTAGCTAAATGTTTGGTGAATGAATTTATTTGTCGTTTTGGTGTGCCTGAGCAATTGCACTCAGACCAAGGTAGAAACTTTGAAAGTAAGGTCATTAAAAACATATGTGACCTTCTTCAAATTCGAAAAACTCGCACGTCTCCATATCACCCCCAATCGGATGGGTTAGTTGAACGATTTAACAGAACATTGTTAAATTTGTTGAGCATTGCAGTTGTTGATGCTGAACGTGACTGGGATGTGCAATTGCCATTATTGATGTTTGCTTACCGTACGTCTATGCATGAGACCAATGGGGTAAGACCTTTTGAAATGATGTTTGGGAGGGAGGTAGTGCTGCCAGAGCATTTGATGTTCAATCTACCAGTTAGTACTGAGCAGGTCCTGCGGGGAGAGGTCGAATATGTAGACTATCTGAAGAAAAGGTTCCAGCTGGTGCATCAGTACGTCAGACAGAATGCACAGAAAGGCATGCAGTGTCAGAAGACTGGATACGATCAGAAGGAGAATACGCGGTGTGTTTTCCGGAAAGGAGATCATGTATGGCTCTACACCCCTGCTGTCCCAAAAGGAAAGTCTCCCAAATTTCATCGACCATGGCAAGGACCGTATCAAGTATTAAAAAAAAAGGGTGGAAGTGACTTATGATATCCGACGCCTGGCGCATCCGCGAAAAAGATTAATTGTGCATTACAATCGGTTGAAACCCTTTTTGCAGGCATCACCTCATGGAGAACAGGAGCCAAATGAGGAGGAGGAGGAGAAGGGAACACCAAGTGAAGAACAGGAGTCAAGAGGGGAGGAGATTAACAAAGAGCCACAAGAGTCAATGGCTGATTTACAGGATGAGCAATACATATACGTGGAAACTAGGAGGCCAGAGCCAGGGCCAGCAGTGGAGGAACATGTACCCCCACCTCCACTTATAGCCCCTGCACCCCGTCAGCCTCCACAGCCACCTGCTGAGCCGGAATTACCTCAACCTGGAGAACAGTTGCGTCGCTCAACTCGGAACAGACATCCTCCACATTGGTATGGGCACATTGTTGTTCATTCTGCTCATACCCATACAAACTGTGAGGACACAGTTTCATTGGATGGGGAGCTGTGTAACGATGGCAACAGCTGTACGCATGAGCAACACTACTAGCAACAGCCTGACGACAGAACTATCGAGAACTGTAGTGCCATGTGCATTAAAGAACAATAGTTGGCTGGTATATAATTGAGTGTATTGTATGCGTAGGGTGAGACACTGTCATAAAGTTTGTAGTCTGTTTGGGACTGTGAGTGCGCTACACTTGCAAAAAAAAGCGCGCTACTACATCTCCCCCAAATTTGCAAGTAACAGCATGGTGTGCATCCAGAGCTTTGTCTGGACAATAAGCGCATACCCCTAATTCAGGTGTTAGAGGTAGACCAAGCCACCATTTGATGCCCCACTGCATGTCGCTTGTAGCCATGTCGCAGCCTTGCCTAGGGGAGGGGACCACCTGAAGCCATGAGGAGGCATGTGCCGATGAAATTGAGAGTAAGCGAGCCCGATCGGCCAGACTGCCAGAGTTATACAGTGCATGGAATTGGCAATTCTCAATTCGTTGTGACAAATCATGCTGAAAATGAGACTTCGTTGGCAACGGAATAGATACAGTATCCTCAGCAGAAACTTGAAGATTGAACAGGTTAAGTGCATCTATAAAATAATGGCTAGATGCCAAGTCTGGGGAAGATGAACTAACTGAGCCTAGGTATGCTGCCGTGGACTGAACAGCTACTGATCTTAAACCAAGCCCTCCTCTACTAAGGCTTAAGCAGGCTTGCTTCCAACCATAACTTTGTGGGGACAGATTGAGGGCCAAGCACTCAGTGAAACAGGGGTGAATGCTATCATCAAATTCAGACAATGATGACTTTATTAAGGTTGGAGGTGTAACGCGTGAGATGTGTGTTATTTTGCAAAATGCCGCACACTTTCGTAACAATGCTAGTGCTAGCTGGGGGTTTTCCTACCCTTGTAACTGCTGGAGAAGGAAAGAAACACTTGACTGTTTGTTGATCACAAAGTTATTACAAAATTCCTCATTGCCTATTGGTGCACCCAAAATTTCAAGTTGAGGAGTGTGATACCGTTTAGTGATCTCAGATGGGAATGCAGATAGCTCTCTGCCTTGCCAAACACCTCACATTTTGCAAAGTTGATGTATAGCCCAAGAGAAGGACCCAATGATGAAATGACATCCAGGGCAGCTCTGACAGATAAACTGGTTGGACTCCATCATCGAGGTACCACTTATTGAATAGCAATTCTCCACACATGTCATCCTCAGCAATCTTCAATATCAGACCATGCAACACAAGTGAAAATAAGAGCGGTCCAAGTGGATCACCCTGTTGAACACCAGTAGCTTAGCGAAGCATGCCCATTGGATGCCACAGTTTTGCATAACACCAGAGTGTCCATGGGAAAATTTCTGGGAAAAACTCAGCACACTTTTCTAGCACAGCATTTCTAGACACCAAGTTAAGTACATTTCGTAAGTCAACTTTGGCAACATTAAAGTCTTCATCAAACTAATGATCATCAATACTTGAACGCAGTGAATGGATGATTTTCTCTACTCCACTTGGGCAAACAACCCCATATTGGTAAGGGTTGAAAATTTCACTGGCTTTAGATTTCACAATTGCACAGAGGCACGCAATACTTCCCCGACAGCAATAGGACGAATATCATTTCCCACGGGTTTCTTCAGAGCAATCACAGTTGCGCCTGCTAGATACTCAGCTATTTCCGGAAGAGCTCTCCCAGAAGCCAATTTGTTTATTACCGCCTTAAGTGCAGACAACAATGAGGATGGCAAAGAAACTTCAGAGGCATCTAATAAATGCTGCACTCGTAAACCAGAAGGTCCACAAGAAGTATCTTTTGGAAATGAAAGCAGAAAAACACTAATGTTAAAGTCCGATGGTAACAAGTCAACAGAAGATTGAGGTGGTATTTTTATAGGGGGTGATGGGATTGGAACATAAGGATGCTTTGTTTTCAAAAGTTTCCAATTTTCTTCATTGTTGGCTGCAATGCCAGATGATGTAAGCATGCGACATGCTTTGCTAAATAACCCTTCTTCCACAAGTGCCGTAGCAATGGTAACACGTCTCATATCTAAATGTTGCTGACAACTACTCGTTGTGGATGCTTTCTTAGAATAAGCAATGCTTCTTGAAATTACATTGTTCCAAATTTCCAGCTTATGCCCAGTATCCCATAATTCACACGACTTCCTGATGTCAGATGGTTTAAAGGAACGACCCCTTTTTGATTGCAATACATTATGCACTTTGAGAACATAAACAGTTTATTCCAAGCAATAATTGACTCCTGAAAAACAATAGACTGCAAAATACCTAGAAGAACTCTTCCAACAGCCTGACGAGCATAAACAGTTATATTAGTGATGAATTTATTTTCAGGAGTGAACATGGCATCCTATCCAACTGGTATCCAAGTGGCGAGCTAATGCCATTTAAGGGGTCTGCACCATTTCCATACAATAAGGACCATTCCAAACTGCCAACTATAAGACTGAGAGAAACTGCTTAGACAGGAAGAGACAAGCTGAAATGTATCTGCAAGAAAGGTTGTAAAGATAAACATTGTGCTTGTAGAGCTGCTGGATTTAATTGCAACAGTCATTGCCACCCAAAATCCAAATCATGCGCCAATCAAATGGAGTCAAACTGTACAATAACTGGCATCACAAAACTTGAACAATCTAAAAAGGCCTACCAAACTGAACCCAAAAGTGGAAAGGTTCCTGCAAAGAAAGCTACATCTACATCTGAGGAAAAACTAGATGAAGCTGTGAAACAAGGTAAATGGTTTGGAGATGCCCAAATAAATGAGCTATAAACATGACTCAGAGCCAGTTCCCATTATTGGCAGGATTTCACAACAGTTTATTAGGTCAGAACCTTTCCTCCCCAGTAACTAATGAAGTATTCATTCAAATACTTCATGTTGAAGGAAATCACTGGATTGCAATCGAACACATATCATCTGATTGTGTAAATATTTATGACAGTGTGCACAGTTCAGTATCTACTGACACAAAATTGCAAATAGCTTCTATGCTTCGATGAATAACATTGAAAATCCAAAAGGTGCAATTTCAAAAAGGAGCTTCTGACTGAGGTGCATACTCTATAGCATTTGCTACTGATTTGGCTTATGGCAACAACCCAGCTAGTCGACTATGGACAAAGTTACTGTCACATTTCTTAAATGCTTATCAAAAAAACAGATTGTACCATTTCCATCAAAGCCAATAAAGCCAGGAAAGCCCAAATCAGAGTACATATATTTATTCTATGCCAGCTGAAGCTGATATACATATGGCCCAGTGTACCATATGCAAGGAGTGGTATCACAAGTCCTGTGAACATATTCCTGGTGCATTATTTAGAGATTCGAATGGTAACTGGAAATGCACTATGTGTGTCAAAGGATGAACTGAATCACCAGGGATACAAATGCATGTACAATTCATGGGTTGGTGTGTTGCATGTTTTTTCTGTAAACTTCATGCCATTTATCAAGAATAGGATTTATTTGCAGTTCGCAAATTGCGCAATTTAGCTTTCGTTGCGCAATTTATTAACGGACCGTGCATAGTACGATTCACAGTTTGCGCAACAATTTATAAATTGTTGCGCAAATTGTGAATTCACAATTGCGCAGCGCAAATTCACAATTTGCGCCTAACAATATCACCGGCCTTATTTCCAATTAGCCAATAATTGTGCACTGAAGTATACTATTTGCCGATTGTTTCAGTTCTTTCGTTTTGTTTTCGCATTCAATAAGATTGCATTTACCACACATAGATGTGTTCAATAAAGAAACATTTGAGTGGCTATGAAAAGCGGCGGGGAAAAGCAGACATCGAAGCCTCCGTTTCGAAACATCTTAAAATCAGTTCGTTTTTTTCTGCAGCTAGCTCTCCTTTGGTTATTGCAGACCAGTTTCCGTCCGAGCCATCTGGGTCTTCATCTGCTGCTGACAATGCTGTAACAGTTGTCACTCATCATGTCTGTGATGTTAGTTCAGCCATAGTACATACAGAGGCACCACCTTGTATTGAAGAGAGTTTTCAAGTTCTTGCACGGGATGAATCCATTCAAATGGAGGCTTCCCAATGCGAAGACAGCAACACAGTTCATCAGGATAGTACAGTATGCCTCCATCAGATGGAAAAAGATCCTGCTATGTGGTCTATTAGTGAGAAAATGGGGCAGTACTGGTTGCAAGTTGGTCCAGAACTATGTAGAAACAGGAATTGAATTAATACTAATTCTACAAGGCAAGGGAATAAAAAGTCAAACACGTTCTGTATAACATGCAATATAAAAGGACATGCACGCTATATAGGCACACATATGCACGAAACCATATATAATTAAGCGTATGTATATTGAAAATTAGCATCCATGAATATTTCTTACTCCACACAGGAAATTAACTAATTGATACAGCATTCCCAACACTGTCTCCAAATGGAGAAAAGGTTGTACGAAATTGGTTGATATATTCCACATCAACAGGATGCGTGTTATGCTTTGTCGGCAAAATATTCTCTACAATTCCATTCCGGTCTAGCAACAACAGGTTTTGATTCGTGGGATCATATTGGACGGCGTAATGATCATGAACGTTCTTTTCAACACAGAGGATCACTTTCAACAAAATGTGCTATTTGCGTAGCAAAATGCAATAGACCGCTGTATCATCGATAGTTACACAAGGGAAAATTCATACTGGAAGGAGATTTTGAGAAGAGTAGTTTCAGTAGTTACATTTCTTGTCACTCATGGACTAGCTCTTCGTGGCAGCAATGAGGTCTTTGGATCAGAGCACAATGGAAATTACCTTGGATGTTTAGAGTTACTTGCTGAAAATGATCCGTTTCTTGCACAACAGATATGGCAATCCAATTTATTTATCATCTACAATATGTAAAGAATTTGTTTTGCTCATGGCAGAGGAAGTAAAGCAAGTTATCATTAACGAGATTACTTCAGCAAAGTACTATTCGTTTAGCATTTACTCAACACCAGACATCTCACATACGAACCAGCTGACAGTTACAGTGTGCTACGTTCATGAAGATGAAATGCCAACTGAGCGTTTTCTAAAGTTTGAAGAAATTCATTTCCACACTGGTTTAAACTTGTTCAATACGATAATTGACGCTCTTAAAGATTTTCAGCTTGATCTCAAAGATTGTTGAGGTCAATCTTATGACATTGCTAGCAACATGTCTGGAAAATATTCTGGTGGTGCAAGCCAGGGTATTGGAAGAAAATGATAAAGCTATTTATATTCCTTGTATGGCGCACTCGTTGAATCTATTGGGAGTCTCGGCAGCAGAATCATGTGTTAATGCTGTATCCTTTTTCGGATTTGTTGAGAATTTGTATGTTATTTTCTCTGCCTCAACACATCGATGGAATCGTTTGAAAACAGTACTCGGTGCTTTGGATACAGGTGAAAGACCACATTTGCCAAAACGGCTTTGTGATACCAGGTGGTCAAGTAGATCTGATGCGCTGAAGTCCTTATCACAGGACTATATAAGACGTACCGTAATGTTCTACAGCAAATTGCTGATGACTCCATGCAGAAATGTGATACAAGATCAGAAGCACTTTAATGGCAAATATAATGGACACACTTGAAACTGTTTTCATGTGTTTTGGAATGCACTCTTTAAAAGAATACATGAAAGCAGCCAGCTTCTCCAGTCAAGTACAATAGAAATAGGATCTGCCATTGCTAAATTGAAGTCTCTTCAAGGATTTCGTTAGACTCAAAGAAGCTTATTTGATAAATATAAGGCTACAACACTTACAGAGTGTGTGTCGAATGGTGTCATGTTAGTGGCCAATAAGGCTGGTGTGCATTGAACAGGGTCACTTTAGCAAGCAGTAAGCCTGGCGTGTACTAAACAGGGTCATGTTAGCAAGCAGTATGTCTGGTGTGCATCAAGTAGGATCATGTGTGTCAAATAGAATGAAGTTAGCAACCAGTATGCCAGGTGTGCATCAAATAGGGTCTTGTTAGCAACCTGTATGCCTGGTGTGTAGTGACCGTTATGCCTGGTGTGCATCAAATAGGGTCATGTTAGCAACCAGCATGCCTGGTGTTATCAAGTAAGATCATGTGCGTCAAATAGGATCATGTTAGCAACCAGTATGCCAGGTGTGCATCAAATAGGGTCATGAAGGCGACCAGTATGCCAGTAGTGCATCAAATAGGGTCCTGGTGTGCCACAAGTAGGCTCATCTTAGCAGCCTGTATGCCCAGTGTGCATGTGCCAAATAAGGTCATGTTATGCATGATGTGTGTCATAAAGGAGTACGCCGAAAATGGCCCAGTTGTGTGTCAAATAGGGTCAGGTCAAAGACCAGCATGCCTGGTATACGTTAAACAGGTTCAGGTTAGCGACCAGGGCCCAGTGTGCTTCAAATAGAAGTATGCCCAGTGTGCATTGTCCAATAAGAGTATGCCCAGTGTGCGTTAAAGAGGGTCACGTTGGCGACCAGTATGCCTAGTGTGTGTCAAATAGGTTTATGTTAGCGACCAGGGTCCAGTGTGCTTCAAATATGAGTACGCCTGGTGTGCATAGTCTAATAGGAGCGGTGGGCATCAAATAGCGTCATGTGAGCGGCCAGTATACCAGGTGTGCATCAAATAGGGTCATCTTAGCAGCCTGCATGCTCAGTGTGCGCCAAAAAAGTTCATATTAGTGACCAGTATGCAAGGTGCGCGTCAAATAGGACTATGCCCAGTGCGCATCAAATAGGGTCATCTTAGCAGCCGGCATGCAAGCCCAGTGTGCGCCAAATAAGGTCACGTTAGCGACCAGTACGCCTGGTGTGCGTCAAATAGGTTCATGTTAGCGACCAGGGCCAAGTGTGCTTCAAATAGGAGTATGCCCAGTGTGCATCGATCGATAGACACGAACGATATGTTCAGTTGAACCAAATAATCGGGACTATTATAAGATTGGAATTCGAATTAATTGCATTGTAACAAATCGCTCTCGATGCGGAGATTCTTGTTCAGCAGTGGAACCCGATAGCATCAAGCATACTTCCAGAACGACCATAGATTCCTTGAAAATCGCACTGGGAAACATGGAATGAAGAGCCTCCGCCACCTCCCAGTGGACCGAAGATACGCCCCATGTTCGTGTAGAATGTAAGGCTGTCGACCAATGCTCCGGATCTGCCGGCTATCGCTACCACGCTTTCTCCAGATCCTAGGACAAAAGATGCTGGAGCTCCGCCACTACCTCCGTAAACGCCGGACGACTGGCCGTTCTGGTAAACCAGCTGAATTGCATCTATTAACGAACCGGATCGGATGTTAATCTGCTTCACTGCCCCGCCTAAGCTGTTGAAAGCCCCTCCTCCGCCTCCTCCGTAGAGCGGGCTGTCAAACTGGGCATCTCTAAATGATCAAGATAAATTAAGGGCACAGTATTACACACTTCAGTATGTTTTAAATCGACCACTACGTCTGCTTACATTTCACTTTCCATGATTCCCAGGTCCTGTGCAATCGCCAGGAACGTTGAATTAGATGCTGTGAATTTCACATCGTAGCCGCGGTTGGAAGTGGCTACGCGGAATCCATTGCGTGCATACGCACTACAAGTCACGATGAGCAGGGCGGCAACACTGACGTAGCGAAGCATCTTGAACTGCTATTAATTGATGTGCGTTGAGTTGTGCGTGTCCTTATATATACAGGCACGCATGGAGGCGCGCGATTGGCGCATGCGCGCGGACATGCACCGCCCGGGTTGCACTATAGACTATGCGGTCACTCGTTCCCATGCATCAAGATGTACATGTAATTATGATGTTTATTCGTCAGCTGGTCTTAGAGGGCCGTCAGGGGTGCGACTTAACCGCATAGTCAGCCACAAACCAATCAATTATAACTTACGTCGCTATAGTGTGGAAAAACATAGCATGCATGGCAGGTGCACGGATAACATTCCCCTAAGCTCCATGTACGATAATTAAATCATTTATTAACTGGTTCAGGCAACAGGATTCCCTAGGCGATGCCACATAATAGTGTCGATGATCTGCACCGTGTTCAAGTAACTGACGTACAACGACAGATGTGGCGTATACGCAAATATCATTAGCACCAATACGGCTACTGCTAAACATCAGTGGCGTGGTGGCCTAGGGTGTGCCAGGCCCACCTGCGCGATAAACAGGCAGGGTGCCGTTAGACAGTAGGGCGCCATTAATGCCAGCAATTGCGCTATCGGCTTAGAACTCTAACTTGCAGGTCAGTGAAATCACTCAGACCCGTCGAGGCTGGGAGACGATGGTGTAAAAGAAAGGTTCACATTTGAAGGGATATGTCAATTACTAAATGCCAAATGTAGTGTAACAATCCATCGTGGGCTAAGCTGAGAGAAATCTGGCGTGCTTGGTATTGAAGCACCCTATACATGTCTATGGGAAGATATACGGCAATTCGATGATGCGCAAACAGCAAATTAATTACCTTGTCCGCTTAGCCGCCGGATTTCTGGATATGTATTCAGTGGTATGTATTTCGTAAATCATTATGGTTATTGGCTCTATAAAAGTACAAGTTACTTTCATTTGAAGACCAACTTATATGAGAAGTTTAAAAATTGGAAGATGTGTGTCTCAACTCTTGTTCATTTAATGTGACATAATGACCTTATTTTTACACGGACCACTTTCGTGGGCAACTAACTACGTGAACGACTATGCCTATTCAACTGGTTGCAACAAACGTTGTTGTGTAGCGCTAGGAGGGGTGCGGAACCGAGTTCAGTATAAAACTGGTAGGGTGACCTTACGTGCCCTGTGAGTGAGTCAATTTTAAAGGCACGAGGCGGAGAATTCCTATTGTCTGACACTAGTATGTAATTATCATTCATGGAGTTTATGGGGATGTTATCCGTGCACCTACCATGCATGCTATGTTCTTCCACACGAGCGATGTAAGTTATAATTGATTGGTTTGTGGCTGACTATGCGGTTAAGTAGCACCCCTGACGGCCCTGTAAGACCAGCTGACGAATAAACACACCGGCTTCATAATTACATATATCTTTTGCTGCTCTATAGACTATGCGGTCACTTGTTCCCATGCATCAAGATGTACATGTAACGGTATGTTTATTCGTCAGCCACATATGAGAAGTTTGAGCAAAATTGGATGCTGTGTGTCACAACTCATGTTCATTTAATTTGACATGAAATGACCTTATTTTTACACGGACCGCTTTCCTTGGTAACTCGGTCCAAATCATAGATACTATGATGAGGCATCGTCTAGGGAATCCTGTTGCCTGACACTAGTATATAATGATTTAATTGTATCACACATATGGCTTAGACCAGCTGACGAATAAACATACCGTTACATGTACATCTTGATGCATGGGAACAAAGTGACCACATAGTCTATAGAGCAGCAAAAGATATATGTAATTATGAAGCCGGTGTGTTTATTCGTCAGCTGGTCTTACAGGGCCGTCAGGGGTGCTACTTAACCGCATAGTCAGCCACAAACCAATCAATTATAACTTACATCGCTCGTGTGGAAGAACATAGCATGCATGGTAGGTGCACGGATAACATCCCCATAAACTCCATGAATGATAATTAAATCCTTTACATACTAGTGTCAGACAATAGGAATTCTCCGTCTCGTGCCTTTAAAATTGACTCACTCACAGGGCACGTAAGGTCCCCCTACCAGTTTTATACTGAACTCGGTTCCGCACCCCTCCTAGCGCTACACAACAACGTTTGTTGCAACCAGTTGAATAGGCATAGTCGTTCACGTAGTTTGTTCAAGTAACTGACGTACAACGACAGATGTGGCGTATACGCAACTATCATTAGCACCAATACGGCTACTGCTAAGCATCAGTGGCGTGGTGGCCTAGGGTGTGCCAGGCCCACCTGCGCGATAAACAGGCAGGGTGCCGTTAGACAGTAGGGCGCCATTAATGCCAGCAATTGCGCTATCGGCTTAGCACTCTAACTTGCAGGTCAGTGAAATCACTCAGACCCGTCGAGGCTGGGAGACGATGGTGTAAAAGAAAGGTTCACATTTGAAGGAAACGCAATAAAGCGCTTGCGCGTATGGAATATGTCAAATACTAAATGCCAAATGTAGTGTAACAATCCATCGTGGGCTAAGCTGAGAGAAATCTGGCGTGCTTGGTATTGAAGCACCCTATACATGTCTATGGGAAGATATACGGCAATATTCGATGATGCGCAAACCGCGAATTAATTACCTTGTCCGCTTAGCCGCTGATTTCTGGATATGTATTCATGGTATGTATTTCGTAAATCATTATGGTTATTGGCTCTATAATAATACAAGTTACTTTCATTTGAAGACCAACTTATATGAGAAGTTTAAAAATTGGAAGATGTGTGTCTCAACTCTTGTTCATTTTATTTGACATAATGACCTTATTCTTACACGGACCATTTTCGTGGGCAACTCGGTCCAGATCATCGACACTATTATGTGGCATCGCCTAGGGAATCCTGTTGCCTGAATCAGTATATAAATGATTTAATTATCGTACATGGTGCTTAGGGGAGTGTTATCCGTGCACCTGCCATGCATGCTATGTTTTTCCACACTATAGCGACGTAAGTTATAATTGATTGGTTTGTGGCTGACTATGCGGTTAAGTCGCACCCCTGACGCCCTCTAAGACCAGCTGACGAATAAACATCATAATTACATGTACATCTTGATGCATGGGAACGAGTGACCGCATAGTCTATAGTGCAACCCGGGCGGTGCATGTCCGCGCGCATGCGCCAATCGCGCGCCTCCCCATGCGTGCCTGTATATATAAGGACACGCACAACTCAACGCACATCAATTAATAGCAGTTCAAGATGCTTCGCTACGTCAGTGTTGCCGCCCTGCTCATCGTGACTTGTAGTGCGTATGCACGCAATGGATTCCGCGTAGCCACTTCCAACCGCGGCTACGATGTGAAATTCACAGCATCTAATTCAACGTTCCTGGCGATTGCACAGGACCTGGGAATCATGGAAAGTGAAATGTAAGCAGACGTAGTGGTCGATTTAAAACATACTGAAGTGTGTAATACTGTGCCCTTAATTTATCTTGATCATTTAGAGATGCCCAGTTTGACAGCCCGCTCTACGGAGGAGGCGGAGGAGGGGCTTTCAACAGCTTAGGCGGGGCAGTGAAGCAGATTAACATCCGATCCGGTTCGTTAATAGATGCAATTCAGCTGGTTTACCAGAACGGCCAGTCGTCCGGCGTTTACGGAGGTAGTGGCGGAGCTCCAGCATCTTTTGTCCTAGGATCTGGAGAAAGCGTGGTAGCGATAGCCGGCAGATCCGGAGCATTGGTCGACAGCCTTACATTCTACACGAACATGGGGCGTATCTTCGGTCCACTGGGAGGTGGCGGAGGCTCTTCATTCCATGTTTCCCAGTGCGATTTTCAAGGAATCTATGGTCGTTCTGGAAGTATGCTTGATGCTATCGGGTTCCACTGCTGAACAAGAATCTCCGCATCGAGAGCGATTTGTTACAATGCAATTAATTCGAATTCCAATCTTATAATAGTCCCGATTATTTGGTTCAACTGAACATATCGTTCGTGTCTATCGATCGATGCACACTGGGCATACTCCTATTTGAAGCACACTTGGCCCTGGTCGCTAACATGAACCTATTTGACGCACACCAGGCGTACTGGTCGCTAACGTGACCTTATTTGGCGCACACTGGGCTTGCATGCCGGCTGCTAAGATGACCCTATTTGATGCGCACTGGGCATAGTCCTATTTGACGCGCACCTTGCATACTGGTCACTAATATGAACTTTTTTGGCGCACACTGAGCATGCAGGCTGCTAAGATGACCCTATTTGATGCACACCTGGTATACTGGCCGCTCACATGACGCTATTTGATGCCCACCGCTCCTATTAGACTATGCACACCAGGCGTACTCATATTTGAAGCACACTGGACCCTGGTCGCTAACATAAACCTATTTGACACACACTAGGCATACTGGTCGCCAACGTGACCCTCTTTAACGCACACTGGGCATACTCTTATTGGACAATGCACACTGGGCATACTTCTATTTGAAGCACACTGGGCCCTGGTCGCTAACCTGAACCTGTTTAACGTATACCAGGCATGCTGGTCTTTGACCTGACCCTATTTGACACACAACTGGGCCATTTTCGGCGTACTCCTTTATGACACACATCATGCATAACATGACCTTATTTGGCACATGCACACTGGGCATACAGGCTGCTAAGATGAGCCTACTTGTGCACACCAGGACCCTATTTGATGCACTACTGGCATACTGGTCGCCCTTCATGACCCTATTTGATGCACACCTGGCATACTGGTTGCTAACATGATCCTATTTGACGCACATGATCTTACTTGATAACACCAGGCATGCTGGTTGCTAACATGACCCTATTTGATGCACACCAGGCATAACGGTCACTACACACCAGGCATACAGGTTGCTAACAAGACCCTATTTGATGCACACCTGGCATACTGGTTGCTAACTTCATTCTATTTGACACACATGATCCTACTTGATGCACACCAGACATACTGCTTGCTAACATGACCCTGTTTAGTACACGCCAGGCTTACTGCTTGCTAAAGTGACCCTGTTCAATGCACACCAGCCTTATTGGCCACTAACATGACACCATTCGACACACACTCTGTAAGTGTTGTAGCCTTATATTTATCAAATAAGCTTCTTTGAGTCTAACGAAATCCTTGAAGAGACTTCAATTTAGCAATGGCAGATCCTATTTCTATTGTACTTGACTGGAGAAGCTGGCTGCTTTCATGTATTCTTTTAAAGAGTGCATTCCAAAACACATGAAAGCAGTTTCAAGTGTGTCCATTATATTTGCCATTAAAGTGCTTCTGATCTTGTATCACATTTCTGCAAGGAGTCATCAGCAATTTGCTGTAGAACATTACGGTACGTCTTATATAGTCCTGTGATAAGGACTTCAGCGCATCAGATCTACTTGACCACCTGGTATCACAAAGCCGTTTTGGCAAATGTGGTCTTTCACCTGTATCCAAAGCACCGAGTACTGTTTTCAAACGATTCCATCGATGTGTTGAGGCAGAGAAAATAACATACAACTTCTCAACAAATCCGAAAAAGGATACAGCATTAACACATGATTCTGCTGCCGAGACTCCCAATAGATTCAACGAGTGCGCCATACAAGGAATATAAATAGCTTTATCATTTTCTTCCAATACCCTGGCTTGCACCACCAGAATATTTTCCAGACATGTTGCTAGCATTGTCATAAGATTGACCTCGACAATCTTTGAGATCAAGCTGAAAATCTTTAAGAGCGTCAATTATCGTACTGAACAAGTTTAAACCAGTGTGGAAATGAATTTCTTCGAACTTTAGAAAACGCTCAGTTGGCATTTCATCTTCATGAACGTAGCACACTGTAACTGTCAGCTGGTTCGTATGTGAGATGTCTGGTGTTGAGTAAATGCTAAACGAATAGTACTTTGCTGAAGTAATCTCGTTAATGATAACTTGCTTTACTTCCTCTGCCATGAGCAAAACAAATTCTTTACATATTGTAGATGATAAATAAATTGGATTGCCACATCCACTCTTACCATATCTGTTGTGCAAGAAACGGATCATTTTCAGCAAGTAACTCTAAACATCCAAGGTAATTTCCATTGTGCTCTGATCCAAAGACCTCATTGCTGCCACGAAGAGCTAGTCCATGAGTGACAAGAAATGTAACTACTGAAACTACTCTTCTCAAAATCTCCTTCCAGTATGAATTTTCCCTTGTGTAACTATCGATGATACAGCGGTCTATTGCATTTTGCTACGCAAATAGCACATTTTGTTGAAAGTGATCCTCTGTGTTGAAAAGAACGTTCATGATCATTACGCCGTCCAATATGATCCCACGAATCAAAACCTGTTGTTGCTAGACCGGAATGGAATTGTAGAGAATATTTTGCCGACAAAGCATAACACGCATCCTGTTGATGTGGAATATATCAACCAATTTCGTACAACCTTTTCTCCATTTGGAGACAGTGTTTGGAATGCTGTATCAATTAGTTAATTTCCTGTGTGGAGTAAGAAATATTCATGGATGCTAATTTTCAATATACATACGCTTAATTATATATGGTTTCGTGCAAATGTGTGCCTATATAGCGTGCATGTCCTTTTATATTGCATGTTATACAGAACGTGTTTGACTTTTTATTCCCTTGCCTTGTAGAATTAGTATTAATTCAATTCCTGTTTCTACATAGTTCTGGACCAACTCGCAACCAGTACTGCCCCATTTTCTCACTAATAGACCACATAGCAGGATCTGTTTCCATCTGATGGAGGCATACTGTACTATCCTGATGAACTGTGTTGCTGTCTTCGCATTGGGAAGCCTCCATTTGAATGGATTCATCCCGTGCAAGAACTTGAAAACTCTCTTCAATACAAGGTGGTGCCTCTGTATGTACTATGGCTGAACTAACGCCACAGACTTGATGAGTGACAACTGTTACAGCATTGTCAGCAGCAGATGAAGACCCAGATGGCTCGGACGGAAACTGGTCTGCAATAACCAAAGGAGAGCTAGCTGCAGAAAAAAACGAACTGATTTTAGGATGTTTCGAAACGGAGGCTTCGATGTCTGCTTTTCCCCGCCGCTTTTCATAGCCACTCAAATGTTTCTTTATTGAAAACACCTATGTGTGGTAAATGCAATCTTATTGAATGCGAAAACAAAACGAAAGAACTGAAACAATCGGCAAATAGTATACTTCAGTGCACAATTATTGGCTAATTGGAAATAAGGCCGGTGATATTGTTAGGCGCAAATTGTGAATTTGCGCTGCGCAATTGTGAATTCACAATTTGCGCAACAATTTATAAATTGTTGCGCAAACTGTGAATCGTACTATGCACGGTCCGTTAATAAATTGCGCAACGAAAGCTAAATTGCGCAATTTGTGAACTGCAAATAAATCCTATTCTTGATAAATGGCATGAAGTTTACAGAAAAAACATGCAACACACCAACCCATGAATTGTACATGCATTTGTATCCCTGGTGATTCAGTTCATCCTTTGACACACATAGTGCATTTCCAGTTACCATTCGAATCTCTAAATAATGCACCAGGAATATGTTCACAGGACTTGTGATACCACTCCTTGCATATGGTACACTGGGCCATATATATATCAGCTTCAGCTGGCATAGAATAAATATATGTACTCTGATTTGGGCTTTCCTGGCTTTATTGGCTTTGATGGAAATGGTACAATCTGTTTTTTTGATAAGCATTTAAGAAATGTGACAGTAACTTTGTCCATAGTCGACTAGCTGGGTTGTTGCCATAAGCCAAATCAGTAGCAAATGCTATAGAGTATGCACCTCAGTCAGAAGCTCCTTTTTGAAATTGCACCTTTTGAATTTTCAATGTTATTCATCGAAGCATAGAAGCTATTTGCAATTTTGTGTCAGTAGATACTGAACTGTGCACACTGTCATAAATATTTACACAATCAGATGATATGTGTTCGATTGCAATCCAGTGATTTCCTTCAACATGAAGTATTTGAATGAATACTTCATTAGTTACTGGGGAGGAAAGGTTCTGACCTAATAAACTGTTGTGAAATCCTGCCAATAATGGGAACTGGCTCTGAGTCATGTTTATAGCTCATTTATTTGGGCTTCTCCAAACCATTTACCTTGTTTCACAGCTGCATCTAGTTTTTCCTCAGATGTAGCTGTAGCTTTCTTTGCAGGAACCTTTCCACTTTTGGGTTCAGTTTGGTAGGCCTTTTTAGATTGTTCATGTTTTGTGATGCCAGTTATTGTACAGTTTGACTCCATTTGATTGGCGCATGATTTGGATTTTGGGTGGCAATGACTGTTGCAATTAAATCCAGCAGCTCTACAAGCACAATGTTTATCTTTACAACCTTTCTTGCAGATACATTTCAGCTTGTCTCTTCCTGTCTAAGCAGTTTCTCTCAGTCTTATAGTTGGCAGTTTGGAATGGTCCTTATTGTATGGAAATGGTGCAGACCCCTTAAATGGCATTAGCTCGCCACTTGGATACCAGTTGGATAGGATGCCATGTTCACTCCTGAAAATAAATTCATCACTAATATAACTGTTTGTGCTCGTCAGGCTGTTGGAAGAGTTCTTCTAGGTATTTTGCAGTCTATTGTTTTTCAGGAGTCAATTATTGCTTGGAATAAACTGTTTATGTTCTCAAAGTGCATATTGTATTGCAATCAAAAAGGGGTCGTTCCATTAAACCATCTGACATCAGGAAGTCGTGTGAATTATGGGATACTGGGCCATAAGCTGGAAATTTGGAACAATGTAATTTCAAGAAGCATTGCTTATTCTAAGAAAGCATCCACAACGAGTAGTTGTCAGCAACATTTAGATATGAGACGTGTTACCATTGCTACGGCACTTGTGGAAGAAGGGTTATTTAGCAAAGCATGTCGCATGCTTACATCATCTGGCATTGCAGCCAACAATGAAGAAAATTGGGAACTTTTGAAAACAAAGCATCCTTATGTTCCAATCCCATCACCCCCTATAAAAATACCACCTCAATCTTCTGTTGACTTGTTACCATCGGACTTTAACATTAGTGTTTTTCTGCTTTCATTTCCGAAAGATACTTCTTGTGGACCTTCTGGTTTACGAGTGCAGCATTTATTAGATGCCTCTGAAGTTTCTTTGCCATCCTCATTGTTGTCTGCACTTAAGGCGGTAATAAACAAATTGGCTTCTGGGAGAGCTCTTCCGGAAATAGCTGAGTATCTAGCAGGCGCAACTGTGATTGCTCTGAAGAAACCCGTGGGAAATGATATTCGTCCTATTGCTGTCTGGGAAGTATTGCGTCCCTCTGTGCAATTGTGAAATCTAAAGCCAGTGAAATTTTCAACCCTTACCAATATGGGGTTGTTTGCCCAAGTGGAGTAGAGAAAATCATCCATTCACTGCGTTCAAGTATTGATGATCATTAGTTTGATGAAGACTTTAATGTTGCCAAAGTTGACTTACGAAATGTACTTAACTTGGTGTCTAGAAATGCTGTGCTAGAAAACTGTGCTGAGTTTTTCCCAGAAATTTTCCCATGGACACTCTGGTGTTATGCAAAACTGTGGCATCCAATGGGCATGCTTCGCTAAGCTACTGGTGTTCAACAGGGTGATCCACTTGGACCGCTCTTATTCTCACTTGTGTTGCATGGTCTGATATTGAAGATTGCTGCGGATGACATGTGTGGAGAATTGCTATTCAATAAGTGGTACCTCGATGATGGAGTCCAACCAGTTTATCTGTCAGAGCTGCCCTGGATGTCATTTCATCATTGGGTCCTTCTCTTGGGCTATACATCAACTTTGCAAAATGTGAGGTGTTTGGCAAGGCAGAGAGCTATCTGCATTCCCATCTGAGATCACTAAACGGTATCACACTCCTCAACTTGAAATTTTGGGTGCACCAATAGGCAATGAGGAATTTTGTAATAACTTTGTGATCAACAAACAGTCAAGTGTTTCTTTCCTTCTCCAGCAGTTACAAGGGTAGGAAAACCCCCAGCTAGCACTAGCATTGTTACGAAAGTGTGCGGCATTTTGCAAAATAACACACATCTCACGCGTTACACCTCCAACCTTAATAAAGTCATCATTGTCTGAATTTGATGATAGCATTCGCCCCTGTTTCACTGAGTGCTTGGCCCTCAATCTGTCACCACAAAGTTATGGTTGGAAGCAAGCCTGCTTAAGCCTTAGTAGAGGAGGGCTTGGTTTAAGATCAGTAGCTGTTCAGTCCACGGCAGCATACCTAGGCTCAGTTAGTTCATCTTCCCCAGACTTGGCATCTAGCCATTATGTTATAGATGCACTTAACCTGTTCAATCTTCAAGTTTCTGCTGAGGATACTGTATCTATTCCGTTGCCAACAAAGTATCATTTTCATCATGATTTGTCACAACGAATTGAGAATTGCCAATTCCATGCACTGTATAACTCTGGCAGTCTGGCCGATCGGGCTTGCTTACTCTCAATTTCATCGGCGCATGCCTCCTCATGGCTTCAGGTGGTCCCCTCCCCTAGGCAAGGCTGCGACATGCAGTGGGGCATCAAATGGTGGCTTGGTCTACCTCTAACACTGAATTAGGGGTATGCGCTTATTGTCCAGACAAAGCTCTGGATGCACACCATGCTGTTACTTGCAAATTTGGGGGAGATGTAGTAGCGCGCTTTTTTTTGCAAGTGTAGCGCACTCACAGTCCCAAACAGACTACAAACTTTATGACAGTGTCTCACCCTACGCATACAATACACTCAATTATATACCAGCCAACAATTGTTCTTTAATGCACACGGCACTACAGTTCTCGATAGTTCTGTCGTCAGGCTGTTGCTAGTAGTGTTGCTCATGCGTACAGCTGTTGCCATCGTTACACAGCTCCCCATCCAATGAAACTGTGTCCTCACAGTTTGTATGGGTATGAGCAGAATGAACAACAATGTGCCCATACCAATGTGGAGGATGTCTGTTCCGAGTTGAGCGACGCAACTGTTCTCCAGGTTGAGGTAATTCCGGCTCAGCAGGTGGCTGTGGAGGCTGACGGGGTGCAGGGGCTATAAGTGGAGGTGGGGGTACATGTTCCTCCACTGCTGGCCCTGGCTCTGGCCTCCTAGTTTCCACGTATATGTATTGCTCATCCTGTAAATCAGCCATTGACTCTTGTGGCTCTTTGTTAATCTCCTCCCCTCTTGACTCCTGTTCTTCACTTGGTGTTCCCTTCTCCTCCTCCTCCTCACTTGGCTCCTGTTCTCCATGAGGTGATGCCTGCAAAAAGGGTTTCAACCGATTGTAATGCACAATTAATCTTTTTCGCGGATGCGCCAGGCGTCGGATATCATAAGTCACTTCCACCCTTTTTTTTTAATACTTGATACGGTCCTTGCCATGGTCGATGAAATTTGGGAGACTTTCCTTTTGGGACAGCAGGGGTGTAGAGCCATACATGATCTCCTTTCCGGAAAACACACCGCGTATTCTCCTTCTGATCGTATCCAGTCTTCTGACGCTGCATGCCTTTCTGTGCATTCTGTCTGACGTACTGATGCACCAGCTGGAACCTTTTCTTCAGATAGTCTACATATTCGACCTCTCCCCGCAGGACCTGCTCAGTACTAACTGGTAGATTGAACATCAAATGCTCTGGCAGCACTACCTCCCTCCCAAACATCATTTCAAAAGGTGTTACCCCATTGGTCTCATGCATAGACGTACGGTAAGCAAACATCAATAATGGCAATTGCACATCCCAGTCACGTTCAGCATCAACAACTGCAATGCTCAACAAATTTAACAATGTTCTGTTAAATCGTTCAACTAACCCATCCGATTGGGGGTGATATGGAGACGTGCGAGTTTTTCGAATTTGAAGAAGGTCACATATGTTTTTAATGACCTTACTTTCAAAGTTTCTACCTTGGTCTGAGTGCAATTGCTCAGGCACACCAAAACGACAAATAAATTCATTCACCAAACATTTAGCTACAGTTATTGCCTCCATGTTAGGTATTGGAACTATGTAAGGCTTCTAATAGCACCGGGACCAGAGTAGGAGGGAGAACTAACTGCAACCTTCTATGAAGCCCCTTGCAGGGAACATCTTCCCACCGCCTATATAACACCCTATTCTGCAAAACCAGATATGAAGACTGAGCCCACAATGCTTGGGTATGCGAAGACAGGTGCTTCGGAAATACCCGAGGGATACTATCATTTTCCATCCATTGAATAACTTGCCCAATGCTGGAGTCCTGTCTTTGTTCCTCAGCAAGTTCATCCAGAGTCCAACATGGCAGCCAGATATCCGATTGCATCGTACAAACCTGCGGAAATGATAACTGACACTGAGGGCTAGGCATACAAGGCATCAGCGTTGGTATGCTTAGTACCAGGGCGATGAACCACCTCAAAATCATATTCAGAAAGGCATTCCAGCCATCTAGCCACTTGACCCTCTGGTTCATGGAAACTCTGCAACCACCGCAAGGAAGCATGGTCTGTCCGCACTGTAAAACGCCTGCCATACAGATAAGGGCGAAAATGTTTGATGGCCCATACTAAAGCAAGCATCTCACGCCTTGTAGCACAGTACTTCCTTTCAGCTTTAGACAGGGACCTGCTTGCAAAGGCAATGACACGTTCCACACCCGATACATACTGTGACAGAACAGCCCCAAGCCCCTCCCCACTAGCATCGGTGTCCACCATAAATGGCTGGTTGAACACAGGGTAGCCCAATATGGGAGATGTTACCAGGCGTTCCTTCAACTGTAAAAATGCAGCATCACAGTCAGATGACCAATGCCACACATGGCCCTTTTCAGTAAGCTTTACTAAAGGTGCAACTAGAGCAGCAAAATTTCGGACAAATCGTCTATAATATGACGCTAACCCCAAGAATTGTTTCAAATCTTGCAGACAGGACGGAGTAGGCCAATCAGCAATACACCTTGTTTTGTCTGAATCAGTCTTAATACCATGCTCTGACACTACATGCCCTAAATATTTGATGCTCTTTTGCACAACAAACACTTACTGGGTTTTATTTTCAAACCAGCTTGTTTCAGACGATCAAAGATCTCTCGCAACCTTGTGAAATGCTGTTGGACTGTTGCACTGAAAATCAAGATATCATCCAGGTAGATAAGACATGTGGTCCAGTGGAGTCCTGCTAGCACTCGCTCCATTAGACGCTGAAAAGTGGCAGGAGCATTTGTAAGACCAAAAGGCATGACACGGAACTGAAATAGACCATATGGAGTAACAAATGCCGTTTTCTCACAATCTTCAGGTGCCACCTCAACCTGCCAGTATCCGCTTGTAAGGTCAAGGCAGGAGAACCACCGTGCAGACCCCAGGACATCCAGTGTTTCGTCAATGCGAGGTAGGGGTTGTGCATCCTTCTTGGTCACAGCATTTAACTGTCTGAAGTCCACACAAAATCTTGTGGATCCATCCTTCTTTTTGACCAACACTACTGGGGATGACCATGACCCCTGACTAGGTTCTATCACCTGTCTTTCCAACATGCCATCCAGCAACTCTTTCACTTCCTCCCTCTGATGAAAAGGCAACCTACGCCCTGACTGTTTAATTCCTTTATGGTCCCCAGTAACAATGTGATGGTAAACTAAATCTGTTCTCCCTAGATCACCCTCATATTGTGACAAAATACCATTATACTTCAATAACAGTTGTTGTAACTCATCCTTCTCATTGTCCGTAACACCTTCTGCCACCTTATCGACCAACTGCTTGGCAATGCTCTGAACACTAGTGTTATGGCTCCCCTGTGTATCCACTCCAGCCGAGCATGCCATGCTATTGTGTTCATCCAAAGAATGCAGTGTGCCTACCACCTCCTGCTTATGCAGAACAATAGGGAAAGAAGAAGGATTAAGCAACTGGACAAGTACTTCTTTTGACCCCTTACTCACAAATGAGACAGATCTAGCCACCATCAAGCCATGACGTTCCATGAATGCAACATTGGGTTCTAACAATACAGAACCATTTACACCACAAAGGCCACCATTACATGCAGCAAGAATTCGCATTTGAGATGACCCAGGGACCTCCACGCGCTCAATAAGTTGCACATCACAAACCCCAACTGGTGATCGACTTTTCCTATCTGTTTCCATGCTTAATACCTCAGTTCCTGCTACAAGTACTCCAGCGCCTAAATCTAGTTGGCAATTAAACTTGGAAAGAAAATCAGCTCCGATCAAGCACTCTTGTGTCAACTGACTAGCAACTAAGACTGGGAAGTTAGTATGTATGCTACCAATATGCAAAGGCAACTCAACTTGACCCAACAAGTTCAATTGTTGCCCATTTGCTGTAACCACAGGGTGGTTAAGATCTTTTAGATGGTAACCATATCCTCCACCTTTTAATACATCCCTCCATACATCTTCCCTAATTAGTGTTACCCCAGAACCCGTATCAATGAGCATTCTAGTTAGTCTCCCTGCCACCTCTCCCTGAATCATCATAGATGAGCTTACAGCTTGCACCACACCTCGTCGTTTCAAACAATCACGCTGAGCATGCCCAAGCTCACCGCATTCCCAACACTTTAACTGCCTTCTTCCGTGTGCATTCTTTGGACAATCCTTTCTTACGTGTCCACGAGACTTGCAATTCCAGCACACCGGCCCCGTTTTCTCCCGTTCTTCACTATTATCTACTCTTCCCCGCTGCCCACCTTTCAGTTTCTCAGATAACCTTTGTACTTCTCGTCTCAGAGTCTCTACTTCACTTCGTTCTCTATCTCGGCGTAAAGTAGCTGTAACTAATTCAGAATTAGAGCTCTCACCTTCTGTAGATGCCACAACTTCTTTCTGCCGCAACATTTGCAAATGCTTCTGTGCAGTCTCTACCATCTCGTGCTTACAGGCTAATTTCAACGCATCGTCCAAGGTTTTTGGCTCTTCTTTCATTAGCGCTAGTTGCACCGACGAAGAAAGGACTCCCTGAATAAACTGATTGCGCAGCAGGTCCTGTCATTGTTCTGCTGGCCACGCAGGAAAAGCTTTATCTGCCATACCCCTCAGAGCACCACAGAACTCCATTAATGACTCCCCAACTTTCTGCACCCTCGTGCGCACTTTCAACTGCCACTCCAGCTCGCTACCTAAAGGTGCATAAGACCGCTGAATACAATCACATACCGCGTCATAGTCACCCGTCTGAGCCAGCCCGTGGTGCGTAACCATGCGGTAAGGCTCGTCCTCTAACAGCGACAGTAGTTCCTTTGACCAGCTATCCTTCGCAATCTTCGCCTGAATAGCATACATTTCAAATCTTGATAACCACAGCTTCCAATCGCCTTTAGCGCCAAAGCGTGGAGGCGGTCGAAGCGACATTCTGACAACCCTTTCAGCAACAGTGGTTGTTCCCGCAGAAACCGGGTCCCCAGAGGTGTCCATGTTCTCTTCTTCCCCAGCCAAAAATTCTTACTAAGATCTTATAAGATTCTATAAGAACGTTATAAGATTTAAAGTAGTACTAAGATCGTATAAGATTTTTATAAGAACGTTATAAGATTTAAAGTAATATGTAAGATTCATGTAAGATTAGACAAGATCGTGTAAGAAATGGAAAAGTTCAATACGAAGATATGAATTGCATGTAAACAGACTATAATGCATATACATGTACATGAAAAACAATGAATGATAATGCACAGGTAACTTTAGCATAGGTCAATGGTGTTCATATTCGTTGGGCTGCAGGAAAATGTAATCTGTGGGAGAATACTTCAAAGCGATATGAACACAAACACTTATAATATTATTAATTGAAACTGCAATAGTTTTCTTTGTCAGAGACACCTTCTTCACTTTATGCATATATTTCTCAATATGTTGATGAGCACACAAAACTCCATCATCACAATCCAGTATTTTCTCATTTGTTTTATCAAAAACATCCCCGATTGCATACCAGACATTGTTTATCATGCATATCCGACGAACAGATATGAAGAGAAGTTCAAAACTTGCTGCATTTTCAGTGTATCTTACTTCACATACTGAACTGTTTCGTTTAGTTTCTTTGTTTCGGATGTGTAGCATTTGAAGTCCAAACTTTAGTCTGTTGACTGTTGTTACAGATGCAGTTGGTACATGTACAATGTTAATGCATTGGAGAGCCCTTTTCTCATCAGCGTCGAAATTTGTATATAGTACTTTTATCACCTTTGAAGAATTTGGCTGAGAGAATGTGTGGTCATATTTATGTAAGTACTCCTGTAAACTATCATTTTGAACATCACTAGCAGTCTGGTTAAGTTTTTGTCGAATTATAAGGGATCGACAAACTTGAGGCAGCACATTGCCAGTGCCATGACATTGCCTCAGCAAGAATCCATTTAAATTTTCGTATCCAATTGTGGAGTAGCACCACAGTGGGCCCCAATCCTTTACATACTGGCTTATATGAATGACACTGTGCAAATTCGCTGTACAAACAATGCTAGGATACAGCTCAGGGGCTTTTTCATAAAATGCTTTCAGATATTCTGAAGCTAGGTGAAGATCATTGCTGGAAATAGATGCATTAAGTAAAATGTGCATTGCACAAACCA
The DNA here is from genome assembly GCA_013339895.1 of Ephydatia muelleri. Lineage (NCBI taxonomy): Eukaryota > Metazoa > Porifera > Demospongiae > Spongillida > Spongillidae > Ephydatia > Ephydatia muelleri. The sequence continues at coordinate 9,181,060 of JABACO010000004.1, read as the reverse complement.
GAAGACACCAATGATTTATGTAAGGTTGTGGCAAATAATCCTTCATAGCTGGTATAGAATAATATAGCAGCCATGCTCTTATTCTGATGCTTTCCAAAAGCTTAAGCTATTAATGCTTCTCGGACTACGTCTAAAAGCATGTGGTGGCTTCATTCTAAGCAATCGTTTGTCAATCTCTTTCAAAAACTTTCTTATGTTGAATACATAAGTGCTGAACTCTGATCCAAACCAGTACTTCATAAATTGCTTTGCCAAACCTTCCAAAATTGCATGCATATAGTCTACAGGGATGCATAAAATTAAATCAATCAGGTCAGACAACACTGATGGTCCAAAAACTCCATACACAGGTTCTTCCATTTCTTGTGCCATTGTTGCCCATAAAATAACATCACTGAAGATGCGTGGTTCATGCAAATCACTAGGCAGATAAATAGTCCTATGCTGTTCATATGTTCCTATGTCCAAGCAGTAAGGACATCCATATTTTCCATTGAATTGTGTCAAGTTCATTGCCATAGCTTTAGCAATGAGGTCGAATGTTGCCAGTATTAACTTAGCTTTTAGCTTTTTATTACCAACTTTAGTTCTAATTATTTTCTCAGAGTCTTCCAGTTTCTTAATTCTAGTCAGAATAGGTTTCAGTATCTTATTCATGTCAGGCTTCACTGAACCAAGCCATAATCCACCAACCAAAAGATATTGCACATTGTACCGTATTTCCGGCGGAAGGTTTGCAATGCACAATTCTATAGGCCACAGTTGAAGTCCTATAGAAAATTATAATTTCATTTATGCATGCATATTAGAATTTTATAATAGTTACCTGAGGATTTAAACACAGGGATTCCATCACTGCATAATATAAGCCCAATGTGTTCTGGAACAGATAGGAATTCGCCAGGCTGCATTAAGGCTCTGTACTTGCTGCCATCTTGAAGATCATGCTGCATATCTGTCTCCTGACGTCTAGTAAATGGGTACTGCAGTTTATCCCAGTTTTCTAAAGAGTATATAACATTTTTAAATACCTTCATATAGATATCACATATATACCTTCACACAACTGCAAGAGATGGTCTTCAAATGGAAGGATCACAAAGTTACAGACAGTTGAACCCTTGCATTGTTGCCTGCAGCATTTCTTTTCAGCCATGGGAATTTCTTCTAAACAAACAGAACAGTACTGATAATGATCTATTCCTTGAGTAACATCAAGATCTTTTCTGAGTTTGTGGATCGTTCTTGGGCAGCAGTTTTGAGGCGAGCAATGTAATTCAACAAGATCCACATCAGCACCCCAATCACTACCTCCACCACCAACAGCACTCCCATCACCACCTATATCATCACTTGAATCACCTCCACCACCAACAGCAACCCCATCACCAACAAAAACCTCATCACTACACACATCATCACTTGAATCACCTCCCTCATTGCTACTATAATCACTGCTACCATCACTACTACCAGAATCATTCCTAATACCAACATCTCCACCACTATACTCCTCATCACTATGACTCTCCCAACTTCCTTCAGCAATAAAACCACCACAACCACCACCATCTTCATCTTCAACATCTTTAATGGATTCAACACTACTCCTCTCTGAGATATCTTATATAGAACACAACAGTACATGATTGTTCAAATTCTTTATCTTTAAACAACTTATCTTCAAACCCCTCCCCTTCCAGGCTCTCATGTACAACAGTCTCCTTATTTTCTCTCACACCACTTTGCTGTTGATCCACTAATGGTAGTGGTTTGCATGAAATTAATTAATAAATCATTAACAAACACCATATCCAATGGAGAAATCATAAAAAATAATGAACTACATGTAGCAAATTTTATACCATCCAAAGAAGGAACCTCGGCCATATCTTGTACAGACGTTTCTATATTGAGGGAAGGGTCTTATGAATTGAAGAGTCACACAAGCAAAAGAGCAGCACTACCAAATTTCATCTATAAAGCAATGATGCTACCAAATATTTTCATACCTTCTTCTGCAGCTCTCCAATTATGCAACATTTGGCGAGGAACAGGCATGAAAGGGTCACGACAGTACAGTTTTCTACCTTTTTCTGTCCTTTCTGATAAATTTTTGAAGAAACACATAATTGAAAACATCTTTAAATTCATAATATACAACTAAGCCAAATTAATAGTGAAAGTGCCCTAGGGCACTTTCACTATTCATTTGTCCATTGAAGTAACAATTGTCAAAGCTTATTCATTGATTGGCATAGCCTAAGTAATTCATGTTTGTGCTTTTTATGCAAATGGATGTAGCCTAATGCAGGTAATAAATGGAATTGCCCATTGGAATGATCAAACGCCTATATGAGTACGGAGTACTAAAATTAATCTCTAAAATTATAATAATTAATACCGGTGACATTTGCACCACGTAATCTGTGGTTGATTTATTTACTGCATGTACAAGACTTAGAAAAGCAACAAGTACGTCCACCGCGCACCTATAGCATACGATTGAAAATCCGATCGGGTGGTATTTAATAAAATTACATATACACATGTATACCTTTGAGAGATCGGAGTTGTTTCCTATATCCAGACCTCCAAAGCGTAGTTCTAGGAATGGGTACCTTTCCCCTGAGATACTGCTTCCGTGAACTAGAGCAAGTGTGCAGTGAGCAAGTTTCTTCTGATGGTTCAATTTCTGCCATCCCGTAAAGCAAACAATTGTGTACCGGAATATATAACCTTTATCTAGATTAGCGTATATACGTACCACTCACATGCACGTGCATGTCTTCGTGATGAGCAAACGAACAAGAAAATTGCCGCCGCGCTACAAGGATAATGCCATACCTTTACATCATGGTATTGAGGAATCCAGTAAGCTATGCACCATAATGAATTCGTTTTGGTATTACGATTGCCATCATGCGGTGCATGTCGTGATCATGTATATAGTTTATATTGCGATCGATCGATCGATCGATCGTATAGCGTGTGTGTATGTGTGTACATGCATATGAATACGTGTTCTCCGCGGCCCCATACCCAAGCAACTAGCGTTATATATATATAGCGTGTGTGTACATATGAATACGTGTTCTCCGCGGCCCCATACCCAAGCAACTAGCTTTCATGCGTGTCACAGCTAGATGCGGCGACACAAGCACGTATATACTAATTAACATCGTTAAAAGCTTTAATTGTTCTTAATTGATTTGAATAAGCTAATTGTTCTTAATTGATTTGAATTGGGAAGGGGGGGGGGGGGGGGAAAGAAGAGTTTTACTATGGATTCAGTTAATTTTGCTCCACACAATTTCGACCGCTTTTATTTGATTGTATTCTCAGTGAGTTTGTAAGCATGCACGATTGGTTGCCATGGCTATATAGCACAGCATGCAAAAAAATATATGCATGCATGGCACAGGGTGCATGTTCTCGTGGCACATTATCAGTATACTGTTACTTCAGTTATCACACTGTCACTTTAACAAGCACAGCATTCTTTAAATCCTAAACCATGCAAGTGCATTGCACTATATGGCTATTTCCCAAGCTCTATTTGTGTAGCAACGTGAGATAAGTATTTTAAAATGAATAATGTTTTTTTTCGTCAAAAGAATGGTGTACAGTTCTTTGTACACAAAGCAATAGGCAGTTTCTTTGCAAGTCTTGTGATTTAGAAGACAAAGAATGTGGAACAATGGAAGTACCTGACCTGGTTGTAGGAAATGAATTAGTATGGAAGACTTCCAAAGGGACATCCTATGATGTGTAACTGTTACAGGTCCATGGTAAAATCATGATGTGCATAAATTTTGTAATCATGTACATTGTATAAATTGCAGACAAAAAACCAACTGATGGTGGTAAAGTGAAGGAAGCTAGAGTGAGGCAAGAGGAGGATAGTCCTCCTTCATCGTCAGAGGATGGTAGTCATCAGGATTATATTGTGAGGAAGAGGGTATGTTGGCAATTTCAATACCTACATTAAATGAAGCTCATTGCTTATAGACCACGACTGACAAACCTGACCAGTCTCAGAAGGTATATGTACTGATGTAAAAACACTGAATTGCACTATAATTGTTTAGTCAAAATCTCAGGATGCAACATCTGTAGAGGATAGCAGCAATCACAGTTTAACTGTGAGAAAGAAGGTATAATGGTACTTTAATGGTTACTTGTACATTAATCAAGTTCATTACTTATAGACCACCACTGAAACCAGATAAGGTTCAGAAGGTAATATAGCGATGTATACATATTTCTTCTTGCTATTGTTGAGTCAAAATCTCAGGGTGCAAGATCTGTAGAGGATGATGGCGATCATCATTCAAATGTGAGAAAGAAGGTATTATGGCACTTCTAATAACTTACATTAATCAAGTTCATTGCTTATAGACCACAACTGACCAACTTGACCAGGCTCAGAACGTAATGCACTGATGTAAACGTATTATACTGCTTGCTATTGTCACTCAATATTTCAGGGTCAAAGATCTCGACGAGAGGATGAGGATGATGGAGATCACGATTCAATAGTGAAAAAGAAGGTATTATGGCACTTTGGAGAACATGTACATTAATTAACTTCATTGCTTATAGACCTCAACTGACCAACCTGACCAGGCTCAGAAGGTGATACATTTGTTATTGATGTACAAATATCACTATTATTTATTCTTGGTACTGTTCAGTCAAATACTCTCTCTTTTGGTTCCCTTGAATCAGAAGATGAATCACCTGTGAGGAAGAAGGTATGATTACAATGCACTTTTATAATTAAGTCTATTTTACATAGTTCCCCACTGAATATGGCTGACTGTATTGCTGAGTATTCACTTACAAATGTATGACCTATTTAATAAGACACTCACTGTGGGCACTAAGTTAACATTGCAATGATGCATGGGTCTACTGCATACTAAATTTTGCCAATCAATGACTATCGTTTATAGCTAGTAGGTAGCCAATGTTTTTTTTTTAACGCAATGTTGACATATAGCAATTTCATGCACATATGCAGAGAAGAGATGTGCATGATTCTGAAATGACAGATTTTTCTGCAGCTTTTCAAAACTTGGTAAGACAAATGCATAAAAATTTGTATTTATAACATCCAAATGTTGTTTTTACCAATTCAGAAACATTTGAGCACTATGAATGAAACGCTGAAAGAAATAAGGGATATGATGAAGGCTGTTATGGACAGCAAAACAAATAGTTCTGAGGTATTTATTTTATAATAACGGGTTTATTTATTTTCGCCTTTACTGCAGAGCCTACAGCCCAGAAATGCCAATGCTGAAGCAAATGAGCAAATGGACCATTTCTTAACAGTAAGATATTCTTACAATACAATACAGTAGACAAATCAGAATGAATACATATTAGATGATACACATTGCATGAAAAAGTTACGATGACTGAATCCTACTTAATATGGCCCACACACACACACACTATATAATTATGTATCATTTCCAGGAGGATGGGATAGATTTGCTATCTATCAAGGCTGTAGATCCAGCAAAATATGCCCTGAACTTAATGAATGCCTTATTTACTGATGAAGAAATGGGTTCCTCCTGTTTTAAGAAGAGGTTGGGAAGTAAGACAGAAAAACCCCAGCTTTCACCGAAAAGGGTTGGATTGTTGGAAGGTAAGGATAATTTGCACAGCTTATTGACATAGTGTACCAAAAAAATTTACCACACACAGCATGCATAGACAAGAAGTTTGGGAGAGGAACAGCAAACAAAGAACAAAGTACAATTCAAAGAAAGTGCAACCAAAAATGTCTGGATACAAGAACAAAAAAACTGCCAAAACAATGATGCTTGTAATGTGTACATGTAATGATATTTCAATTCACAATTAAGATCATAGTAAGAATGCTATACTTTCTTAAAAAGAACTTATTCAAGATCTTATTAAGATCATACAAGATATTGTGTAAGATCTTACAAGATTATGAAACATTCTTGTCCCATAATCTTGTAAGATCTTATATAAGAATCTTAACTAAGATCTTAGTTAAGAGCTTAAATAAGATTTTTTGCCTGGGTCAGCCATCTCACTTCTGACACCAATTGTAGCGCACTCACAGTCCCAAACAGACTACAAACTTTATGACAGTGTCTCACCCTACGCATACAATACACTCAATTATATACCAGCCAACTATTGTTCTTTAATGCATACGGCACTACAGTTCTCGATAGTTCTGTCGTCAGGCTGTCGCTAGTAGTGTTGCTCATGCGTACAGCTGTTGCCATCGTTACACAAGCGAGCCCTTCTGAACCCAAAACTGGAAGCAGGGGCAGGTTTGGGTCATGAAAGGAGACTTACTAGACCTGCAGACATACTCATCCCAAGCTGGTCCAATGGTGATAAGCCTGCAGCCATTGATGTGTCCATCACCTCTCCGCTTAAATCAAACATTTTGTCTGAAGCAGGTGTGGTGGCAGGTGCAGCAGCAAGGCAAACAGAAGAGAGAAAGCACAAATGCAATGATACAATCTGCTCCAAATTGGAATGGAAGTGTGTACCATTAGTGGTGGAGACGTTTGGTGCTTGGGGAAGAACTGCAGGCCAGTTTTTTGGAGAACTCGCATCACGACTTGCGGCTCAAAGCCATTCCTCAAAGACTACAATGTTGAATAACATCTATGGGTGACTAAGTCTCATACTAGTTCGAGCCAATGCCCGTGCGTTCAATGCTAGGTTGGCTACAACAATGGACTTGCTTGAAGGCTAGGGTAGTTTTGTGCAAGTTCGTGTGTAGTAATGTGTATGTATGTGCATTTATTTATTTATTTAGTTTATTTTGGAAAAATTAAACAAAAAATCTCTGCAGTGAAAAATTTAGTACCCCACCCAATCAATATACATGCACTCCAAATTTGTAACTCAAAGTAGTAACCTATAGACACAACCCATGTCCACAGAGTTCCAAATAACTACCTTCACATACAAAACTCACAAGTAACTTACTGTAGCTGGTAAAGATCATGTCTAACTTCATTAGCATAGCACAGCAGACATGGCATGTCAGTTGATGACTGCTCATTTTTGGGTACCCGTACTGTAACAGTATCTCCTGCACAGTAGGTATTGCATTGATGTTGTCTTCTCTTGGCATACTGGATCTTCATTCTTTCAACATTTTTGAGATACTCTTTATCAGCTTCCTCACGTATGTTTACATGGCATGTGCTGGTAGTAAGTGTTGACAGTGAAGGTTCACTGAGGGGGGGGGGGGGGGTATGTATAATAAGTAGGGATACGTGTGTATTACAAAACTAACCTTATGTCTGATGAGTTCTTTTTGCAAGTAGAGATTTAACGGGAGATGAGAGTTACTAGTTTGTGCAGGACACAAGAGTATCAACGATTGTTCATTTGAAACAGGACGAATTTGTGAGGGGGGCAATATTAACGTAGGACTGTCAGAATTTGAAGTACTTATAGGTAAATTTCTAACAAGAGAAGGACTGTGAGATGCAGACCGAATTGGAGATACTGATGAACGAGTAAAAGTTGATGGCTTAACAGGAGAGGTGACCGAAGGACTGTGAGATGCTTGCCGAACAGGAGACACTGATGAACGAATAAAACTTGATGGCTTAACAGGAGAGGTGATTGAAGATCCTTGCCAAACAGGAGACACTGATGAACGAGTAAAACTTGATGGCTTAACAGGAGAGGTGATCGAAGATGCTTGCTGAACAGGAGACACTGATGAATGAGTAAATCTTGATGGTTTAATATGAGAGGTGATGAGGGACTGAGATGCTTGCCGAACAGAAGACACTGATGGAGTATGAGCTGGAGATTGAAAAGGGAACACTGACACAGGAGTAGGACTGTTTAAAATAATGAAGTGACAAAAGCAAAAACCCTATTAAAAATTCTGAATACACATACATGAACACATGTAAGATCAATACACATTGTGCTTACCATCCATCAAATCTGCCACTACTTCCTCCATGACACATGGTTCCTTTCCTTTAGGATGTTGTGTAAATGGTGTTGCTCTGGGAGGTTGACCATAAACCATGCACTTCATATGGACTTTTTTTCAAGGTGCAGCACACTTGTGTGTTAAGGTTATCTGCATGTGTAAGTAAATGGTTAAAATTGCATTTGTCAACATACACTGAACACGTGGCAACCAATCAGCCCATGGAGCATTTCCTGTGCCTCTCCATTCCTGTTTCATTGCTTGGATCTGCATCTCTACACAGTGGTTACCCTTTTCCACCAATCCTTGAGATTGAGAATGGCGGGGACGATCACAACTTGACCTGGCCATAATGTCAGTGTTGCTTTGACAATTTCATTTACAAACTCCCTGACTGCAGTATCTTAGGAAGCCCCAAATAAGGAAACACTTTTTGTTGCAAGCCCAACACCAACCTCCACTGCAGATTTTCTCATCAGAGGCCACATGACATGAAACTTAGACCAGTGAGTGATCCATGTAATGTGCAATGTAATTGTAGGAGTCATCTGGCATATGCCTCATATCAATGAGGTCAATCTAAAGTATTCACATTTATATGATAAATCAAGCAACCTTTAAGTTCTACCAGTCTTACTTGACAACAATTCAGGAAGCCAGAAGCAATTATTGGCTTCAGTGGAGCAGTAATGATTTGAGGCTGCTTCAGCTGACAGACGGCACACGTGTTGCAAAAATATTGGACAGCCTCCCTGGGTAGACATTCATAGGATCTCTGAACCTGCAATTGAATGACATGTTGATATACAATATTCATAAGCCACAGTGATGCTTTACCTCAACAAGTGTTTTCTTATATAGCTATGTGACTGTTTTCCAAAGAGTGTATACACTCCAAGGTATCATAAAATTTCTCAACTGTAGCAATGACACGGTAGTGACCAAACATGGTAGTGTCATTTTCATTCTGCAGTAGAGACATAAACCATCACAACTACATAAATCAAACTTATCAAAGTTTATCTATAACACAACAGTCTGAGAACGCGCCGTGCACATGCAAGTACATTTATCCTTGCTTTGTGTCATTGTTGAGCGCAGGTATGATTTGAGTCTTGGAACAAATGCTGCATATGAATCCTCTTGTAAGGAGCATTTGCAACTTGACAGCATTTGTTTAAGCTGAGCATAAGACACGATGTTTGTCCGTGTTGTACTTGATCCAGTTGAACTTCGTTTTCAACTAAGCTGAAATTTTCTACCTAAACCACATAGCTCCTCAGATCTAGGATCATTACACTTCTCTGAGGTCATCTTTGAGGTCATCAGACTTAACTCCGAAAGTTCCGCAATGTGTCCGTGATCATGTTGCCTTTGTCCACGGGATGTTCATAAGCATCTATAAGTACTTCACACTGCTACTAGGCTCAGCTGCTGTCGATATTGGTTGCTGACAAATCTTATTTTGCACAAAATAGTAGTCATTTCGCTTCATCTACGCCCACACCTGTATGTACTAGCTGAAAGGACTGTGCCACAATATCTCTATACTCTGTGGTGACCTTGTCATTGAGTTGCACATGGTGAAAAGACAGCACATATGGAGGTTCATGTTGTGCCGGGCCAAAGAGGGTGCACTTCATTCCAGGAACATAAACACTAAGTGCTCCAACACTGAGATGCCCTGATTGCCTTGATACCTAATGAATACATAGCTGATTTCAGGTTATACTGTCTATCTTACCAAACAAGCTGTTCCGGGCTTTTAGATCCCTTCATGGGCAGAGAGTTCTTTCACAGATGTCTGGTACAAAAATGCTTGCATTGGCTTAGTTGAACATAAAGTTCACAAATGTATCACCACACCAGTGTTCTCAAATGCAGCCATTTATAAGTGTGTAACCGATTTTTCACCTTTCTTGGCCTTATCTCCCTCCATCAATGATGTGCCTGACATGTTCCAGCACAGCAAAGTGTTTACCAATGTTACATATATAATATAGTATAATTTTTGAAAAGCTGCTTTATTAAGGTATATAATGTCATACCCCCAGTAAACACATCTTTGCAACTGGTATTAGACCATCATAACGCTCTTCTCCCCTTTCAGATCACCACCTTAGTACGAGTATACACAAGACTGTGAACTATTACTAACACTTACCAAATGCGATAGGGCGGCATGTATCATTGTGCACTATCTTTGGATGCTCTTTGCCATTAACAGGCACACTGACTGTTTCTGAGGTTGATTTGGCCGGAACATACTTGTACAGTTCATCAAGTATTTGAAGCATATCGTCATATTTCTCTTCACCTTTAGTTATAATTCCCAGAGGAACCTGCATGTGTAGATTTTAATCTAGTATAGTAGTTTTAGCACCAAAATTCTACTACTGACTTACTACATCAGACTTTGCAGCCATTTGTGTGGAAAATTCATGCTGTATGTGTCGCTTTAATGTCTTTCCCAACTTTGCAAAGAATGGAATGTACTTCTTAAGAGTGCGACATACAAGGGTTGCAAAGTTGTTTCTAATCTTGTATTTCATCTGTAATGGTAGGTAGCAAGTTGTCTAGCTGAATGGCATGCAGGTCTGGATGTTTGACCTCATTGCTGAATGCAGAGAGATCAACATGATCCCTCGATCACAGCGTATGTTTGAAAATAGTGATGAGATTGAATCTGGTGATCATACCTCATCTCACGAGGGGAGACATTCTTGTCAAAATTGTCACCAACAAGTTTGTGAGTTGTGAAAGTGGCCAAATTAACATCATTCGATGTGGCAGCATTGTCTGCCAGGTCATCATCATCAGATTCATTTGTTGTATATCCTGAAGAATTGGTTGTAAACTCAGAATAAGTTGGTGCACTTGAAGGCGAAGGAGAGTTGCTATGAGAAACTGAAGTAATTGAACTGGCGACATCTGACCACATATCAGGTTCATTGCAGATACCAGACCTCGGTAGTTGTTGTTGTGTACTTCATCCACCAAGGGTGCAAAGGTATCCTCCATTGATTCATCAAGAGCACGGACAATGTATTTGATGTTAGGACGATCAGGTACTTCCAGAATAACTACTAGATTGACTATTCCCAGTAACCTATACAGCTACAAACAGCTTTACGTGTTTCCATGGTTGCAGTGGCTCTCACATGTTCAGGTAATAAACTTCGGACATTTTCAAGGTCTAAAAAAGCCTTACGGAATGTTTCGCCCCTAGTCAAACAAAAAAAGCATTAAGAAGTAATCATATTTCTCTAACAAATGCCTACCATTTTTTGACGCAGTGACCTTCATCTATGGCAAGAGCAACAAGATTCTCCTGAAAGTTGTCATCCATGAGTATCTCCCGCCAGCGCTCGTCATCCAGAAGGGCCTCCGGGCTCACAAAGATAAGCTGATACCTGGAATTGCAAATTTCGTTCTGTTCTTCTTCTTCTAGACCGTATACAGCGTATAGATTCTTTTCCTTCATAGCTCTTACCTGATCTTTCATGAGAGAGATAAGGGGGCTAACCACAAGCACCATACTGTTCCGCTCTCCGTGTCTGAGGATATCAAACGCGTAGGGAAGCAGGCAATAACACAGTGACTTCCCACTTCCAGTTGGAAGATGCACAAATACATCTCTGCCCTTCAAAAAACTTCGCACAGCTGCTCTCTGATTTGGACGCAATTCACTGTAACCCAGCTGCTTAGAAGCCGTCACGATAGCGCTCTCAATATCTTCGTCAGAATACATGTATATACTCATCACAAGGTCATAAATACCACAGCATGTATTCATCGTCGGTCATGTGACCGCTGCAATCTGATTGGTACCGCCAGGATTCTGGCGCTAGCACACGGAATGTTGCCTATAGTCTCCAGAATTTCTAATTTATTACGTCATGGCCCGCGAGACTAGCTTCGGTCACAAATTCACAAACGCTTTGCGTCATGAATTTAATTGCTGAGCAGTAGGAACCATAGCATTGTGAAGAATGAAGAGTTTTTCTCGTCGCTATCCATTCAGGCTCTAGTAATCCGGATATCGCGTGATGTATATGTATTGGATATCACTGTGAATTTCATGCTAAATAAACGCAATAGCATAAAAGCGGCTTGCTGTCACGGGAGGGGGTCCCCCAGTTGTGAATATATTTCCCCCTTTCCCAAAATCCAGAATCCTCTCCCCTGCTAGCGCAGTGCATGCCAGCAGCACAAACGTAACCCAACTACTACCCCGTAAGTAGCTTAGCAAGTAACTATAATCAAGAGTCTTTTACACGCAATTCAATTACTAAGTTGTAGTTAGGGTTTACTACATGGCAATAGACACTAGAATACTCTTGCACATTATACTAGCTTCTCCCCTCTCCATCAGACTGTGTCCTCACAGTCACCAATACCAATTTGGGGGTCGCTGTATCGGTTTTGAACGCCTTAGCAGTGGTAGATCAGGTGTTGGTCCCTGTGTATGGGTGGCTCTTAGGGGTGAATAGGAATCTCTCCAATTGCCCCTGGCAGCTGTTCAGAAGCTGCAGGTGTATCTGGTTCACTAACAATGAACATATCGACAAATTCATCATCCTCATACAATGATAGTCTCTTCTTCACTTTCTGAACTTGCTTGTCCATAAGTTGTATTAGACCTTATTCCTGCGGCACAATGAATAAATTAAAACATGTGACAGCCAAATGGCGATGTTAGTTTACGGTGATATACTGAGGAGACATAGGCGACCAAAAAAGAAAACTCACGAAACAAAGCCAGAGGAGCGACCTTTACCACTATCGCCGTTTAGAAGGATCCAGGGATAGAAGAGTAAGTCTCCTGCGACGTATTGAAGAGGTGGCAAGCGTTTTACCCCAATATTAAATGGGCCGTGTAGCGATGGTAAATCTGTGCGCTCATCTGTAGGCCCATAGTTTTGCACAGCAGGATGAAACAACATTTTAATAGTAGGTTGATGATTTCTCTAACTGAATATATACTTTAGCACGTGCAAAACGTATCGCTGGCAGATGTATAGAAAATCAAGACGAAATAAGCGTAACCAAAGGTGCATATTTGTGCGCTCATTCTTGATGACGCCCAGTATCAGTTGTTGCATACTTATATAGTTCCATATTCTTATATGTTTTTACTGACTGAATATGCTAATAGCAGCTCTGTAGCCTTTTATACTCGTCCTGAAGGTGGTCATAAAGTTTATAAGAAATCAATTAATTGTAATTGTAAGTAGTTCTTTCAACTGTGTAAAAGAGTTCGAGAAATATACTTACCAGTATACTTTTAACGTTGACACAAAGCTCACATATATTGGCTGTTTTGCAGGTGGACAATGCCACCAAGGAAGCCAAAAAAAGCTAGATGGTGTAGGGTCAAGAATGAAAGGAATACATCCCATCCTCAAGTGCCAGCAACTAATAGTTTTCCTACTTTTGAACCAGCTGTGTCAGAACATGGTGGTGTACTGATACCTAACATACCCATCCTGTGTGATGATGTAGTGAGAAGGATTGATGTAGGTGTTCAGACAATCAGTGATTGGTGCAACACTGAATCTATCCCCAGTGGTGTGGATGTTAGCATACAGACAGAAAGCCATTGTGTGTGCAGATGTGATAGTCATGTGGTGCATCATGTTAGCAACACTGATAGCAATACCTATAATGATCGTCTTGAAGAATGCCAGCACCATAGTTATGATGAAGAGTACTTGCCTTTGAGGGACATGGAGGTTCATGATAACCAAGCAGGATCTTGTACTCAAGATGATGCTATTTTATCAGACCCTGACTTTAGTTATGAAAGTCAAGCCGATGATACTATGAGCTTTAGCAGTATTGCAAATTCTCCTCCTACTGGATTTGCTGTTCCGGAGGTGTGTGCAATTGCATGCAAGCAGTGCAAAGTACTAAAAGAAGACAATGCTAAATTGTTAATAAAAATTGACGTTTTGACTCTATCAGAAGATGCATTTGCACATGATGATGAAAAAGTCAAATTTTATACCGGTTTGCCCAATTATGGTACACTAAAACGCGTAGTTACATTAGTATCTCATCAGATAGAAAAAAGATCCAAATTGAGTACATTTCAACAAATTTTGCTCATACTGATGAAACTCAGACTTGACTTACCGCAACAGGATTTGGCCTCTCGATTTGGCATTTCTCAATCTGCTGTATCAAAGCTATTCAATGCATGGATATGCATAATGGCCAAACGTCTTGAATGCTTTATTATTTGGCCCAATAAACTAGAATTGACAACATCTTTACCAAATGTCTTCAGAAAATTTATGAAAAATGCACATGCATCATTGATTGTACAGAGATCTTTATAGAGAGACCTTCAAATCTGCTTACTAGAGCACAAACATGGAGCAATTATAAACAACACAATACAATAAAAGTGTTGATTGCCATAACTCCACAAGGCACTATTTCATTTATTTCACAAGCTTGGGGTGGACGTGCATCTGACAAGTTTATAACCGAACATTCTGGTTTTCTAGATGTACTTTCACCAGGTGACTTGGTCCTTGCAGATAGAGGATTCACAATTGAGGAAAGTGTTGGTTTGTACTGTGCCAAAGTTTGCATTCCTCCTCTTACAAAAGGGAGGAAGCAACTCACCAGACATGAGGTGGACTGGTCCCGTGAGATTTCCCATGTGCGAGTTCATGTGGAACGTGTTATTGGCCAATTAAAAAAGAAGTACACTTTACTTCAGGGTGTGATTCCTATCACTTTATTAAAAAATAAAGCAAATGGAATTTGCACATTAGACTGCATTATAACTGTGTGTTCAGCATTCACAGTGCAAAAAGTTAGATATACAATACGGTATATTTTTGGTTATATTTGAGAATACGCCAAAATGTACGCCTGAGTACTATATTTGAAATATAAGACGGCGTATATTCAAGAATCCGCAAGTGTTAAATTCGTCACTGTTTATATAGGCACAATTAAGTGTACAAAATATACCCCGTAAGTATATTTATATCATACCACCGTGTATATTCAAGTTTCACATATTCTGTGTGTATATTTGTCTGCGAGTTATCAATTCCTGTATAAGCGTTCATAAGCATCTAATTACTAAGGAGCTGGCGCTTGCCTTTAGTACTTAGCATGCGACAGTCAGTACAAACCGAACTTGACACGCTCAATGCCGAAGTCGGAATTGATACTGATGGACATCTGCCTGTGTGTATATGTGTGTGTGGACATCTGTCTGTGTGGGACATCTGTCTGTGTGTGTGTGTGTCTGTGCATATGCGTGTGTGTGGACATCTGTCTGTGTATACGTGTGTGTGGACATCTGTCTGTATGCGTGTGTGTGGACATCTGTCTGTGTATACGTGTGTGTGGACATCGTTCTGTATGCGTGTGTGTGGACATCTGTCTGTGTATACGTGTGTGTGGACATCTTTCTGTATGCGTGTGTGTGGACATCTGTCTGTGTATACATGTGTGTGTGGACATCTGTCTGTATGCGTGTGTGTGGACATCTGTCTGTGTATACGTGTGTGTGGACATCTGTCTGTATGCGTGTGTGTGGACATCGATCTGTCATGTGTGTACGTGCGACTGTGCATGTGTCCGTCTGTGTGTTGTGTGTTTATACGTGTGCGTGGACATGTGTGTCCGCGAGCGTGTGGACATGTACGTGCAAGTGTGTGTCATTACAATTTTGAAATGTTAATGTGTATCATTCTTATTCTTACCATTATTGTTCAATTTGAAATGGATATACAGTACATAATGATATGGAAAGCATGGTATAGAGGTTGTGCAATAGCGTTATAAATCGTCATCAATAAATAGCAACCTTTGCTAAGCGCCATTTTGAGTGTCAAAAGCACACACGTGTCTATCCGTAATAGAGTGATTGGAGGTTCCTGACTAACCGTTTGAGCCATTTCGTGTGATTAAATGCAGCTAGAAAGTACGGCCAAATACTCTGAGTATTACTATTAGCTTCATGACACTGCCAAACAGCGTTACAAGGTAAAATTGGAGCTGGTTGGTGCGCTTGAAGACCCGTATGTTGCGTATGAGAGGCATTGTTAGTGTAGATTGGAATAATTGGCCTCAGGTTCCGATAGCTGTAGCAAAGACTCTGCAGCATCAATTTTTTTTTTTTACCAACTTCCTTTTTATCACCTCCAATGTTCTGTGGAATCTGTTCATATCATGCACACGCTTCCTCTTCAAAGGGCTCTTCATGTGCTCGAATAAGGAAGGAACATAATCAGGGGATAGGAGGTTGTTGCTCTATTCCCCCGAAACGAAGTGTATCCACGAGTACTCATTTGGAATCCAATCTTTGCGCCGGCCCCACTGCTGCTATCCACTGGGACTTACGTTCTTCATCTTGAGGAAAATGAACGCCCGAACCTTTAATGAAACGATTACTGCATCCAACTGCACAACAAGCCTTGCCTATACAATTGCTTTTGACACTCAAAATGGCGGTTAACACAAATAACGTCACTTCGCTCCGCCCATTGCACAACCTCTATTGTAAATGTTGTAACATTGAAGATTTCTGCCAGTTCAAGAAATAGGTGATAGTCTTACTTGTCAATAGGTTAGTGCTGTTATCGCTATTTATAACCAATTTTAAAAGTGCACCAATTAGAGTATGCCATTGCACGTGATGGCTAATTTTGGCGGGTTCCTGTGTGAGTGTGCATGGCCTGGAAAGGTACGTGACTTTGCTTATCACGTTTGTGTTATTTTGGGGATGCGTTTGTGATGTAGTACATCAGCCTCATCAACCTGCTGAAAGCAAGCCTAGTATACGGTAAGCGACTCACAATTTGTGTGCAATGCACTTTATTGGGGTTGGTCTCCGGTTATTACAAGCGGCCGATTCTGCTGAGGTAAGTTACTCAGTGGCAAGTATGACCATTTCAATTGATGCCAAATGTTATTGTTCTCGTCTTTATCAGGTCACATAGTACGTGGGGACCGCTGTCTCAAGGACTATGGGTTTAGGCTATCACAAGCGCGGGTCGATTCTGCTGAGGTAAGTACGCAATGGCTTTGCTACCTTCATTTTGCTTTTCTGCAGCGTTTCTATTCGAACTGGTAAGTATGTAGGGGGCACTAAAATGTATTTTTCTTTTGTGCGCATTTGGTTAGTCAGCACCAACAAGTCCATCACTAGAGGTAAGTATGGCCATTTCAATTGGCGCCAAATGTTATTATATTCTCGTCTTTATCAGGTCACACTAAGTTAGTACTTGGGAACCGCTGTCTTAAGGCACTATGGTGTTTGAATATTTGTGTTTGGTGTTGTACCACTTATATGTGCGAAAAAAAGTTTTATAAACCAAGCAGATGCAAAGGGGGAGTGGGGATGGGGGGGGGGGGGGGGCGGAGGACTGGTTTACGGAAGGTCAAAGCCCAAATTACGATAGTGCGCGGTTCACCAAACCGTGTAACATTAATGAAATTCAAAGGTTTGCTAAGATACCAGAAACCGCACGTGACTGACAATATTTCAATATACGCATTTGCTTATAATGTTCAATATTGCTGCTTATATTCGAATATACGTTATAATATACAGTGTCGCATAACAAACTTTTTGCACTGTGATTATGTAACATGTGCCCTTCAGTTGTACCATTTGATTAACTTAATTAAACATATACTTCAATGCACATTGCATGTACACATGAAACATTACGTGAATTACTTGAACTGTGGCCGACACTCGGGACAGTACCATTTTCCTTTAGGAATTTTTTCAATCTCCAGACATGCTAGATGAAACCATATAATAGCGCAAGATGCATTGTCACACTGGATCATATCATCAACACTCTCATCTAGTCTGCAATAACACCATGTTGCAGTTGCAATTGGTTCGATAGACATACCCAATTCTTCAATACTTTCAGCACTTTTACCTGTGATCACATATTGTCTGGTAAACCATTTTCCTATCACCTCTGGAAGAATTACATGAATATAGAAAGTACAGTGTTACTGAAAAATGCATTGTTAGGCTTTATACGTTCAATAAATATTCCTTTCATTGTCCATACTACAAAGTATGCAAAGTTTGCTTGGCATATCATCATTTGGGCTTGAACTTGATAATAATATCCATGACTTGTATTTAAATGTAATTCACCATTAAATATATGAAGGCAGTCAATAGAATCGACTGCATCATGCGGTGAGCATTCACGGGCATTGTATGGACATTTAATTTCTACAACGCCCTTACCGCAACAGTCACAAAAAATAATGCCATCAGGAGATGCTCCAAGATGTGGGTACAGTGAATTGATTACAAGACCACTGGATGATATTTTGACATTTTTGTGATATGATTGTAGGGAGGATTCATAGCTGAGTCTTGCTATTTCTTCATGTTCTATACCCCATCTGTGTCAAATAAGAATACAACTGAATGCATGCAGGCATAGATAGATGCTCATGCAGCTAGCACAATTACCTTATCGCACTTGATGTGAACTTCATTATGTCAGGATAACATATGCTCCTTACCAGTGAAATAGAGGGATTTAGAGGGTCACATCTGGCAACTTGCTTAATCTTTGAAGCTGCAATTCTTCCAGCCCGATACCTGTGCCACAATTTTGACTTACTTTGCTCTCTTGTTTTTTCTTCTAAGCATTGTGCTTGTTCATTCGTAACAACAAGGGATTGCAAAAGTATTTGAGACTCTAAAATAAGATCATTTAATGCATGAGATATACATTCTGGTTTATAATAGCTAGACATTAGGGGAGGCAGCAGTGATGACTGGGAAGTAGGGTTAAAACTGTCACAATATCCTGGTACAATAGACAGAATAGCTGCTTTTGGATTAACTTCATGTAGATCCTTGAAGAACGCAGCTAATTCTGCATCATTGGGTGCAGTAACATTGACAGGTGAACAACTAACAGGATGAAGTGGAATCTTCATAGGGCTTTCAAATTGGATGTCACAGATTTTTGCAAGTGGCATCTAAAAAAGTATATATGCATCGTAGGCCCGGCTACAATTCTGCACTACAGGACATGCAACTTACATCAGGGTTTTGAGATGGAACAATCCAGCTGCATCTTTCTGAAGTACAAGATGTGTTCTTTACCATATCTGCTTTAGCCATTGTAGAGTACAGCAATGCAGCGATGTGCGAGCAAGCCTCTCCTGCACCTGCCATGCAATTGCAGTGTGCACAAACAACAGTGCCACTATAACGCACTCCAACCCAGGGTACAAGTGGTGGATCGCTCATTTTCTGGCTATGCTTGACCTATACAGGTGTGATGCAATGAATGCATGCAGATTTTAATTTCATGCTAATTGTACCTTGGCTGTAAGCAAACATAAGTCTGCACTTATTTTCAGCAATTTGATTCCGCTTACATAACCACTAGTGACATACGTCCAAGCTTCGGTGCTCTTGTAAGCCTTCAGGTCATCTTTAGTGCAGGGACTAGGCGAGAAAAGCAGATATGTACAAATATCAGGAAAACTGACGTCCGGCCACGACTCAGGGCTTCCAATCCAAACATCCGGAGCGGTAAGATATGGATCCATATCTAGGTGTAGCATATCCAGTTTCTCTCTGTATCTCTGTTTGCCTACTGAATCCAATTGCCGATAAAACTGAGAATCTGTACAAGTTGTTGAGTTAGAAGCCATTTTGCGAATACGCAACGCCCCTTTTCTGCGGCTCTTTTTGTAATAACATCACATGACTAGCACATGATAATTTATTCATTGTGCCGCAGGAATAAGGTCTATTACTGGTTGGTGGTATGGCTTACAGTGGAAATCGTGATACTTGTCCTTAGGGTCATTAAAATTGTTACGTTATTGTAACAATTTCATAATATTAATTGAATTCATGGCTGAAGACGGGAACGGTTTCAATTGCGAAAACGGTTCTTCTAAGAACCAAACATCAACCAGCGAAGAAAGGCGGCAAGCAAGTAAAGAGGCAAATCATGTGTGGGCACCTTTCAAGCGAAGAAAGACTTCGAGGGTAATCCCGATCGAAGCTGCCGCTTCAAAGCGAGGTCGGTCAGCGAAGCAAGTTCCTTAAAGAGCAGAAGGACGAATGCTACTATCGCAGAGAGTGCATCCAAGGAATTGGATTCCCTTGCTGTACACATGCCAAATGTGTCCGATATTGACGCAAGAGCGCTTGCAGTACGAATGTACTACACCCAGGGAAAACTTTCGCCGACCCAACCTTGCTCAGGGTAGTTAAGGCTGCCTCATGTTAAAAATCTTGTTTTCGTGTTGTTGACACATTGTCAACATTCATGTTTGTATTACATCATTATGACGTTATTCGGATCGTTACTTATCGATCTCCCGTTAGCGTATGACGTCTACTTTTGTACAACTTTCATACCTATTATGACCCTAAACAGATCCACAGCATAACATTTGCGTTATATGCTCCCAAACTAACGATTGCCAAAAATTAAAAGCAGCTGTCGAGCAACACTAATCAGCCGCCTGGTTATTTTTTAATAACCACTGTACTTGACCCGCGTATTAACGAACTTCTAAAACGCTGGGATGAAAATGCAGCTCGAAGGTAACTTTTTAATGCTTGGCAGGTTCCTCTAGGTTGATACTAATGGTTTATGACTGGGGATTTCAATAATTGGACCGTGCATCGAAGATTCATTAGTCTTTGTGCAGCTGGTCGGCCATTTTGAACTTTGTTCATGGTTGTTGTGAATACAGCAAGCCAATTATTTAAATTCTCCAGTCGGCGTAATAGGTGCAAACATATGGGGATTTTAAATACCCCATTAGTTTTCTAAGACACGGATCGCAACATCCCGGCATACAGCCGTAATCGGTTATATCGCCGTATTCCAAGCGGTTACATGCCGCAGGGATGCTTTCTAATCATAGAACGTTACTAATAGTTGGAACAGTGTATAAAATACACTCGTCTAAAGTTTCTATCATAGGGTACGCTTCTTGCGTGAGATTTGACTTTTTGTACATAGGCGCCATTTTTTATGACGTAAATTCATTAGGTGGCAGCCTTAAGTACGCTGAGTGGGAAATAATATGGGAATCGATCGATTCCCATGCTAAAAACCCGACGATGGGTTTGCCGAACAAATACCATACTTGGGTTTCTTCATTTTTTCCCACCCTGGGAAAGGTAATTTTTCCGGACTGGGTATTGCATCGCTTTCGATCTTGGGATAATGCGATATCCGTAGTGCATGGGTCTTACCATGGAAAGTGAAGAGGATTTCCAGCAAAGAATCCATCCATGGGTTTCCCGAACAAATTCCGCTTGGTTTTTAACCCGTTTTTAGTGCTGGAATCCGTTAATTCCCAGGCACATATGGTTCTGCCGAACAAAAAAACGGGTGTGGTTTTTATACGGAAATAACGCATTCCCCTGTTCAAAAACCATCTGGATCCTGGTTTCAATGCATTCCCACCCCGGTTTGGAATACATTCCATCCTAGTTTCCGATGATTTCCAATGCACTTCATCCTGGTTTCCAATGCATTCCATCCTGGTTTCCAATGCATTCCTTCCTGGTTTCCAATGCATTCCTTCCTGGTTTCCAATGCATCCCATCCTGGTTTCCAATGCATTCCATCCTGGTTTCCAATGCATTCCTTCCTGGTTTCCAATGCATTCCATCCTGGTTTCCAATGCATTCCATCCTGGTTTCCAATCCAATGCATTCCACCCTGCATTCCATCCTGGTTTCCAATGCATTCCACCCTGCATTCCTTCCTGGAATGCATTCCATTCTTATTATTTTACAATGCATCTAAAACTCACATTACTCCATAAATCCCACCTCAATCACATCAAAATGTAATACGAATCAAAATCACATGTACACTGAACGTTTGTATCGACAGTGATAAATGACAGTGCAGTACTAAATGACTTACAATGTTCCATTAACTTTAACATCCTGCCTTTTAACATTTTGGAGTGTGGCACCCTCTGAAAGAACCACTATCTTTTTTGCTAGAAGAAGTTTAGCCAGGGGTCTTAAAAGGGATGCCTTTGGTGCAGACTGAAGTGATCGTCTTTCATCTCCTTGAGCCATATAGTTGTTCAAAGTTGTTAATAGTCGTTGTCTGGTCAATTGCTTCATCATCATGACACCAAATGCTACTGAAATGATAACTTCAGCACTCTTTTGAGACAAATCTAGACAGAAAATATTCATTTTAGTGCATATCTTGAAAAATGAATGTCATACCTTCCATACATATACCTTGAGTGAAGGAACCCACTGCAAAATACAATATCAAAAATAAGCTATATTATACTTCTAGCCATGCATGCATGCTTGTTTAGTAGTATTACTTGACAGTAATTATAACATGTGTACATGATTACCAATTATATCATCTTCCTGCTGCTGATCTAAGTCCTCAGGGATGTTACAGACAGAATCTCCAGAGCTAAAAAACAAAACATTAATCAGTTCCGTCACTAAAACTATTAAGATCTTAATAACATACCAGCAGTGTCAGCAACTAGCTATTTGGTGACAGGTCCTGTGCCAGTTTGGTCTTTGTTGCACTTGGTGGCTATGGCATCAGAGGCTATGTCTTTCGGAACAGATTCAGTTGAATTTGAAGTTACATGTATGATTGATCAGTGGTGACAGATTCACGATCAGTGGAATCAGTAGCTTGGTTCATTGTGACAGATCGAATCTTTTTAGCAGGTAGATCTTTGGTGACAGATTTTGTGCCTGTGGTACCAGAATCTATGAGGGTAGTGGAATCGGAAGCTGGGCCTGTTGGAGCAGATGCATGCACAGTTGAATCAGAAACTGAGCCTGTTGGAGCAGATGCATGCACAGTTGAATCAGAAGCTGGGCCTTTGGTGATTGATCCAGTGGTATCAGCAGTTAAGTCGTCTTTGGGGACAGATCTAGTGGAATCAGCAGCTTTGCTTTTGGTGACAGATCCTGATGGGGTCTGAAAAGTTACATACATAGTTAACTTCAATTGACAACTTGAATATACAATGTTGTTTACTTTAGTGCATGCCCATACAAGGGCAGACAGTGTGTTATTATGTGTTTAACAAACACAGTAGTATTATTTTTTCATTGTGGCATTACAAAAGTATTTAGTTTAGCAGAACACAAGAAAATCAATTGACGAGAGAAAAGCATCATTATTATGTGCACATCAATTGTGCACATAATATTAGCATAAACTACATTGTATATCAATTCTAAACCTTAAATTGTCTGTGGTAACATAATTCATGATCATAGCAAATACATGTACAATGTGCACAGTGCAAGATACTTGCATATGGTCACCTTAAGTGTCTATCAACATATATAATTAATTGTCCTGACCATGCAGTTAATAGTTTACATACAGTTTTACAATATGCTTTTTGATTTTCCTACGTCGTTCCTGTAAACTGTCCAAAATATGTTGTCGTATAGATTGTGGCCCAAAATATTTGCATGAGCAAATGGGTAGGAGGTCTGAGACAAGTTTGTCAAGTTTTTTCATTTCCTCTTCGTTGCCTCTGAACTTTGGCACATCATTACCACTCCATACTTCTTTGGTAGCCTTGTTGATTTTGTTTCTCCTGCCAGGTAAGTCCAATATTCATTTGTGCACTTTATACAATGTTTGTTTTAGTACTTACGTCATTAGATAAATCCTTCTGTCCTCAGGAGAAATTGTTCTTAGTTCCAGTAGTTTCAACTTTGTATCAAATTTTTTGGAGCTCATGTCCCTTTCTAGGGAACTGCTACCCTCGAGCTCTCTCTTATCAGTGTTAAGCAACCTTTTGAGTTGCATCTGTTGTTTGACACTTCTGAGGCCACAGGCCTTGTACTGCTCTATTGTGCCACATTTGGCCAGCAGTTCAAGGGTTTCCCCATCAACACCTTCCTCTATGAAGATAATATCAGTTGATACAGTGCAAGTGACAAAACCTTAACATTAAATGGCCCCGCCTGGTCACGAACACATATAACATGTAGTGCACAAAAATGAACGGACTTGTAGCTACAGCCGCCATTATTATGTACAGAACGATATGCACAATCGTATCAATTCATATGTGCACGTAAAATGGAATATAGCCATATGTGTATAATTATAAAGATACAAGGCAATGTATGTGCGATTATATGAATGTACATGCATGCATATGTACATATGCATAACATGTGCATGTACATCATAACATTTGCGCAAACCTTCAAAACTGGCAGATACGTCGTCTCCGAATGCTTTCTTCGCCCATGCCACTGTCTCGACCAATGTCCAACTTCCAAAATCCACCTCGGTCTCCATATGATCATGATATGCCGCAAGCGTACCGCGTGTTACTGTTATAGTAGTGACAGGGGCGCATGCGCAAGTGTATAAGTATTAATTTCCTGCATGCAATTGCTGATGTGCATGGCTAGCGCTAGAGACTCTACGCGTACGATCTGGAGCAGAGAAGATATTGCGTATTGCCAATGTACTGCATTGCACTATACACACTCGCATTGCCCCTGCTCAGATTGCATGGGCAAAGCTGTTTCAAGATCAACCGAATACAGTCATTGGGAAAACGCATGCGTGGTCGCCGCCAGGAATGCGCAGCCACCAACGTCAACTGCAAGTGATCAGGAGAGAAAAACTCTTCAAGAAAAAATCGCGTTGATTCAGAGTGACGACGAAGTAGATGTAGCTGTCAACAGTGCGGCGACCAATGATGCGTTCGACGATTCTGAAGTGCTATGCGAAAGTGAGTATGTGATGTATGAAAATCCTTTTCAGATTGATATCAGATCTGCGGCAGAAATGAGTGTCGAAAACACTATCTTGCATGCTGTATTAAATGCAATGAAAATACAGCAAGAATTCTCTGGGTCACAAGAGCAATTCATGCGTATACTGAACTATGATCGAGATCTATACTGCAAAGGTGACAGTGGTCTTCAAAATCGTTGGCCTTCATCTTGGCAATCATGTGTAGCTATATTGCAGGCCCAAGGTTATACCGAACCTAGAAAGCTCTATATTTGTTTGGATGAAGAGCATCCTTTTCGCTACGATGTAATGGATTCCCCAATCAGTACTTGCAAGTAAGATTTTTAATGTGTATATCATAGTTCAAAATGGCCTTGGGTGTGATAGCTAATAATAATTTGACCAATCATTATTTAATTTATCAGGTATTGTGGAAAGCAAGGCAGTATACCATACTACTATTTACGCCTTTCTGATAAGATCAAAAGATGGTGCCAGGATGCTATGTTTTGTAAGAAGATCACTGCCCATTGGAGAGAAAAAGAACATTGGCTCAAGGCAGAACATAAAAATTTCAAAAGTGCGAGATTTGGGATGGTTCGAGATTTGCAGAATATGCATGGTTTTGGGACCCTACTGCTCTGTGGCATCTCCCTGCCCTCTGTCCATTGTGCAAGCATGTAGTGAGTAGCAAATATATGAATGAAGTGTCCAAGCAGAACATGAATGCTAATGGTACAGTATCAATAGAGTGTCCTAATTGCGACAACTGCTTTGACCATCTTCTGAAGTCAACAAGAGGGGACCCACGTAACATTGCATTGATAGGTCATTGGGATGGGTGGCAGCCATTTTCTACATCTTCAAAACACAGCTGTAGTATATATTAATACAAACATGATTATGCATTTCATTCACAAAATCCAATTAGGGTCTATTGAAGTATCAATTGCAACTATGAGAAAAAGTGACCGTTCTAAAGTTGATGAAGTTTATGTTTGTGGGTTTGTACCAAGCTATCTTCTACCAAACAAGTGTCCTGTTTCTTTAGACCCATTTCTGGAACCGCTGGTGACAGAGGTGCTAGATCTTTTTATTAATGGTAAAGGTGCTCTTGAAATTCCAAATGAATTTAAAATATGGCATTGCAGGCATTGAGGTTGATTATGCTGCTGAGGTGGCAGGGATTCCCTCTGGAAAAGCACTTATCAGGTGTATGCTTCTACTATGGACAGGAGATTATCCAGCACAGTCTGAAGTAGGTAAGTTCATTCAAGGAGGAATTCGTCCATGCAGGCAATGCAATCTGGAAGGTACTGTTACATTAATTGAAAAGTGTTTCCATTTATAATTAACGGATTGTATTTAGGCATACAAGGTCCTACTTCCACGCACTACTACTATGTGGATTACAGGTATCATGCTAGATATCCATTTGCTACCAAAGACTTAGGAGAGATTATTGATACCATGAACTATATTGAAGTAGAAGAGAGGCCATCAATTCGTAAATCTAAGGCCAAAAGTACAGGATTTACTGGAACATCAATCTTACATCGACTTCATGCAGCATAAGGTTTTAACATTTGAGAGATCTAGTGTATGATGCAATGCACAACGTCCCACTTAATGTTGTCAGCCATCATCTTCGTAGGTATTTAGACATGGATTTGATAAGCAAACAAGTCATCGAGGAAAGGTTAGAAGCAGTGCCATGGACATCAGGTATGAGCAATTTATTGTAATTGAGAGCTGTACTTAATACCATGTTTCGCATTGGTGTATTGGTACAAAAAAAACTCTAAAATACAATATAATCAAACCATTGGGATAATCCTGTCATCACAAAGTCTTTTATACGTACATGTAGTCATGTACTTGTATTTAATTCCTGTTTTTAAATCACTGTCATGTTATTCATGCAGAGTTAAGGAATGGAAGGATTCCTACAAACATAACTAAAAGACTAGGCTTCTGGAAAGCTGAGGAGTTCCAAAAGTTCTGCTATCCTGCCTCTGAATACATCTTAGGAGGAATTTTACCAGACCATGAATATCATGTGTGGGTGCTCATTGTCCGTATCACAGAGATGGTTTATAATGTAGGACGATCTGGTTGGACAAAAGATGACATTGACTTGTTACGTAATCTTATCACAAAGCACAATATTTTAACTGAAGAGGTTGAAGGCATCACAAGCTGTGTGATAACACTTCACAGCTTGATACATATGCCTGAAGAAATAGAACGCTTTTCAAGCCCGGACAACTATTGGTGCTATTCTTTTGAAAGGGCTGTGAAAGGATATGTTTTGCATTCATCAAATAATAGGAACTTAGAATAAACATTTGCACTGGCTGAATGCAGGCGAGAATTTCTGAAGTTTAAGTCTGGTGGTTCTGTCCTTCAAACACCAATCCAAATGAGCTGTGAATCATATTCCCAGGTATGTCTTTTCAAGTCGATCTTATGTATCAGTGATAAATAAGCAAATACATTATAATTATGATTATACAGACATTACAGTAAATACAATCAGGACCTCCCTTTTCTGGAGCTCTATATATCTTCATTACAATGTTACATTTTAATTTTCTCTTATACATGTAGCTGCATGCAAAGAGCCTTTCACAAGCAGAATATGTAGCCCAACAATTTCCAGAGGCACCTGATGTGCTAGTTGGAGGACAGCACTATGTACTTTTATCGGCATGGGAAAGTAAAGAAGTTTTCCTACAAGCGAACAACAAAAAGAAACTGCTTGCCTTCATGCAACTATATATCGATCTATATTTGTACCAACCCATGGTTATAGAGGTACACTATATCGAGTAAATGAATGTATCCTTGCACAAGATGACAGATTGGATGACATGATTATTTTAAAGATATCATCTATCTTTTCTACTAAACTCAGTGACAAGTATCAATCATTTGTCACAGGAGAAGTGTACTCTCATGCTGCTGATTCATCAGGGGACCCAATGTATCACAGTTACAGTGACAATCCTTATGTGGAACCAACCTCAACAGTAAAGGTACTCAGATCAACGGCCATCTTAAGAAAGGTTATGTTGTACCCTGACCCAGATATGTTATACAATCCATCCAAATATATCGTTATTGACTACCTGAGACCAATAATTCCACTGGACAAGAACGATGTTATTGTTCCTCATTACCCAGAGGAAGGTGACATGATTTCAGTGAAGGGTATTGGTAGTGATGTGTATCTTGCACACATTCAGTCAGTTGATAGAATTCAAAAAACCTGTCAGGTTTACTTCTATGAAAGAGACACTGCTAACATTTCTGAAAGAAAATACAAAAGAGTAAGATATGCAGAAAAAAGTGCACTGGTCATCCATTTTAGGACCAGTAACTGGTCAGTGGTCTGGCAAGTTTTGGATTCAATAGATTCTCTGGATGCTCTGTAAATAATGATTTTGTTGTTTGCATGATGCTTTGTTTTAGTATATCAAAGTCATATGCTTTGAACTCGTCAAACAAATATAGGTAATTGCTCTTAAAGATTGCAGATGATTTATTATACGCGTGCATTTGCAAGCTAAATTTCACTACAAGGTAAAAAAATGCATAGCAACATCTAACCAGCATAAAATCTCAATCTTTAATGTTATTCAGTATTATTTCATTATGTGTATTTAAATAATCAGTCACCTTGTGGTAGCTTATGTTAAAAACCTCATATACGGTATCATTCAGATGATTCAAAACAAGTATGGCCTCTTCTTGGACATGCAGAGCAATGTGAATACATGAATGCATTGCTATGAATATGTACAGTATTGATGTCCATATACATAACGCGCAAACTTAAATGAGTATTTCTTTTTTTTAAAATTTTTTGGTGACACATGATTGTTATATGCCTTGATACTTCTCTAATCAATGCTTTTCCCAACAATTGTATTAGTGGCTTGTAGCGTTTTGTCTCTGCTTATGAGATCATTGTACCCTGGTTCGATTCCTGCTCCTCACCTTTTTTTTGTTCACCATTCATTAGAGAGAGAAACACCAACATGTGTAAATATCAGCACAAACCGGGTTTTTGTAACGTCAGTGTGGATTTAATGCTTATCCCGGATTTTGTGAACACGGTATGGGTTTTCAAGAATCCACACTTCACCAAACGCATAATGGATTTTTCTGTTTCCCAGTATAGGGTCCTATACCCAGCTGAGGGAATCAAATGTTCATGGGTGGTATCAAATAATTCCCATGTCATGTAAAAAACCCATCTTGGGAATTGAGAGAAAAACCCAGTAATGGGAATCAGTTAAACATGGGAAGCAATAAAAACCCAAAGTATTCCCAAGTCTGGGACTGCGAAAGTTTTCCCTGTGACATAGAGGTGTCCAACGGAATGTCTCCAAAGATGGGTTGAGCTGTGGGAAAGTACAAGAGAAGAAGCCTTGCTGATGGTCGCAGCTCAACTGAAGAAAGTGATCCATCAATCCTTTTCTCCTGCAGCGAAGCAAGTTCCTCAAAGAGCAAAAGGACAAATGCTACTATCGCAGAGAGTGCATACATATCATACCATAGTTGCACCAGTACTATGATTTTTAAAATGCATTCTCAAAGTTTGCAAAATGCCATTCAATTTATGATCAAAACTTCATAGATGAGGCTCAAGTCCATGAACTAGGTAGGTATTACATCCATTCTTCCGTATGTTGTCATTAAAATGTGTTTTAACAGAACAATCTGTGTGGAGTTCTTTCGGACAAACTTTCCAGAGGGCACAATACCCATTAAAATGCTCATGGTTGAGGACCATGCTGTGCAGTGGGCAAGGTCTACTCATGTGGGATTTGGCCTACTTGGGGAGCAGGGTGCCAAATCTATACATGCTAAGTTTAACAATTTAGCTAGAGCAAATAGTGCCATACAGGGCAAGGTGCATCAGTTAAAATGCATAGTAGCAGAACACTTAGTTAGCAATGCACTACACATTGTGGCAGCTATACCACCACCAAAGAAAAGGAAGAAGTAAATCATGACAGTTAAACCATTATACATATATGTCCTTTGAATCATCAATGAACATGAAATGTCGGAGACAAGATAATGTATGCATATAAACATACAACAAATCTCACTCGTAAAATGGCGCTTTTCCAGAAAATTGAAAACCACTTCAGAAAATTCGCCCATCTTTGATCTTGGTAAGAAAGAGGTAGCACTTTCTATGTACCTTAGCGTGAATATTAAGCTGGAGCCTAGTCAACTTCCAGAGGGTAGGTATCATAAATCAAGCTCACAAGGTCTGTATAAGCAGATCGTAGGTCAATCGTTTTCGAACGCCAAAACGGTCAGTCGCTGCATGTGGATCACGTGGTTTA
This sequence comes from Ephydatia muelleri, assembly GCA_013339895.1. Lineage (NCBI taxonomy): Eukaryota > Metazoa > Porifera > Demospongiae > Spongillida > Spongillidae > Ephydatia > Ephydatia muelleri. The sequence continues at coordinate 9,150,947 of JABACO010000004.1, read as the reverse complement.
TGTTGCTTTATAAAGGTTAGAGGTGATTCTCAACTATTTTAGGTGTTCATTGTACTTCTTGTACTTTATGTACAGCATGTTCCAAAGGGCATCGGTTGTCTGGCTCGTTGCTATGGGACTACCGGAACATTTCAAAATTATGGGGCGTAGGGCCTAATTTCCACAATTTCAATGAGAGGCAAACAGCCGTGTGACCTGCCCTCTTTATAGGAAGGGCAATACCAGGTGGTACTTTTACAATTGAAAACTATTGCTGAGCGTCGGCTCAGTGATCTAGATACTGCGCTGCCAGATTAATGCGTCTTTGGCGGTCGACTGTGCCATTCGTTCTCTTTCGTTACTAAAGTCTTTGCGTATGCCTAAGTGTAATATCACTTGCCTGGTATATATAGTCTCCGACCGTGCACAGGTCGATGCACCCATTCGCTTTAACTACTGGGTGCTTATAAAACCATACTGTTGGATTAATTTGTCTTATGAATGTGTATGTTATCCGTTTGTGCGATCTGTACTATGATTTAACTACAGTGTACTTATATATCATGCATCGTTTACGATGGGGAACCAAGCAAGTGGACCGTCATCCTTAAGTCACGTGAGAAGACTCTTGTATCAAATCGTCAACTTGGTGTGTAATGATGAAGGTGCCGGGCCTTGCCCGTCCGCTGCATGCTAGTACGAGTTCCCGTTTCCCTCCATTATGCCCGAACCGCTCGCAGGATAGAACGGCATCTAGCATCAGTATCTCTGAACAAAGCCGACTGTTCGGGTTCAACTCGAAAGCCGGAAAACGGGTAAAACATCAATCTAGTCGTGACCAATAGCTCTTCATAGAAAGTGATGTGGTCGCGTGAATGCATATGCCTTGCCAGTTGTTTGCACGACTCCACTCCAACTTCTAGAGAGAAAATGCTTGTAGCATCGAATGGATTAGGTATTAACAGGCTTGACTATTGTAGGGATGCTAAATCTGAAGAAATAGATACTGTCATCTTGGCTGCATTTCCTAAACTAATCGGACTAGGCTACGAATTTCTCATAACTTACCAAAAGTCCAGTAGGTTAGTCCTAATTGCTACGTCAGCAGTAGGGATGACAATTACATATTTGAAAGACATCGTCCTTCAATCAAAGCTGTATATCAGACCGATTAATGGAAATGTTGAGGTAACATTTCTAAATTTTCATAATATATCTATGTACGTAATCCTCTTAGGTTGCTGAACTTTCCAGAGGATTGAAAATGGAAAATCATAAGGTGTGTACATCCCCTGCCGTAGATGATCATTCGTCATCTGATTCATCTTTAACTCATTCACGAAAGAGCAAAAAACCCACGATTCAAACAGAAATCGTTCCAGCCATGATATGGATCAGCCTAGGTAATTAAAAATAATTATTTGTGCACAATAATTGACAAAATATGATTAACTGGATAAGAGATACAAATTTATACTACAAGTTTTGCAAACTTGTTGTGTGATTAACTTTGGGGAGGCTGCTATGAATTAGTAATACTTTATCAACCGCAGTTTAGATTGTACCAGCTAATTGAAGCATTCATTTACTTGTAAGGCATTTGGTGACTTGTTTGAAGAATCTGATGAAGAATTTGAACGTGCCTTACAGCAAGCAATACATGCTAGCTTATTAGAGAGCAGTTCTTCAACTGGGTAAGTCAAAATGTGACAGTCATAAGTAACTCCATTACACTGCTTGCAGGGTGTCACAGGAAAAAAAAGTGACTTTTGAGGATGCATTTAAAAAGATTCAGGCAAATTAAACAAAGTTCGCAGGTTTTACGAATCTCGGTTTGACGATCTCATGTGTGGGATGATACCATCCAACTGTACACTAAAGGCATCTACTGCGACAAGCTATTGAAAGTCTCATTTATAGGAGAGCCTGCAATAGACCTAGGTGGCCCAAAACGAGAATATTTCACCTTGCCTATGCAAGCCATTGTTCAAACAATATGCTGTTTGAGGGACCATCACATATATGCGAATACCAAAAGTTAATGCTTCAGCCCTCATTGAGAATCGTTATTTTGTAATTGGCAGGATGATGGCAGCATGGATTTTACATGACTGCAGAGCTCCTACATTCCTAGCTAAATCAATAGTTGACTACTTAATGTTAGATCGTCGCCTACTTGTAGGTCTTAACCTACGCATAGGCGTTCAGGTATTGCAAAGTTCTTCAGCCCTACTGTAAATATTACAGCGAATTGAAATACAGCTTTGAGTAAATGTACATGTATGATAGCAGCATAAAATATATGCAAAGAATTCATGTCAAACACATGGCTTGAATCAGGTAATTAAATTGCTTTCTTGCTCAAAGCGCGATCGCAACTTGGTCAATGTGACAAGCCAGGCACGATGTAAATCCAGGCTTTGTAATTCCAGGCTCCTAATTTAGCTGCGTGCACTCATCGCAATAATATGCTGTCTTTCTTTCACAGCAGACGCTACACTTCCATTGCACACTAGGTACACGGTCATTGTGTGAGGTGCCTTCTTCATCTTGCTCCAGTCGCTGACGCTTGTATTGAAACACTGGGCACTCTCATGCTAGTTTTTAGAGTGTGGCTGCTCATTATCTTTGCAATGGGTGCTACAGGCATGTGTTTCCGAAGACGTGCGGAAGGCCCAGTGTCGTGGAATGACGATTTATGGGTAAGTAGCTGCAAAGATAGGCGCTCTGTAAAATCTCTGTGGGAAAGACTCAGAGCAAGAGGATTAAAATACCAGAAGGTAAGATATGCATGAGACTCGCACATGCCGAAGATAGTAAGCAAAATTGCGATGCCCCACGTGTGTGTTTTTCATTAACGCTCCAACTCAAGGCCCCCTGGCGTAGATGGTTATGGACATCAATAGCATTTGCGTTGTCAAAATATGCCTCCACAACTGCTGGCCTCTTTTCTTCTTTATAGAAAACAACACATGGTGCACTTGTTCTGTCTTCTGGTGTGGATTGACGAAAGAGCTTCTTGTAGGCAGGGCAGAGAGCTTCAGTCGTCCTGCTGGTACGAGAAATGAACATTTTCAGTTTCTTGTCGAGCCCACGCCATGTACTGCCTTCCATCAATACTGGCTTGGAGCACACAATGGTCACCCCTATTAGTGTATGAATATTTCGGAAATCGCTTTTGAGCAGTCTTCACTAGGCCAATGAAACGAAGACCACGATGTTTGTGGAGTGTTTCTGCTGTCTTCAACAAAGCAAATGCTCAGTCGGCAACAACTGTACGGTCAGATCCACTCCAGTATCTGGTCAACTGTAAAAGTGATGATGTGCCAGAGCCATAATCCTTTGCATATTTGTTTTCTTGCATTGGAACCTTACCTTCCTGGATCTCCAGTTGCAGCATGATCTTGGTCTCCCCACAGGACAGTGTGCGGGATTCAGTTCCAACCCCTTCTGGTTTCCTTGCAATTTCAGTTACATGTGGTAGCCCTACAACAGCATCATCTACATTAGCAGCCAGTCCTCGCCAACTTCCTATACTCTTGTCAGCACACAATGTTACACCAGGTGAGATGCCCCTGCTGCGATTCCTATTGAAAGAATCCACTGCACTTCGAATCGGCAACCACGAATCGTCTGCTAACTCTTCATTGGTGTACACACACAGCTTCAAGTTCCGAAGTATTCTTCGAAATCATGGCAGGCCATATACCTCCCAAGAGCAGGGGCAGGGAATGGCAGGCCATATACCTCCCAAGAGCAGGGCAGGGAATGACAGGCCATATACCTCCCAAGAGCAGGGGCAGGGAATGGCAGGCCATATACCTCCCAAGAGCAGGGGCAGGGAATGGCAGGCCATATACCCTCCCAAGAGCAGGGGCAGGGAATGGCAGGCCATATACCTCCCAAGAGCAGGGGCAGGGGATACATATCCCTTCGCACACCTCCCGAAGCCAGAGTCATTACAAGGAGAATGCCAAAGAAATGTTGCAGCTGCTCATAATCAAGAGGTTTCTGTGCCATTTCAGCATGCAGGTTGGTGGCTTCGATGATGTTGCACATGTTATCTGCAGGCATCATCATTTTCCAAAAATCCAGCTCAGTGGACCTCTTATGCAATGGATGGTGTAATGCAGCCTTGCGCTGATATGCTGGCCCGTTCAGTTCAACAGTTACATCACCCATTTTACGCCATTCAACACTATCAAGTACTATTCTATCGTCATTGCCATTAGACTCTGCTGCCGGGTCCCGATTGCTGCAGTTGGTCCTTCTGCATCACGCACCATGCATGCAGGCATAAACAAAGAGATGAATTTGATAATGAACCGCAACGGATATTGAAAATGGGGAGTCTTACCCTTCTGAAACGTTGCTTGCTAGACGAGATACTCCATCGTCACCTACTTCGTCCATCTGATCACTGTCACTGGTGCTGCTTTCATCGAAGGAAGTATTGGAGCTGCAGGAATCGTCTTCCTCCTGAGAAACAGCCTGATGGACATTGAGGGGGGGGGGAGGAATTAAATGCCTGTGCTCCAGCTCCAACGTTCAAGCTGAAAAATGCTCCAAAACACCACCATTCAGCTTTACAATCCATTCTCGTGCCCGTCTACTCCTTCCAACAATTGCACGACTCCTTTCTGTGTGGAAAACTTGCCACTCAATACTTGCACTCTGCTACCAACTTTTATGTCCTTCACCATTCAAAGCACACACGCGACGATTCGGTTAGGAAATGAGAACAAAATAACTTTTACTTTTAATACAAAGAGCAATGTTTCAGCTTTGCATAGTATCAATTTGCAAATGTTTACACATGAAAAAGTACCTTAGCATTATACAAAAGAACGTCTACAGGTAGGTTTAAATTGCGTTTTTCACCTATACGAAGGCGCGTGTTTGATCAAGTAGTGTAATGCCTGAAATCGATGAAGTTTATGATAAGGATGTGAAGGATATCCTCAATCAAGTATGCTAATTTGATGTATTCATACTGAATTATTATTGCCACTTGTCCGTGCAGCTGCAGGATGCAAGTGATGTTGACAAGATGCAGGCTATCCTGGGTAAACCTACCATTTCTGGTCTTTTGGATAAACCCAGGCACCTCTACACTATAGGTGACAAGGCTAGAAATTTCAGACAAGTACATCTCCATTTTGTCCTTCTTTCACAAAAGGGAGAGGTAGATCAACTGGCCGATGGGTTAAATATACGTGGTCTGTTGAAACTATTATCCAGACCATGGTTACCAATACTTAACAATTATTAGCAAGTAACTTAGTTGACCTCTTTGATCTTGACTTGTCACCAACTGGTTCCAACAAACGAACAAAAGAAGAAACTGTGATTATGTGGTATGATTACTTACAGGATACAGAAGGTACGTGTATGCAGTACTTTAAAAGACATTGTTTTCTCAGATGGCAACGTGCATTCAGATAATGTGAAGTTGTTCTCACTCTCAAAAGTATTTTGCTATTTATAACTGGGTCTACTTCAATTCCTCCAACTGGTTTTGAAACCAAGCCAACAATAACGTTTTCCCATTACCCAAATGTCACTGTTCCTACAGCTAATACATGCAACATGACCATCTGTCTGCCTACTGTCATCACTGATGCTGCAATCGTTGCATCTAGAATGACATATGGCATTTTTAATTCTGTTGGGTTTGGTCTGACATAATACTTTTAATCAGTACAATTGCATTTTCACACCATTCATGCCAGTATTGTTCACTTGGTTGTCAACTTACTTTTGCTAAAAACAATATATTGCAAACTTCAGTATTATAATAAACAGTTATACCGACGCTAATCTCGTGTCCAGACCCTCATACTCCATCGTATCCGGGACATACCCCATTCCTCAGACTTAACATTTGACATAGTGTACAAAATCGCACTGATGCTAAGCCTGCATTATTTTGAGTGGTTAATGCAATCTTATAAAGTATGGTGTGGATTCCGTGCCAAAAATGACTGGTTTACGCGGGCCACCTGCTTTACAACGGTCACCTACTTTTTAGCGACCACATGGTTTTCGAGTGCTAGATATGCATGCGATCCAAAGAAGCGTTTTGAAAAGGAACAAACTTAGCAGGATGTCATTTCTCTGGTATTAGTGACTCTACGTATGTTGGCAGACATAAAAAATAAGCTTGACAATATCGAGCGAATGGGGTCCTTTAACCGATTAACACCGACAGATGCACATCTGCATCAAATATGTGTTTACATTCTTCCAGACCCATTTGAAACCTTATATCAATTAGAAGTTATTCACCTTCACGGCTTCATTAATATTGTTGTAACCCTCCTTCCTGCTACCTAACATTCCTTTGCTGCCTCATTTAGTTGATTTTAGACAACTCTATTTAGTTAAAAAATATTCCGGCATTAATCGGTTAATTTTTCTTGTTGAGTGTATACACTGTATTAATAATCAAGACCGTTATTAAATGCAACCTGCGTTCCATTCTCCTAATCCACAATAAAGTTTGATGACTTCTTTGTTCCCCCATTCTCCACCCATGCTTCGCCTTCAACAACGCTAGCCATTCATTATTACTATATAAATACCGGGTATGATGACAATTGTGTAGAAAACATGTGTACAGCAAATATCATTCCACAGAAGTAAAAATAATGCACAGCACAAGTTAACAAGAGTCTTGGAAGGATACTAAGCAGGACAGAAAAATAGCAAACAGCTAGTGGAACACACTTCCACTGCCAATTTCAGTATATTTAGTATCGCTGCATAGCATTGTGCTTTTGCTGTTCAGCTGCCAAGGCTGCTGACCCTACTGTCACACTCACTTCAGTTAAAGTAAGTGGGTTGTAGATGTAATGGTAATGACAAAGGCATGCAGCTTGCTTGCCTAGCTAACATCCAGTCAGGGACCATGCAAAACATCAGTTTGTAGTGTACACCATTAATCATGCCCAAGACCACGCCCTGTTTCAACTTGCATTGGGCACCAAAACAGGCTTGTCTGCAAGACTCTATATAGAAAGATGTCCCAAAGCCTGTTGTAGCATATCAGCATGAAACTCAGATGGGTCAAGGTGGAGATTGTGCCCAGGTGCTAGAACAACCTGGAGCCATGAAGAAGCATGGGGGAGATGAGGCAGACAGTTTTCGTGCTTAGTCAGGCAGAGCTAAATATTGGAAGGGATGCCTGTATTGAGGGTTTTCAAGTCTGCTGGTCAGAAGTTTTTGGTGACCTGTGACTGCAAAGCTGCTTCCACTGAACCACTCAGCAAGTGGAACAGGGAGTTATAATGTTGTATAGAGCATAACAAGGGTTGGGATTACTTCCAGATGCTGTGAGGGAGCAATATATGCTGCTGAAGAGTGATGTGATATGCAACGAAGCCCATGCAAGGCCACCACTATACTAAAGCTAAGTTGGGCCTGTTGCCAAGCATAGGTGCACTCTGTGAAGCACTGCATGGCGAACATCATTGTCATAAATTGGCGAAGCTAAACAAAGATCAAACAAAACAAAAAAAACAAAAAAACTGGCATTGCCTCGTTGGATGCTAACTAACAGATTCTGAAGCATATACGAAAGGAGTTTGCTTCACCTGGCACCTGTCTTAAACGATGGCCCTGATCTTAGTTGTCTTTGGTCTGAGGGACCCAATGCTATCACAGTTTGAGAGATGCATTTATTAGCCTTTCTACAGTGAACGTTGAACCGGTTTGGGCTAATAATGTAATACTTGATTCTCCGGTAATTTCATTGGTTTATGGCATGAAGACCCATCATTGACGGCTGACCGATAAAAATTATGTAGAATCATAACTGCGCATTATGCATGTACAGAGGAAGAAAATAATGAAACCGCAGCTCTTCGCCGAGCCTCCTTCAAAGTATCAGTTGACAGAGTCCTGGGTCGTGAAGCAAACTTTTTCATTAAACAACTTGCTTGGAAATTTGCTCATAAGTGAGAAAAATCAAACAGTGAACTATTGGGATGGATAAGAGGACGACTTTCATTTGTAATTCTAAGAGCGACAAACCTCTGTCTGAGGGCTCTCGCACCAAATGGAGGAGTGAAATAGAAATGGACGATGGAGCAGGATTACCCATGCAGTGTCTCATCCTGAACTTCAGCCCTAAATCATTATTGCTGTATGTTTATGTATTATTTCATTTATACATTTTCTAAGTGTACTATAATTTTTATGTATGTAGTATATGTATTATCTTGTGCTAGGTAATCTGCAGTGTACAGTACGTGACATGAAGACTGAATCAGAGCTGTTCAGTATAACTATGATAATTGTATTAATTATGAATATGGTGTATACTCTACAAGCATGTGAAAAATTAAAGGTTCCCATTCATTCGATATTTTCAAGTGCATTCATCTGTGTCTGCCCCTGACGAATTAAAAGTCATGCAGTGATACCACAGAAATTTCATCCTGTAAGTTTTTCCCTTTCAAAACGCTCGCATGGTGCATGCCGCGGAATGAAGCGCCCTCAACTGAGATAGGGTGTGAAAAACACAGCTGGCTAAGCTACAATGCTGCGTCATTTTATAAGTAGAGAGAAGGCATATTATTACTTTTGACTTGATTATAGTATTGCAACTGTTGCGAAGTGAGTAATGATGTTTCTGAACACTATACATGCATGCTGGTGCACCACACCAGGCCCCGCACCAGACCCCAAATGCGTTCCAAGTTGTTGCTGGTTAATTGTTAATATGACGACATTTTTCTAATTATACATCAAACATCCAATTTAGCAGATAAAGTGAAATAAACTACTATGTGGCGTTCCAAAACTATGTGGCCTGCGAAAACTATATGACCTTCGAAAGTAGGTGACCTTTGAAAAGTAGGTGGCCTGCGTAAAAATCACATTTTTGGCATGGATAACACATCGACGTGTGGAATATCTAGCACTCGAAAATCATGCGGCCGCGAAAAAGGTGACCATAAAAAAGCAGGTGGCCTACGAAACCAGTGATTTTTGGCATGGATTCCACACCATAAGACCCAAAGTCACTGTATCAGCCGGCATCGCTAACCTGGCTGCTTCGTTGTCGTCTTTTGCAATCAAGCCGCATACGGGTGTTGCACTCGAACCGTCCTACTTAGTTGTTGCATCTTCTCCACTTCCAATTTTTGTGTCTGGCCTTTCTCTTCTAGAACACACCATCACTTTCTTTTACCCCTGCTTCACTAATGTCTGCTCTTCAAGAGCCTGTTCCTGGGTCTGCCCAGTTTTCTTCTCCTTCCACCATGTCCTGTTACTCCTGTGTCACCAGTGTCGACTTTTCAACTGCCTGTGCCTGGGTCTGCCCCATTTTCATCTATTACACCACAGTCTCAATTCGGTGTGACCCCTGTATGACTGGTGTCGCTTCTTCAAGTGCCTGTTCCTGGGTCTGCCAAGTTTTCTTCTCTTTCACCATGTCCTGTTACTCCTGTGTCACCAGTGTCGACTTTTCAACTGCCTGTGCCTGGTCTGCCCCATTTTCATCTATTACATCACAGCCTCAATTTGGTGTGACCCCTTGCTTCACTGGTGTCGGCTCTTCAAATGCCTATTCCTAGGTCTGGGCATCTTCTCCTCCTACACCACAGCCTCCACTTCCTTTGTCAGCTCTTTCAGTGCCTAGCCTTGATTTTGCATCTCTGCCTCCTGTTTCTTCACAAGCTGTATTGTCTCCTCTCCGTACATTTTCTCAATGTAATTCAGAGTCCTGTAGCAATGTTTCTGTATCTGGTCTAGAGGGTGTTTCATTGCCTTCCACCCCTTCAGGTATGTCGATTTACATCTGATATCTGAAATGTGTACATTTGATTTCATATTCTTTTAGCATCCAGTAGTGAATGTGACAGTGAATGTTGCAACACTACAAAGAAGAGAAGATACTCATTACCTGTTCTGAAAAAGCTTGAGAGCTTTGCAGGCCATCCTCTGACAGAAAGTGATAACAGCATTTTTTGCAGTGTTTGCTCGTCTCTTATCATGAACAAAACATCATGAATAAAAAATCATCTAAAAACCGAGAAGCATCTGTCAAATGTGAAAGTTGCTACTAGCAAGGGACATGTATTGTTATCTCTATTATATATTGGTAACCTAGAGGCATAGAGAGTAGATTTTAGACTCAATTTAAACGGCTAGCTTGCTAATTTCAACTGGTTAAACAAAGAATAGTGATAATAGGAAAATGCACTAAAATCATATTGAATTACAATATTTTGTTTATTGTACACAGAATTACTAGGCAACACATAAGAAACTATCTTAATGCATATCATCTTGAAATAGGAGTGTATGTGTCCGTACATGTAGTTTCAAAATCTATTTTATTATTCCTGCATTCAGGGTACTGAAATTTCATCTTTCCAGAATGTTAATCAGTGTAATCCAGCACATGAAAAAATAGATACCTACAGAGCATATGTTTGTCGGGCTTTAATTCCCATTAAAAAAGCTTGACAATCCAGAAGGTACTAGGTCTGAATTGCATCTTCTACTAAAACAAGGCCGTCACGAACTAGGATCAAGGCAAACCATGTCAGACTACATTCCCAGCATTTTGAATGCTGAAATTGAACACATAAGGAGTGACATTTGTCATTCAACAAGGCAAAATCAATTTTTTGCATTTAGCCTTATATTTGATGGCACGACCAGATTTTCTGAAACATACAAAATTATAATGCATTTTGTTTTGAACAAAAAAATTCAACAAAGAGTAATTGACTTGAAATTATGGAGTAAATCACTCAATGGACAACAACTCACAAACCTTCTCAGTCGCAGCATGCAGAAGTATGATCTAAGTGAAGAAAATCTGGTGGCCATCATGCATGACAGGGCGTCAATTAACTGTGTGATAAGATTTGAGTATGTGTATAACATAAATAATTAATTTATTTATATAATCTTACACAGACTGGAACTAATTTGAGTATGTTTTGCAGTAACATGATAGATGTGGGGTGTTATTCACACACTGTTGATAATGCTGGAGATCATTTCACTCAACCAGACATCCAACAATTTTTGGGTTACGTGGTCTTCGTGGGAGGAGCTAGAACAACCTTTCCTTCTGTTCATGTGTTCTTAAACCGTTGTGTTAGTGAAGATAGTTGCAGCAACACCGCATCTTCACTCATCAAGAAATAAAATTATGCAATGTTAATAGAGCTTGACTTTTCTCTTTTCCTTACAGGATTGTGAGTGAGCCTTCCTTTGCTCTTTCCCTTGCTGCTCTGTCAGATCTTGGGTGAATATTTGTTACCACTACCTATGAACTTGAGGGGAATAACTTTCTACGTATCCTTGCATATGATAATATTATGACCTTATTGGAACTTGAAAAAAATTGGCAGCATCGATTGCTCTCTGCTGTAGCATGGAACATGTCAAATACTGCAAATGCCTTAGCCCCTGTATTTTCAACACTAGAGCAGGATCTTATCAAAGAAGCAAGGGGAACTATCAGTCCAGGGATCCTTAATCCTGCCTGAGCCCAGAGCCTGCAAGCCACTCTGCTGAATGATCTAAGTAAAGTACGTTTTTTGAATCCAACAGATGTAAAGGAATTGTAGGACGAGTTTCCAATTTTGCTTCAACAAAAGATATTACTACAGAGATTGGTCCAAAGGATGTATTTAGGTGGTGGTGCATGCAAGTAACAGCCTAGCTGCCAAAATGGTCGAAATTTGCTAAGAAGGTTGCATGAGTTCAGCCAACAAGTGCAGCTGCTGATCGTGTTTTTTCTATATTGAAAGGGCTCTATGATGATAAACAAACTTGTGTTTTGGAGGATCACCAGGCATCAGCATTATAATGGTACACTGTAATGAGGGACAGCGAAGAAAGACCGTTTGTTACCTGAATGTTGTCTCACAGCTGAAAGGAGCACTCTATCAAAAGCCTCCCTATCACAATAACACTCTGATGTTGATGTATGTTTTGATGTTGATGTGTGTACATGCACGTAAAATTTTCATGTACAAGCAGCTGACAAACACAACAGTACAACAGAGTGAAAATTCGGTAGTGAGGGCAGGGCACTATATCCACGCAAGGTTACCACATGGCACCATGAGTGTAAACCCATTCCACATAAAGTCAATGACTCGATACAAGCACAGTAACAGCCATATACAAAAACTCTAGCACTTACTTTGACTCCATAATGGACAATAATGCACAACTGAGCAGTCGTAACAACGTAGACGGGCGCAGTAGTACCGCTACTTCCTTGTGCGTTGGACCAAATTAAAACTATCGTGACGGTTAAAAAGATAATCGGTGGAAATTTTACAAAGCATACTCAGTATTACGGTCGGTGTGGCATTTTATCGACAGGCCTAATGCTGACAACACGATTAATAATAATATAGGCCTACTTTAAAATTTGGGCGGTGTTTTATTGTAATTGAAACTGTTTCCAACTTCGTTGAAAGTTTGTTACAGAAGGGTTTAAACGAACGCTAGCTACAGAACTCCAGTACCGTGCTAGTGGTATACACTCATCCATCCACCCCACCTACACAAAACTATAAAAGGTGGGAGGTAATACCAACCTGTTAGAGACGATGGCCTCGTCAGCTAGATGGTGCTGATCGTGAGCAGCCAGTGGTTCGTGTTCAGTAGCTGGCGGTTCCCGTTGAGCCGCTGATGATTCGTGCTGAGTAGTTGCTAGTTCTTGTTCCACAAGCGCGCTGGCTGTCGTCTCATGAGACTCGAACTGACGCTGCCGACTAGCGGATTCCTCTTGCTCCACACCTTTCAGGAACTCTTCTGCACTCATTTATACAGTAACGAGTATAGTATAGGCAGCACACGACGCTGCCAACGGTAGACCCTATTTGTGTCACGTCAGAAGTCACATGAAAATTAACCAACCGCCATGTTGGTGTACAGGAAGCGCGGAGAAACTTCAATTAGTACAGGCCCATGGGTGCCGTTCCGGCCGCTCACAGTCACTCTACCGTTTAATGAATAAATTATTTAATTACTACATACGTTTGATGTTAATTAATTGGCACGGCCAAGGCACGCGCACCTTTGCATTTCAATTTTGGGTTGACATCTGACGTTGATTGCGACACAGTTCCTGTACGTAGGAAGCTGCCAACGTCAGGTATATTTTGTAGGTTTTAAATTGTTGTTACCCATTTGAAGGTACTAAACAAGGCTGGTCGATCGTTAATGGGCTATCGAGAACAGCGAGAAAGGGAGAGGAAAAGAGCTGCAGCTAGCTGCTCTAGCCTTGACAACTTCCTACCCACGAAGAAAAAAAACTGCACATGCAAAGCTTGTTGACAAAGAGCTACAGCTAAGTTCCGAATGAACGTTTGCCATTATCTCCATCAACAGCAATTAAGGAGTGTGATGCTGACTTATATCCAAACACACATGTTCTCCTGCAGATTGCTTGTATCATTCCGGTAACATCATGTGAATGCGAGCGTAGTGCGAGTGCGCTTCGAAGATTTAATAATTACATGAGATCCTGTACGGGAAAGGAGAGGCTGGCCAATCTAGGATTGCTGCACATTCACTATATACGAGTAGAAAATTGATCTTGACAGAGTTGTGGACACTTTTGCCCGTCTTCATCCAAGACGATTGGAGTTGGAGTCATTAAAATTGTACCCGCATAATCATCTCTGTACTGATTTACTGTGTTACACTAAGTCTGGCTACGGGCCTGATGAACGCTATATGAATTTTTGCTACATTGTTAGACGATATCCTGCTGTAATTGGAGACTGTTTTATTGTATATGCATAGAAACAAACTCGCTTTCCCGCACCGTGGCACGTCGATATACACCACTTCATCTTGTTTGGTCACAATTGTTGATGCGGCAATTGTTACTTCAAAGTCATACACACTGGTAACGCCATGACGTTATATGCCATGACGTTATCTATGGTAACGCCATAACGTTATCTATGGTAACGCCATGACGGTATCTATGGTAACGCCATGGCGTTATCCATGGTAACGCCAGACATTATCTACGCCATGGCGCACAGGGAAAAAAAACGTGTAGAATCATTTTGGAATCATTACGTGACTGAACAGTAAAACTCACACGCGTCTGATTTTAACGTTCAATCACACAGAGGATTTTTAAATGCTTTCAATTTGATTCAGCCTTTGTTTTTCGTGTGACGTTATCTCCGGTAACGCCATGACGTTCACTCGTGTAACGCCGTGTACGTATCACATCACATGCAGTTATTCCAACTGCACATTCAAGTGCGTCTTATTTTACATTACTTATACAGTAATGATTGATCCCGACACGATAAAGATTTATCTTTTTAACGATCCTACCAGGACTCGCAATCCACATGTCCACACATGAATATTCTGGAAAAACTGGTCTAACTCAGTTTTGAATGATAGCACTAATTTGTGTTCTTTGCCGCGTCCACACAACGGTCATCAAATGCCATGCAAGCATATATATATCCCCTTGCTGTTTTTCATTTCAAGATCAGTACAAAAATTAACGACTATACTGGTCTTCGAATTAAAAGCAGCATAGGCATAGCAGCTATATATCGTGCGTAAACAGGAAATTATTTTCCATTCCAACCCCTTTAAGCTTGGATCCCTTATCAATAGCAATAGACGCCGAATATAATTAATGCAGTGCATGCTGGAGACAGAGGCATAATATGAATGATGCATTACTGAAACATACCTATGGATTACATGTCAAGTAAATTACACACCACTTATAACAGTCTTGACTAACACAATTAAAATGGTTTCCCGTTTTGTGATACATACATGTATAGACATGTCAGCATCAGAGCACAAAGGAGGATGGTAATGAATGGAAATAGTAGTCTTGAATAGAGTTGCCAGGGCAATTCTTCATCCCTATAGCATTCAATTGTGCCTCCAATGCACATATGAAGAAATGAACGGTCACGAAAGTTGCGGTTTGTAAATTTTTGGATTTCATTCCGCGGTACGTTCCATAGAGAATGTATGGCGTTTTTACAAACTTGATTATTATTTAATTAAATAACGGACCTGCAACTTTTGCTACCCACTAATACTACTCTAAATGATGTTCAAATGTAGGCAATTTCAAATTTTGTATCTCATACCGTCCAAAATTCTGGGACCATTTCTGAAAATATGATATTCCATAGACTTGTACACAAAATGGAAAAAAATCATGCTAATTAAGATATTCCATTAGTTATAACTAATGAACAGAGGGGGTTAGAACTTTTGCCACCCTCTAAAACTATTCTAAAACTATCCAAATAATATAATATATGAAAAAAAGTGAATGTTGTCGTGAAGAATTTGGGGACCATTTTTAAAAATAGTAAATGGGTTTTGGTGCAATAAGGCGCCATTTTTAAATGGCGTTTCTATGGGTTGCCATAGATATTAGCTAACGTGAGACCTCTAACTTGGACACGCCCATCTAGGGCAATTCTGCGAGGGTGGAGTCGAGGCAGAGGGCGAGGTGGGCCAGGGGGCGGGGTAGACAGGGGGAAATGAGCGTATAAACATAACTATATGGAATACTAAAAGCTTCGAGTCTGTCACCGAGTAGACTGATCGTTGTCTTGAAATTAGAATGATAGTGTAGGCTCGACCGGCTGCTCAGATATCTACGTACGCTGGCAACACTTCGTATATCAAATTTTTATGTTAGCGGATCCTATAGGCCTACACGTAGCTGAATCGAGTGTCTGAGAAACAAACCAGCAGCCAAATGGATCACATGTACATGTACATGCGACACCTCCAGTTATCAAACTAACACAACAGCAACGCTAATATTTTGCAGATTCGAGGTGAGAAACTTTAAGCGTAGTTGTGTGGTTCCATCCACGTACTCGATATCGATGTGTTGACAGTGTGATTCTGTGATTAGTTAGGTTCGAATCGGGTGTAATAATAGTGCCCTTCACAAAGGGAGCATTTATTAGAAATAATGTATTACGCTGTTATAGTATTGTTTAGCAGTAGCATATCGATTCATTGCGAATAAATTGTAAAAACTGTATATTTTGCCTCCAACACATGTGTATGCTTTTACTGTATGGTGCATGTATACGTATGGTGCTTGTGACGTAATGCATGTACCAGTGTAAGTGTATGCCCTTATAACTGATCTAGGTGTGTAAGTAAGGAGGAAAAAGCTACAATGCAAGTGTGTGTGTGTGTGTGCGTGTGTGTGTGTGTGTGTGTGTGTGTGTGCATGTGTGTGTGTGTGTGTGTGTGTGTGTGTGTGTGTGTAGTATGTTTCTGCGGGCAATCACATACATGTATGTGCAGAGTTTGAACTCTTCCAGAACTACTTTTGAACCCACCTATGGTTGCATTTTACCCATGCATAGGAAGAAGGACCAATGTGACTGATCATACATGTATATATTCAGTCCCATTGGTCCAGGAATGGATATTTAGTTACGAGGATCTGTGTTGAAAGCAATAGGGGGTGGTGTTTCGGAATATAATTGGTGATGGGGCAAAAATAAGTTTTCCCTTCGTACCATTACATGGCATGCCACGCTGTTATAGTAAATGGTGCAGACCAGCCCGATTAATTGGTTAATTGGCTGAATGGCAAGTTACAATGGCATGTGTAAATCAGAGGGTCAGTAAATCCCTTGTAATGGTGTGCATCTTGTTAATGTAACATCTGTAGCAACTGAATGTCTTGAAACTATGAGGGTTACTGATAGATGTTGCGTGTTGCCTACTCAATCCTTCCTGTCTCTCTCACCCCCCCCCCCCCCCCCCCCCCCCCCCCCCAGGCTTCTACTGATTACATTATGTCATTAGTAATTTAAAAAGATACAGGCTACACATATAAAGGATGGCGAGAACTGGACAGAATGAAGAAGCAGCGAATCATGATGCCAGTTGGTAGAATGCAGCCATTGCTTCCATCACCTCCAAGCTCATAGGACTTGGTGTCATTGAACTCATTTTTCTTTGTTTCTGTCAGTCACTGTGTAATCTGAACAAAACAATGCTTGCAATGGGATTTCAGCTTCCCACTTCATAAGCTGAGACATGCTGTGTGTGTGTGTGTGTGTGTGTGTGTGTGCACATAGCCCTCCTCTGATCCTATCTTAATTTGAATATTTATACAAGGAACAAAGGCACAATGTCATGAATTTTGTTGTGTGGCAAGACCTTTGCCCCATGCATGCAAATACATGTATATGTATGATACCTCCATAAAGTGAACAACTTCATGCACACGGTATTTGTGTAGGGGTTATTTGTGGGTGCAAGGGTCAAGCATTTTAATAAAAGATGATGGTGCAGGGACTGATACAGATAGAGGCAGCAAAAACTGTTAATCATTTTGCAACCACCCCCATGATGGGTGTGGCCTTAGGAAGAACAGAGGGGTGACTCTTTCATTGTAAGGGCATCCTGTTCAGCTGATCCTGACAAGAGAGTACATTCAATTTCAGTGATGGATCCAGGATTTCCAGTTTGTGGGAGGGGGGTGGGAGGACAAATGACCCATGCCCACGTCCTGCTCCAGCTGGGGTATGGGGGACTGGCTGTAAGCTCCTCCATAGGGTCTAGGGAAGAGCACATTACATTGTACTTCGACATCAACCCATTTTTCAACAAGTCAAAGAGTACATGGAAGCGCTTGTGCTTACAGTACATGTACACAGATAAAGCCCATTACATAGAGATGTAGCTCCTCCCATGGATGTGAGATAAAATAACCATGGGCATTACCACTTACACACACACACACACACACACACACACACACACACACACACACACACACACACACACACACACACACACACACCCTCACAAGTAGTCCAATCTTCATGTACACTACTATCTGCCAATCAAGTGAAGGTCAGCTCACAAGATGCTTTGATTGTATTCATTTTAGCCAGGACAATGGTTGTGTACACCTTGGACTGCCCTTGTGGGTTTTGTGGTAGCAGTCAGGCCCCAAGGCCAACATAAACAACAGTACCTAGGGAGATAGAAGGCCAACAGTATACTATATCAACGCTAATACACTACACATCTGTATCTGTACTGACTTGTTGGAGTCATGAATGTTTGGGGGCAGTATGCTCCACTAGCAGAGAGGGGAGTTGTAGAAGGATGCACATGGGGTCCTGGGGAAGAGTGCTAAGGTATGACCGTATAAGGTCTAGGCATATTGAGTGAAGTACTTACAGAGGAGGAGCCAAAGGACTTGTCAGGTTAATGATCTTATTAATAAATAAGCTGATGACAATGTCATTAGTGTCTGACTCAGGATCAGGGGGTCCCCCAGGAGGGCTGTCCTCCTCATGCTGAGAAGGTTGGAATCACAATGTACTGGAGGAGCAAGGGAAAGTGAAAAGGTGAAGGTGAAGGGAGGTAAGAGGGAGGGAGGGAGGATAAATGGTATGTGTAATTTTGCCAGAGATGTACCTGCTGGTGTACATGTACATGACTACAGGAGGACAGGAAAGAGGGAGTGAGGGAGGGAAGGAGGGGGGAGGGAAGGAGGGAGGAGGAAGGGAGGAGGAAGGGAGGAGGAAGGGAGGAGGAAGGGAGGGAGTAGGTGAGACAGGAGAGAAAGAAAGGAAGGAGGAGAGATGGATAAGAGCAAAGAAAGATGGAACACAAACTAAGTGATTGAAGTGTACACAATGTACCTGGGCAGGCTGGCTGCAGCACTGATGACGCCCAACACCACGTTCCAACTGGAGTGCAGCGCCTGTGGGAGTGACTGGAGGACCTGTCCAACAGATAACGTACTGAGCACAGATCATATACATGTACCATGCACACTGTTATTTGCGCATGTTGCACACAGTAGCAGAGAAGACATACATGTACATGTACAAAGTGAAGAGGAGAAGGCCGGTGGTGTCGTAGCTGATCACAGTAAGGGGCAGGACACCCGCCAGAGCACCATTGCAATACAAACTGAAGTTGATGAAGATGCCATTACTGTGAGTTGGCAAGTCCCAAGACACAATGATGTAGGTGGAGCCCACATTCTGCACCGACACAGCATCAAATCCATCCGGTGCTGGGGGAAGGAGGGGGAAGAGGATGACATCACATAACGAGATTGCACACAATGACATCACACATACATGTACATGTATCATAGATTATCTATGCATGTATATACAGTCAGTGACACACACATACACACGCACACACAATCACACACACACATACACACACATGCACACACACACATGCACACACACACACACATGCACACACACACATGCCCAACATGCCTGCTTCTCCTGTTGTGATATTCATGTATACGATGTAACTGACTACGCCGCTGGACACAGCTATGGACATGTACATGTAGCCCACTTGGGGAAGGGGGGGGGGGGGGGGGGGCTACGCTACTAAATTCACATAGTATACTCACCAAAACACCTGCGTCTCAGAAGATGAAAGCATGAAGGGCATACGTAGTTCGATCCCTGCATGCATCATTATGCCTAATTGATGCGCTCCACTTCTCCAGTGCAAGTGACGCACAGCTGATAAGTTAATTTTAATTTGTGTATCGGTACAATTATAATTGTAATTTGATAGTTACGTCACAGCTATTAAAGTTTATAACCGTTAACCCCTACTAGCTAGCCGACATACTGTTAATAATTCTAAGATGACGCAAGGTATTACGCAATGACTGCTTCGTTTATGAATAAATTATGCGCGGTAGAAATTAAATTTTTGTCTTGATTTTAGTTTACGAATGGTTCATGGTATAGTCTTATAAAGCACATATTCACAATCAGTCCGATTTATCGTAAATTATAAACGTGTTTGAAATTCAATTTGAAAAACAAAAGCAAGATGACCGCCTATGTATGGGCCATTTCTCCATATGAACTTTATCCCAACCCACCTGGGTCCCAAAAGTGCTTACACATCTTGTGTCACAAGGCATCTGCATTTTGGTTTTGTTTACCTGCATGGATAGTGCACCACCTCATTGTCAAACTCTGCCAACACTTCAAGCCACTTAGCCACTTGTCCCCTCAGGCTCCTTGAAATTATGCACCTACTTCAAGCACCTGTGGTCCGTCCTGAGTGTGAATCTCTTTCCATAAAGGTAGGGTGAGAAGATGTGAACTGCCCACACCAGTGCCAACATTTCTCGACGAGTTGCGAAATACTTCCTGTCACTCCTGGAGAGGACCCTACTCACATAGGACACCACACATCAACCATCTGAGAGATAACTGCTCCTATAGCCCTTCCCCACTAGCACCTGTGTCAGCAATAATGTCAAGATTGAAATTTGGTAATGACAGCATAGGTGTGGATGATAGACATTTCTTCAATTCAAGAATGAATCGCTGCACACCTGAGTCCATTCCCATCCCCTTCCCTTTTGTGTGAAAGTGTGCAATAGGGCAGCTATTAGTGCTATAACAAAACGGAAATATTATTAGTGTCTATTTGCATCCTGAAGTGTGTACAGTGGTACACAAATTACCCCATTCATTTTGTTGCATCATATCTCATACCAGGAGTGAGCATTTAACACACAATTTTTGAAAATCTATACCCCTGTGGTGATGCTAAATTGTGGCTAAACTTCTCATGAATATGCTAATTTTGGCTTATTGCAATAACTGTTCATAATTCAGTTATCCACAGCACTACAGAACACTGCAAAAGTGAGAGATTTAAAAAACATGATGGGAGCATTCTCAATAAGTCAAATTTTATACATATAGTTTGTTTTGTATGTACATTACAAAAATGCTGTTTCTTTTGAGTAATCACTTTTACTTTCAAATGCTCTAATTTGTGTACACCTGTACACAAATTACATTGCTTTACGTTAGTAGTATTATGCTTTCAAAAAAGTCTTGAAAGTCATAGAGGGCATGATATAGTAACAATGTATTGTGAAATTATTCATGTGGTTCTATCAAGAAAGTTTTGCAGTAAAATGTGTACAGGTGTACACAAATTAGTCCTATGTAGAAGAATGATGTTTATTGCAAAATAAATTCAAATTCAAATCACTTATATGCATCCAAAATCAACAACAATGCAACTGACACTTCCTCTACCTATGCCTCCACAACTAGTACTCACACCTCCACTAGTACTCGTGCCTCCACTAATACTCGCGCCTCCACTAGTACTCACACCTCCACTAGTACTCGCGCCTCCACTAGTACTCGTGCCTCCACTAGTACTCCGTGCCTCCACTAGTATATACTTGCGCCTCCACTAGTACTCGCGCCTCCACTAATACTCGCGCCTCCACTAGTACTCACACCTCCACTAGTACTCGCGCCTCCACTAGTACTTGCGCCTCCACTAGTACTCACACCTCCACTAGTACTCACACCTCCACTAGTACTCGCGCCTCCACTAGTACTCACACCTCCACTAGTACTTGCGCCTCCACTAGTACTCGCGCCTCCACTAGTACTTGCGCCTCCACTAGTACTCGCGCCTCCACTAGTACTCGCGCCTCCACTAGTACTCGCGCCTCCACTAGTACTTGCGCCTCCACTAGTACTCGCGCCTCCACTAGTACTTGCGCCTCCACTAGTACTCGCGCCTCCACTAGTACTTGCGCCTCCACTAGTACTCGCGCCTCCACTAGTACTCGTGCCTCCACTAGTACTCGTGCCTCCACTAGTACTTGCGCCTCCACTAGTACTCGCGCCTCCACTAGTACTCACACCTCCACTAGTACTCGCGCCTCTACTACTCGCGCTTCCGCCGTTTGTTCTGCGTTCTGCGTACACGCGCACCTGCTCTTCTCTCCATCGCTAAGATTTATTATTTTTTTAAAGTTTTATTTACTTTTCTAATTAGTTTAATTGACAGATAACAATCAATTTTTATTGTATGTTTAATTGACCATCTATTATTAATGTATTGTGTACTCATGTATTGATTTTGGAGTTACAATTGTGATTAATTACAAAGATAAGGTAGGGTAAGTAATTTGTGCTCCCCTGTACACATATACCCTAATATGTGTACAGGTGTACACACGGATGCAAATAGACATTAGATAAGACCATAAAACATTGCAGTTGCTTCTGAATCTCAGGTACAGGCCAGTCTGCAACACACTTTACCTTTTCTGGATCTTTCTCTATCCCTCTATCAGATATGACATGCCCCAAATAACAGACACTACTCTGCAACAGGTGACACTTAGTAGGCTTAACCTTTAACCCAGCATCCTGGACAAAAACCTGCTGTTGGAGCACATGTGCATATGTTCCATCAACCTTTGAATAGTACAGTAGCAGAAAAAGTTTCCGTAACGTTGTAATGGTAATTAAGTACGTTGCACGGCGTAACCGTATTACGTTATGGTACAGCTACGTTGGACCAACGCATGCGCCGTATATTTAATTTAACCGTTGCACGGGGTGAGAACACGTTGCGACGTATTTAAAAACGTGACGCACATGACTCAGTGGTCTGTCACGCAAAAAATTGTACCGAACGGCCGGGCGGTACACTTTTGGCCCCCGTACAATTTTGGTTGCCAAAAGTGTACCGACCTAGCCAAAAAAAAGTCCGGGTAGTGAGAAAGGGCCATTAGTCATATCTAATGTCTGATACAGTGCCGTGACGTATACTTTATTGATTTGTTGCACAGATACATTTACCATGGAGCTGCTGTGATGAGAATAAACACACAGTCCCCTGGACGCGTATCGGTACATTTTTGCATGGTTGCCAAAAGCAGGCCGGTACAGGTAAGATTAAAATACTATTTGTAGTTAATCGTTTCATGACCGTTACCCCGGTAGCGCTCTACTCAGTTCGGTCTATTAAACGCTCTTCCTTACTTCGCAATCAATGAACAGACTACGGTGAACTGACGAGTGTGTTGGTCACTTAGATTTAGCGATAACATGAATTGCTGTGTTTTCTGGCAGTCTAAGTTTCTACTCGGCTCTAAACTAGTTGCGTCAGGTCATGTTGCAAACCCATATACCAAGATTTATGTTCATCTGGTCCCATGGGTACTAGTAATAGGGGGAGGATGTAAAACTGTTCTTTCAGTGTGTTTCAAAGGTGCATTCTTACTGATGCACAACTCTCGGAGGAAGACTGGTGACAATGTGTTTCTATTGGAGAGAATCTGTGTGTTAATTAAAGGTCAATGTACATGTATCATGTGTGTTTGCACTTACTCTCAGATGATTTATATGTATTGCATTCTTATAGGGTGTAGACCTCTCCAAGGTGATTGGAGACCATGCATGTATTCTCATAGGTCAGTGTGCTTGCACTTACCCTCAGATGACATACACCTGTATGTATATGCACCTCTAAGACAAGGTTTGGCGACTGTGTGTTTCTACTGGAGGGATTCAATTTATTTAAGGTCAGTGTGTTTGCACTTACATGTACCCTCAGATGACGAAATGTAGGCACGTCTTTTTACCGCAAAAAGACATGCACACAAAGACAAGCCAGACAGCTTAAAGACATGTGAGGATATAACAAAAAGATGCTGTCCCTACAAGATATGTGATTTTTCGTTAAAACCTACACAAAGACATCCAGCCCATACAACACCACTAAAACAGTAAGTTATTCCTAATCCTTAACTTCCATGAGCATGGCTTTTATCATATACAGCAACAAGTAGCTATCTTGCTAATGCTATGTGTCTAATACACAGTGACACTCGAGACTAAAAAGACACAGGGCACACAAGCAATATTAACGGATGCCGCCAAGCTTATATTTGTCTGTGAAATTCACTTTTTGGCTGATTTTACAGGTACAAAATTGAGTACACTCAATATATCAGCATGTCTCTTATGTTCATTTGACTAGTATCCCCCACTCATTCCTCTCTCATCCCATTTCTTTTTCTCCTCACACAGGACCTGGTGTATAGAGGAAGTATGCAGTCACACTTAGAGTGTGCCAGGTCGATTTAACCGCTAATTAAGTACCAAGTTGTTGAGGGCCTATGCAGCTTAAATCTATGTGTCCCTGTATCTCTTCTAACTTTTCTTCTCATCTCCCTCCCTTTTCCTACCTCCTCCCCCTCTGCATAAAATCTCTGGGCACACGAGCAGCGTTATTTGTCTGCGAAAATCACTTTTTATCATGTACCGGTACATGATTGAAAAACACTTATGCATCATTCTCTAAACAATAATGGCTGAAGTGTACTAGTTTTATTTTCTTTTTTACAGGTACGAAATTGAGATTTATCCAGTACCCTCATCTCTCTTATGTTCAGTTAACTATTATATATTTTTATTACTTTAATCTTTATTTCTACTTTGTTTGCACTACGATTTGATAATATAAACAGTGTTAATTGTGCTGCATGTATAGTTGCCGACCTGCACGCGATCCTTTTCGAACCAAATGGAAACATATATAAATAGTAATAAGACAGACCGAAGAAAAAGGTTAATCAGTTGTTACAGAAGCTGCATACATGTATATAGTTGGCGACCTGTGATCATTGTGGCTTTTGATTTTCAAAAACCAAATGTGCTGTTACAGACCGAATTGAAACTGCATACATAGTTGACGACCCACAGCTTTTGCTTTTCGAACCAAACGTTACGTGCATGCAAGGTTGGAAATACATTTAAAACCAGGGAATACGGTCCGGGGGGGGACTCAATTCCCTAGGGAATTGAGTCCGGTTAATTGGTTTTGTACAACCAGGGAACTCGGTCCGGGGGACCGTATTCCCTAGGGAGTTGGGTCCGGGGGGGACCGTATTCCTAAAGGGAATACGGTCCGCCGGACCGAAAAATGGGCCGGACCGTATACCCTATGACACCGGCCGCCCGCGACCTTCAGCCAAGAGACGAAAGTCGGGCTACGCCCAACTGTATTTATCATATGGTTCCGCTTGACACATCAAATGCGCCAGGTTAGTAGGGACGGCGACTAAGTAAATAACAGTGCGCGTGTTAACTCTTTGAGCGTCAATTGTAATAATTATTCCACCGCCAGGGCTGTTTTGAATAATTTGACCGTTATGGTGTCTTTTAGGAGCGGCTGTATTGCCTATTTCTAGGTCTATTTTTATGCACTGGATATGACTGGGCCTAATGGTGCATAGCCTTGTCAGTGGTGTGTGTGTGTGTGTGTGTGTGCAAATGTTGTGTGCACTTGCTTGTGGTGTGTGTGTGCACCCTGGTGTAAAATAGACGTCATAATGTTGTGTATTTATAGAACACCTTTGTATACCTTGTGTAAAGCTATTGCAAATGTTACATTTAACATCATCTTTGCGATGCGCAAACATGAGTAAAACCAGCCTTTACCATATTTACACCGTCATGTAAGCATCAGGTTTGCGTCGTCGTAAATACAAGTAAATATATATACTTACATCATGTTTACGTAGTGTTTACTATACATGCGCAAACACAATTTTTTACGCAGTGAATAAGGTTCTAAACCACATCAAGTACTCGCTATAAATATATTTTAACACAGGCTTTATAGACTAAGTATGTTTTTAATGAAGATGTTGTTTTGTAGTAGTCATTATATTGGACGTATGCATTAAGCAAATGATAAGAATGTTTTTATCAAAATTGGGAAATATAACAAAAATGATTCAGGCATGTTGCTTTGAATAGTTCGTATTACATTCGCCTAACAGATTCATAGTGGTTGAGCATGTTCCCCAAATAGATAGCTTCTTTGGAATGTGCAGTAAAACTGTTGTCTCCATAGGGAGGTAGTGAAAACTTCAGCCACTTGTATGTGTGTCCAGATTTACAAAATACACATATAGAGGTCTGTAACATATTGGAGGCTGCAAATATTTCAAACTCTGTAGCCCAGATAGATGGGCTTTGCATGTCTGTTCTTGCTACAATCCATGGTTTCATGAGCATTAAAATATAGCATGATAAAATTCCAGCATTACATGTATGTTGCATGTATGATGTGATAGCTCTGAATTCATTATGTTCATCTTGGGATCCAGTTATTACGAGTGCCAGTGCTCTACAAAAGCAGTTTCCATCTCCTAAGATTCTTACTGTTGTGGCAGGCTGGTGAAAAATGCTAACTTCAACAGGTTTAAGAATGTGCCCAATGTTACCTCTTATAAATGTCACACCAAGCAACTGACACCTATAATTTTGCCACTCCTCACATACTGGCCAGTATGCAATAGTACTTGGAATTTCTATATCTTCTTCATCTACCATAGTGTCTGAGTGGCTTAGGGTTTGACCTTCACATTCTACAATTCTATTGATGCTAAAGTCTTCTTTGCAAGAGAACAACCTTCTTTTTGCATACACCCACTGACCGAATGAATCAAGCTGTGCTGAAGACTAGAAAATATGTGGTTCCCAATACATTCAGCGACTTCAGACTTATCTCACATGATGTACACCAAACATGGAATAGCTCTACTGCTTTGACAATGCAGAATGCTCTGTCTACATACCTTCTTCTTAAATGTTTCATATTCTTCAAACACATCTTCAGTTATGTCTACAAAATCACCTCCATATACTTCTTGCAACTGAGAATCACCCACAAATATCTGTATTCTGTCCATAATGACACTGTTGTGTCCTTGCTAAGTGCAAATTCTTCTTCTTTTAACTTTAAATCTTGCAATAAATCCTTCAATAAAGAAGTTACATGTATATTTGTTACATAAATTGCATACAATTGTCTCAACTTACATCTATTGTTTCATCATCATCCTTAGCTTCATAACGAAGTTCATTTGCACCAGTTCTCCACAATCACAGATGATTTGAAGAATTCAACTGCTCCCATATTTGAGAACAATCCAGTTTGCCCAATTCAATCAAATCACTTTTTTTTTTCATCAGACATTTTTGTGGAGCTATTTCTCCTTTCTGTTGCACCTTTTTCATTGCCACTCTGCACTGCAATATAAGGCTTTAAAATGTGTTCCACTTACCTTTTTCACTATGCACTCTTTGGTTTTCCATTATTTGTAGGCAGTATGTTCCTTTCCCATGGACCTTTGTTATGATGTAAGGTCCAACAAACTGTGCATCTAATTTTCCTCCAGCTCTTTTCTTCCTCTTAAAATACAAGGTCACCTACTGAAAAAGAATTGCAAAGTGCATGTTTTCTTTTATGTGCATTCTTTTGTTTCTTTTGTGCTTGCTGAATGTGCTCTTTGACCATGGCGGGTGTTTTAAGACGCTTTTTCACTTAATCACACAATGTCTGCCATAAATGGTCCAGCATCATTAGCGATATACATCACCTCAAACGGCGTAAACGAGGTAGACTCATGGACTGATGTGTTGTAAGCATAAATGCATGCATCCAAGAAGTCATCCCACGTGTCTTTCTTTCCAGAAATGAACTTTGGTTGTACACTTCATCAAGTCCATTGCCCTGTAAGAGTAAAACTAAGAGTGTGCAATGTCAAGCAAGAACAAAATTGTGATATAGAATGCAAACTAACCAGTGGATGATAAGGAAAGGTACAGAACCTTTTTATTCCTAATGCCTTTGACAATCTGGTATCTAGCTCATTCTTAACTTCACTCCCATTGTCTGTTGTTAAAACCCTCTGAATTCCCATCCTCATAAATATCTGTTATGTAGGAGACAAAATACAATCATGACCGTGCATAGAAGACATGCAAGAATTTACCTTAAACAATGCATTTGAGACACCTTCAGCATTATGTTAGGCAGTGGAATAGCTTTGAAAAATTTGGAAAAATAGTCACTGATGGTTAAAATGTACCAGTTTCCCTTGCTTGATGTGGGACTTAGTGGACCAATAAAATCTATCCCCACCGGTACTGGATGTAACTCTGGTATTGATGTGGTCATTTTTCTGTAGACTCGTTGGCAGACATCTCATGAGCGGATCTTTGAAGGATGACATTAATTTCAGGTACATAACGATGAACATCAGCATGGAGATATACAAGTAATTAAAGAAGTGTATAGTAGCATCACGTACCTCGCGAAAGATAGCATGCTATAAGCATGGATTGAAGACCTTACCTAATTAAGATTAATAATCTATACTATAATAACGCACCATTTCTTTCACATATTGGATTTTCCCATTCCAGGTATAACATTCAGTGATCTATTCTATTGTTCATTTATCACCCATATGCCCAGCAGTTGGATCAAGGTGGCAAGCAGCTAAAATCTGTAGCTGCTCTTTACGAGTTCTTACAAACCTCAATTCAAGTATCTAAAGTCGCCGCATCGGATAAATAAATTGATTTGGATGGCAATTCTTATATGTACGATTTACCCCTTAACACTTACGCTAAGGTTCTTTTTTTTTTTTTTCTTTTGAACGTACAGAACACCATCCCTAATAAAGCACATCGTAGCCTTCCTTCTGATTGTTTTTTTAAGGACATCGCAAGAACCACCAGGGTACCTGGATTCTTTAAGGTATAGAAAAGACCGCATCGGCAATATTTCTATCATCAACTAAGCTGTTACCAGACAAATGTTTTCAGCACTCTTCTCCATTTCTGTCGAACGCACTTTTTAAACCACGTAACGTTAGGTGCTAGTTCCTGATGTCATATATAATTGGATGCAGGTATGCCAAAGCATACATAAAACGATGCAGATACTGTATGTATATACAAAAATGGTAAATGTGTTAAGACGAAGCTATTGCAGCTTTTGCTTAGTACAAATGCTCCCAGTTTCAGAATTAGTAATTAAATAGTTTGAACTAAAATGTTATATTACATGCAAAAGCTATTGAATAGCTAGCTACACAGTACGTTTTTATTCAGACAAAATGTGTTAGATCACATAATAAACAACGACAAACCTAGCATAACACTGTATCAGACGTCAAATAAAGCTAATCCCCCCTTTCTCACTACCCGGACACTTTGGCAATAAGGTCGGTACATTTTTGGCAACCAAAATTATACTGGGCGCCGCGGTCGAATTTTCGCTGCCAGGGTGTACTGCCCGGTACAATTTTCGCCCGGTACAATTTTTGCGTGACAGATCTCGTCATCTTTCTCCATTTGTTCAGCAACGAAGTGCTTAATCTCAGATATTACTTTCGACGGCCTACCACTGCCGCAACGAAGCGCTTTATGAACCACGTCGAGAAGCCACCCTGCCCTCGCCCTTCAAGCACTTTTGGATGTTTGGCGAACGATACCCCTTAAAATGGTAGAAGAGAATGCGCAACTTTTTGTACGTTGAATACGCCATTTTAGCCACGAAATAACAACCCCTGTGCATTTATTAAGATGCACTATCGTTATTTTAGCCAGATTTCAAGACATAAACGGCGTCTTTACGAATTTAATACGGCGTGTTAGAATCACGCTCAAAATACGCCACCGTGTTTGACCGTAAACTGTACGGCACGGAACGACCGTTCAACGGAATTGCTACGAGACGGTACGGAAAGGTTAACGTTTTTTTTTTTTTGACCGGTACTTAGCTGGGGTATTGCATAAGCCAAATGGCATGAATTTAAATGCACTTTTCTCCCTATCTGCTCTATTCACTGCCACCTGCCAATACCACACTTACTAAGTCTAACGTGGAGAAATAGTGAGCACCCCCCAAGGGCACCCAGTGTGTCATCAATTCTTAGGAGAGGCTGAGCATCTTTTTGGTACAATCTTTAATTTTTCAAAAATCCAAACAAAATCTTATAGGCCCATCTTTCTTTTTCACCAACGCCACTGGTGATGCCCAAGGCCTGTAACGCAAAACTTGATCTGACCGGATCACTTTTGACAGCCAAAATCGACTCGGTCGGATCAATTTTTGCTGTCAAAAGTGATCCGCCTCTGCCAAAAGTGATCCTGGATCTAAATCTCTTGGAAAACACTTTATTGTGATGCATTTACCATGCCTAGCGTAAATGTGTGTGCATGGGACCCGTTACCCCATTTTATCGCTATAGTTCATTTCTGTGGTCAGCACTAGTACTGTCGTTGGAAGAAATAAAAAAGGTGCGTATCAATCTGTATACCTGGTCTTGTTTCGGCAGCAAGTGTATAAGCATCTATCATTTTTTGTCAGGCCGACAAAAATGATCATAAATCTGACGTGCATGTATACTTATAGCCAAAACAAGACCGGGTATGCATTTTTGCACTTATAGATTATTAGATACACTAATCTAAAATGGGCTGCCTGAAAATTATTGCTTTTGCATTATCCTTCTGAACAGCAATGGCATGTTATTGTAGTCTGCTGTAGCATTCATCATTGTGTACTCCCAAATTACCCGATAATTATTTGGGTTTTTTCAGCCACGTGAGAAATGGTAATAAAGAAAAAAATTAGAAGAGGAAAGCGAGCAGAAGAAAGATGGACGCACCTTATGTAGGTCCTACATAGTTCTCAAGTGTCATGGCAATTAAGGGGCTCTATTGTCTTCATAATTGTTGAAAGGGTTAGTGGAGCATATCTGAAACCATATCAGAAGCAAGATGAAATGGAAGTTATAACATGCAGGAAAGGAAATTAGTGTGAAAAAAAAACAGCAAGCAGATGTAGATAAATAGCAACCATTATATGAGAATTATGAAAACTATGCCAATGTAGATTTACAAACGAAATTAGAGAGAAACAACAAGCAGATGTAGATAAAGAACAAACATTAACTCTTTGAACGCCAAGTGCATATATAAATACATGCTTACCATTCTGCCTCACCATTCGTGCAGATCAAAATCACTTTGAATATGCATGCAAGGGCAATACTTACATGTATGTAACCCCATAGTCATACAAATGTTTGAACATATGTGTTTCCAGTGTAAGCACATTTGCGCACGTGTCCATTCAATTCTAATTAATTGATCTGAATTTGAGTACACCTGTGTGTGCAAATTCACCCCGGGATGACGCCCAGGACATTAGACATTAATTCAGAAGCATATCTCAAACGACAAAAAAGTGTACATTTCTTCATTGATTGAGTATAAATTCTATAAAAAAAGTGTTTATTAGTTTCATTACCAGCACTTTTTGCGTATGTGAGGGTAAGTAATATTATCATGAATGATGAGATTTGGGTTTACATGGTTCTTACTCCAGCAATTTATTCTTAAACACCAAGAAAGCTCCAAGTGGAATTTACGATAAAGGAGGTCTAGACAAATAAAACAACGAAATATTAATAAACTGCATTTAGCATAATAACTGATTATTAAAAATAATTATAGAAGCAGCTGAACTGAGGAAGTACACCAACAGTGCATTTATTTAATCATCGTGATCTGATTTCTTCCTTTAACACATGCAGGCCTCATTGATTCTTACCACAGTGGCACTTTTCGCTTGGATAGTATTCCTGATTTGTTGGGGAGTGCTTTACAGTGATGTTGCTGTTCAAAGGTATGATCATAATTGGATAATGAATTACATTGCTTTTTAAAACAATAACAGTCCAAAATGGGAGGAGGGAAAGGAGATTATTTATTCAAGATATAGTTGATAATCAGATTGTTATATTTCTGAAGCATGCGAGTACAATGATGGAAATCAGACAGAATAATAGTACATGTATACGTTAACCGATTAATACCGAAATATGATTCATTTAGCTATAGTAGAGCTGTCCAAAATCAAGCAAAACATTGCAACAGAGTAATTTTGAGAAGTACATACGGGCTTTCAACGATACAAACTGAAGCCGTGAACATTCAAATTAGTCAAATGGTCTCAGTAAACACATATCAGTTTGACGCAAATGTATACTTAAGCATAGATTATTTAAGCTCCATTGAAACTCCATTGAAAGCTATACAAAATGTTACATGCTCTTTATGCGAATAATAGCAGCATAATTATTGTTAATGACGGAAACGAATTGAATTAATTGTCAGTGCGTGATTCATCTTGTGTATGGACCAATGGTGGGGCTTTTGTCATGATTAGGAGATTCGTCTTAATCAATGAATATTGCCAGTGTATGAGGAATTTTCACCATACACTGGCAATATTAAAACGAATCTGTTTTAGAATCTGCTGCACATTTTCATGTTATAAGCAGCTACCGAAACACAATCTTACTCTAATAAGCCACAATATTTTAAAATTTATGCACCACAGCAAGTACAATAAAAATGTACAGTTCTCATTATTTGTGTATAAAAAGAATACGACCGCGGTCGTGCAACAAAATAATAATAAGATTAATTGATGGAATAAAAATTCAGGTAAATTAATATTTATTTGTACCAAATATTAATTTACCTGCATTATTATTCCATCAATAAATATTGTGGTTTATAGAGAAAAGTGTTTTTGCTTTTTTTAATGCCACCTCGTAGACGTCGAGCGCGTGCTGTGCGGGACTAGTAAAGAATATAATAAATTAACACGCTTCGTACAGAAAAGAACAAGGACGTCTTAGCCGTAAAGTGTTGAGTTACGCATTCGAAATGCTGTCGAATAATGTTAATGTCTAATGTCCTTGGCGTCATCCCGGGGGTACGTTTGTACACCTAGATGTACAGACATTAAGATTAATGCTACTCTGTAACTGCGCACCAGTCCAGAAATGAAATCCAATAACTACATACACGTTTGTCACATATTTAACTCTAAAGCATATATAGTTAAAGGGTCTATTTCTTCCCAAAAAATTCTAACCGAGTTTTTAATAAAGTGAGACCCCATGTCAAGAATACGCTTGGCGCCCGCGACTGGGGGAGCTTCACAGGTTTGGCAAACTGGTTAGTAGTTTGTAGATGATATGAAACCTCAGCCCGGAGTTTAAAACATACTTGTGCTGTTGGATTTCAGTTCTAATTCATTGATCTGAATTTAAGTACACCGGTGTGTGCAAATACACCCCCGGGATGACGCCCAGTACATTAGACATTAATTCAGGAGCATATCTCAAACGACAAAAAAGTGTATATTTCTTCATTGAACATCAATTCTAAAAAAAATTGTTTATTAGTTTCATTACCAGCACTTTTTGCGTATGTGAGGGTAAGTAATATTATCATGAATGATGAGATTTGGGTTTACATGGTTCTTACTCCAGCAATTTATTCTTAAACACCAAAAAAGCTCCAAGTGGAATTTACGATAAAGGAGGTCTAGACAAATAAAAACAACCAAACATTAATAAACTGCATTTAGCATATTAAAAATAATCATAGAAGCAGCTGAACTGAGGAAGTACACCAACAGTGCATTTATTTGATCATAGTGATCTGATTTCTTCCTTTAACATGCAGGCTTCATTGATTCTTACCACAGTGGCACTTTTCGCTTGGATAATATTCCTGATTGGTTGGGGAGTCCTTTACAATGATGTTGCTGTTCAATGGTATGGTCATAATTGGATAATGAATTACAATCCTTTAAAAATTATCACAGTCCAAAATTGGGAGGAGGGAAAAGAGATTATTAATTCACATAGATAGTTGAAGCAATTCTAATCAGATTGTTATATTTCTGAAGCATGCAAGTTCAAGGAAGGAAATCAGACAGAATAATACTTCACGTACATGTACGTTAACCGATTAATGCCGAAATATGATTCGTTTAGCTAAAGTAGAGCTTTCCAAAATCAAGCTAAACATTGCAACAGAGTAATTTTGTACAAACGGGCTTTCAACGATACAAACTAAAGCTGTAAACATGACAAACTTCAAATTAGTCAAACGGTCAAAAGCATAATTATTATTAATTACGGAAACGAATTGAAATTAATTGTCAGTGCGTGATTCAACTTGTATGGAGCAATGGTGGGGCTTTTGTCATGATTAGAAGTTGAGTTGGAAGGGGATATATGTTCAACCATGACTATTGCAATTTATATTATGTTTTGCGCACATCGTTGTACCCTCCACCTGCAAAAAGAAAAGCTACCAATGATGCAGTATTCACCTCATATTGGAGCTTTGTTGCCTTTGGAATTTTGATCATAGCCATCAGTATACTAAATTATACAAAGGGGATTCCATCAGTGGATAGGAATTTTATCTTTGTGCATATACTTCTCTCATATTGTCATCAGCAATGCACATGCAACATTAAAATTACATGCCACGATATACGTATTTCACTTTAGGGTGTAAGTTCCTGTATTGGATGGTGTTCAATCTGCTGTAGAAGACAGGACACAAGTCAGAATATAGTAATGATTCAGTCCCTCACAATGCAGCAACCTATGCACATGAATGCACCTCCACAACACAGGCGGGCCAATCAATTGTTATGAAGCCAGGGTAGGGTACCCATGCACCAGTTCAGTTCATGCTGCAATTTGCAATAACTACACAACAATCTCAAGCCATGCCACAGAATTGATTTGTGTAAATTCATCAGATCTTGTCACCACTCCCTCCTACAGTAATGCATCCACCTCAGCTAGTACAACCACCTCACATGATGCAGTCCTCCCAATGCATCCAGCAATCCCAAGCCAAGCAACAGACTGGAGGACTTCAATCGGATACAATTGTGGAACCAAATCCTACTTATCAGATGCCAGTACAAGGACAAGTTAATTCCAGGAGAGTATGAGTAACTCCCTGTTCCTCCAGATGTTCATGATCAACCAATAATGAATGCTGACCGTCCACCTTCATATACAGATGGCTACATATAGTAATCATGTACATGTCCCACATGATGTTGCATTTATGTATTTCAAGTTTATTGACAAAAAATTCTATACATGTATATCCTAAACAATTTAGTTGTAATATAAGTACATTGAATTTACAGTGTAAACATTTAATATAAATCTGCAAACATGTGTGTACATGTGTATATGAGTTTAACCAAATCTATTAGGATCTTCCTATCATGTCTACCGGTGCTCGAACACAACATATGTCTAAATGGGCTTCACAATTAGTGCACCTCCCTCCCTCCCTCCCTCCCTCCCTCCCTCCCTCCCTCCCTCGATCCCTCCCTCCCTCGATCCCTCCCTCCCTCCCTCCCTCCCTCCCTCCCTCCCTCCCTCCCTCCCTCCCTCCCTCCCTCCCTCCCTCCCTCCCTCCCTCCCTCCCTCCTCCCTCCCTCCCTCCCTCCCTCCCTCCCTCCCTCCCTCCCTCCCTCCCTCCCTCCCTCCCTCCCTCCCTCCCTCCCTCCCTCCCTCCCTCCCTCCCTCCCTCCCTCCCTCCCTCCCTCCCTCCCTCCCTCCCTCCCTCCCTCCCTCCCTCCCTCCCTCCCTCCCTCCCTCCCTCCCTCCCTCCCTCCCTCCCTCCTGAATATCATCAAACGCTGACAATGGTGTCTGCTCACACCTTTTAGCAGTAACATCGTGTAGAAATTCATCTGCTACTTTCATTCTCGCAAACTTCCTATAAAAAAAGAAAAAAACGAAACATGCAACCGTAACCACCTCGAGGCACGTGTGTGTGGCGCATTCGCTCATAACGCATATCGCGAGCAACGGGATTTAAACCGAGTTTGACTACTATTACTGGTCGATGCGTTCGAATGACTACTCCCCAAAGTGAGGTCACCTGCCATTTCCTTAAAAGTGCTTGAAGTTGTACTGTTGTGCAAATAGTGATTGTACTATTGACACATCACCTTTGATGTCGTTTCAATGTGTACACGGCCGTTGAAATAACAAGTAGAGGAAAGCGGTGACCTCTGGATTTTCCTGCAGGTGTAGGGATTATTCATATTGAGCAGTGGAATGGAAGTGAGGTGAGGTAGGGTTTTTACTGTAACCGTATTCAGTGATAAATTATTCCATTAATTAAAACTTTCTTAAGATCTAAACCCTGCTCAAGATCGTTGCACCTTTGCCTGTCGCATGCGAAAGTTATGTTAGTGTACTTGTGCAACTTCATAATGAGACACAGCTCAATGAGAAAAGATGATACTGAATCTATTGCATATAAATTATGATCCTAATAAATATCCGAGTATCATCGTTTAACACGATTTGCACATCACTATCCACTAACAGAAAGGGACAGTATTATCGTAATTCACCAGCTGTTACTATATTATGAAAAATAAATACATTTTGGTACATTTGATTTATGTTCTGAAATTGCATGCAAGACATCAAGATTAGTTAACACATGTATTATTACAGTTTATAATAAAATGCAACCACCTTTTCTGTGCATGCACCCATGATCATTTTCACTGTTAGAATCAATTCATGCAGCATATTACCTGTTGACTTGGTAATTACAGTCAAGCAGGTGAATCTTAGAGCAGCATAAAACTGGTGTTTTTATTGATTGATTGATTGACATAATATCACATGCACAATACGGGTAAGAGACATGCCCACTGATATTCTAGACCTGGCCAAAATTGCTCTAGCATTGGCCAGCACTAAACGGATGTTTGGTCTTGAATAAAGTTACAAGGTAGCTTGAGATTGTGATGTTAATCAATGGATGGCAAGCCTTGATGCCAAACTAGAGAAACACTGCTGTGCCACTCTGCCCCATGTTCCATGCAATTCTACCATAAGAGGGATGCAAGTACACTTGGTATCATTGGTGGTAGTCCTCCTCACTTCAGCTGCTTCTAAAGCTGTGGATAATATATTTGTATTAAGGCTAAAGCTCCTGTGGTTCTTCAATTGCCACTTCTTGTACTTAACAAAATTTACATGATGGCATTTATTAGCAATAATCGTCAACAAGGACTCCAACAATGTCTGATATGTTTATGAATTTCGGTAATAATTAAAAAAAGTTATTAAAAATTACCGTTGTTAAAAATTACCGTATTTTTATTTTTGCTAAAAATAACACGTGAAGCAATGCTATTGTGGAGATATAAACGGACCGTAGGAGAGTGTCAATTGATAATTGTCCTGTCATGAACGCCGTACAGCAAGGAGCTCGAGGCGGGCGGAAGAAAAAATCCAACCAAGATAGTGAGTTAGCATGCAAGCTATATAAATTTTTCACACATTGTTAGACTGTAATTGGAGACTGTTTTATTGTATCTTGGCGAAAGACATCCCCGAGCGTAACTCATATACTCTATCCTCTGATTAGGTAGTCTGTCATCATGCAATTGTGGTCACCACTTGTTTTGCAGATACGAATAACATTATTACCAGTGGCGTAGGAACTGTAGCGGCCGTAGCGGCCATGGCCGCTACACTTTTCAATGGATCTTTTTTTAATTTTTATCTTGATTGCTATTTCGTAACATGTTAAGTTACTGTGGAAAATCCTTAGTCTTACGTAAACTGTGTGTATATATGCTTTTTGCATAAATAGTGTGAAGTGGTTTTTAAGTTGTGGCAAATCGGCCATTTTGATCCAAGATAATGTAGTCGCGTATGATGGTGGATTAGTACAAACGATGGCTTTAGTAGTCTAGGTATCATCAAGTGATTTCTTCCGCTTCTTGGGAGGTGGTATAGCTGCTACCATGTCAGGAGCTATGCTGACTAAATGTTCCTTCATGATATACTTCAGCCTTTCTACCCTGTCTGGGATTGCAGTGTATGCTCTACCAAGGGAGTTGAACTTTGCATGGATGGATTCAGCCCCCTGCTCCCCAAGGAGACCAAATCCAACATGAGTGAGTCTGACCCACTCAGTAGCGTGATCCTCCAACATGTGAGGATCTTTGCACCCGGAAATGCAGTAAGGAAGTAGCTCAGGAATTCCTTGATGCATTGTCCTGTTGATCAATATGTAAGTCAAGTCCACAAACAAGAATGTATATGTACCTAGCTTTTCAACATTAGTCTCATCAATGAAGTTGTTGTCATATATTGCATGGCACTTTGCAACAACGTGAATAAGTTACGAAACTACACTGTCTCGTTTTCCACCATTTCTGCCTTGTGAGGGAGGCTTTCTCGTGCAGCACAAAGGATTGAAGTGCACAATTTGTTTATGTTAGAAACGTAAATATAGCATGAGAGTAGTACATGTACATGTCACACTGACAGTATTATACTTTGTCTTACTTTAAGTGCTGCATGTACATGGTTACCAACGAAAGCACCTCCAAAGTACTGCTGGCGATGGACACCAATCCTTGTAAGGCCTTATCTAGCTCCTTTACAAAAGGACCTTTATTGAACAAGAATCCTTTCTTTACAGCTCTAGTACTAGCTGAAAGTTATGATTAAACTCTTTTATTTCCATTAACATACCAGCTGCTCAACAGATTTTGCCCTTTCTGCAGATTGCTGCATGAATTGCATAATAATGGGGTGTGACTCTCCAAGAGCTAACACCATGTATGTTGCCACTTGCTCCAAGTTTTGTTGTGACTGTTTAGCGTCCAGTATTTCAGCTGTATACATTTGTAGTTTTTGCAGTTCTTGGCTGTATATGCAAAAGCTGGATTGTCCATCCTCACTGTTGTGGAAAGCTAATTCTAGATCCAACTGATGGCACAATTCTTCCAGCAATGTAAAAATCGTAGTGAAAATACCTAGCGTGATGTGTAGACCAGGTGGGCAGACCTAAGTTTTTAATGAATTGTTAACACTATGTAAATGAACCAGTTTTGCTTACCTGTTCAAGAGGAATGTTCAATATGGGTTCAAAAATGCAATTGTAGAATTACTGTGCCTGTTTCCGTACAGAACCCGATACAAGGTAAAACAGGTATTGCTCTTCAATGCCATCAAGGGTTCTTGGAGGAGCATGGCCACGCTCTATGAGAGGCGTTGCCATCTCCGCATTGGCTATAAGACAAATAGGGCATGGGTGGGCTCCTGTTTAAGGATATAAATATAACAAAAGGACAAAAAATGATTAGCAAGCTACATACCACTTGCACCTGACAATCCATAGAATTTGGACAGAAATTTGTAGTCACCACTTAAAAACACTATCAGTGTGTATTGCCTGTATGTGATCTCATTTGATTTTATACACTAGTTGTGAAGATAACCTTATCTCCATTTCATAGCTTGTAAATGTCTAACCTGCTCCTTGTAGCGATTGAGGTTAGCGAAGCTGTCACCAGCTACAAAGCAGCAAAACACACAGGTGTTTTGAACAGAGTTTGGTGCAGCTACGTTCACTATCTGAAATTTTGCTTTAAATGTCCCTCCTCCTTTGTCCCCTCCAAGTTTAACCCCACCTCATTTTCAGGTATCACACCATTGTGCCAGGTCAACCTGCTTGTCCTGCAACAGTCCACATGATGTATTATGTTGTGTTTAAATTTCTGTTACCTGTGGTTCTCATCAAGGAGCTGAGTGACCTTCTGGATCAGATTTGGTATGAACACAATTGGGGCAACCCACAGTTCTTCTCCACCAGAGGTTAGTGTAAATAAAAATGGTGCCAGTTCACCCTGTATATTGTCACCCACTATCCTTTTTGAGACATGACGCATTCTTTCCTCACATGCCAGGGACACATTAGATGCCTTTAGCCACCTGAAATGACATCAAAGTGTTGGATATCATGGGATGCGTGACTGTAAATGACTTCTACATACCTTCTAAGCAGTCGTATCTTATTCCATGGAATAGCAAGCCCTACTTTTATGGCTATTACCTCTGCTGGTGGCTCTAATGAGTGAGAACATAAAATTATGTAACAATGGTAACAGTGCATGTTGACACTAAATACTCTTAACCGATTAAAGCCGAGAGACGCATATCTGCATCAAATATGTGTTTATCGTTACCAAAGAATTCTTCCAGACCCTTTGAAACATTATATCGATTAGAAGTTATTTGTGTTCACGGTATATTGTTGAAACCCCCTTTCCTGCTACCTAACATTCCTCTGCTGCCTCATTTAGTTGATTTTGGATAACTCTACTGTACAGTTAAACAAAAAATATTCCGGCGTTAATAGGTTAACTGTTCCCCCTGTAGGAAGTTAAAATACACCTGTTTCAGGACTGATCCTTTTGATGAGTTTAGCAGCTGATCGTTGCTTCTCATGTGTAAGTGATGGGGTGCACTCATGATGCTCATACATAGCAGTCCTCATATCTCTTGTACAGATTGTGCAGTAGACCAGGACATCCTTCAGCATCAGGAGCACCAGGTTTGATGCTGGCTTAATATGCATTGGCTCACACGAATAGCAGCAAGGACAATGTACTGAGTCTGTAGTTGCTACCTAATGTATAATGCACTGGGTGCAAGCCATTGCTTTACACGAAAGTTCCATTGGCTGTGTTAGAGTGTCCAAACACACTGGGCACTCAAGTTGGTCCAGAACAGACAGATTATCCTTTGCTAACGGAGGTCTTGGATAAGAATGCTCAGATTAGATGTCTGGGGGAGGGGCACTCTTATTGACAGATCCAATGATCATGTTTGGGGTTATTCGTGGTAAGCGCCCTTTAGTGACATTGTGCTGTTTTTCTGCTCCTATTTCAAGTGCACCTTTTGCACTTACATGAAAGTGCTCACACATCTGTATAATAGCAACATTTCATTTTATGTGAGCACTGTATGTGTAGTCACCTACCTTGCATTCTAGGTCTGAATGCATCTCCCACTGAAAGGGGGCAGTGCCACATTTGTAGTGAATTTTCCTGTGCATGAAACTGATCACCCTGTCTAATGCACGTTTGCAGGATGGACAGAAGTGTTCAGTTGTCATCGTTGTTGGTATCAATACCAAAAGCATTTAGCAATTTTGCAGCATGTGCTTTGCACAGAAATATGGTTGATGGACATTTGCTTTTTGCCTTTAACAGCCTTTTGGCACACACCCTGCAATGTAGCTGCACTTGTGTAATGTGATAATCCATTCCTGATATGTGTTAACAAACGCATGTATAATAAAACAACCGCAACGCGTGTCGTTTATTCATATAAAACATAACTATTTGGTGTCTATAGAAAATGCGCTAAGGGTTAAGGATAGGAGTTTTTTTGTTGTTCTAGGTCTGTTGGTGAAAGGATAGAACGCCTACCTTTATCGGTCGTTCCCGGAGTCCGCTCGAACGAGTCTTGTAACACAACCTCCATTTTCGCTCCCGTGTGACCGTACATAAACAAGTTGCGCAGTATTGTTTCATTTTATTTCGTGAGTGCGTACCGAGTGTTTAGAATAAAGAAAAGTGTAAGAATTGTTAAAATAGATTGTACATTTTTTATGTACATATTTAAGGGTACCGACAATGTTGGAACATATGCCATTCTTAATGAGGTGGTTTCTATTGGGCTATTCCATTATTTAACCCTACACCCCTACAGATGACAATAATTGCAAACGTATACCCCCGGGACAATTTATAAAAACACCCCTGGACAAGCTTGTATTATACCTCTACCCCCCAGGGACAGACTTGTAAATGCCCCCTGGACGAGCTTCTGTTTTGCCCCACCCCCCTGGACAATCATCTATGTTGTTCCACTCCCCCCTGGACAAGCTTCTATTATGCCTTCTAACCCCCCGGGACAGGGATTTAAATGACCACCCCCCGTGACATATTCCCTATACCCCCCTGGACACCATTTATTGTCATCTTTAAATAATGGAATAGCTTTGGACGCGTACCGTAATGTTCTAATTATAAACCTAGTTTCCAGCCGTAGTACCGCCCACGAAAACAAACTCGCGCGTCGATTGTCACACGCGAGTTGCGTGCGGGCACATGCAACTCGCGAGCGTGAAAGTTGTCACGCGCGAGTAACTTGCGAGTGAACAAGACAGTACTCGCGAGTAACTTGCGAGTGAACAAGGCAGTACTTGCGAGCAGTGTTGCCGCGGCCAGCCGCCGTCCGGTAGCCGTCAAAAATGGCCGATTTTTATGCTGACCGTCAGTGATTGTGAACCGCCAACATGCATGGCCGTCTGAGCCGGGAGTACGGTGGCCGTCATATATTTGGCGGCTGACCGTCAAAAATATGAGCCGGTCTTTGACGGTCACGATTAATTAATTCTTAATTAAACTGCAATTATAACAGACATAATTATTAAGATTATACTGCGCAAGTTACATGCTGCATGTTTTGAATAGACCCCTTAGAGTCCCTAGGCCTTGTTAAGAAGAACTACACCTGTGGGATAGAGGAAGTTATATCTGTTTTCGCGTGTGTGATTGGAGTTTTGAAATACAGAGATTTGACCGTCGCGTACAGTATAGCGCGCTGTATTACATGTATGGCCGACACGACGATCGTAAAGAACCCGATTCTAATTAGAAGGGAAAAAACTGATCCATCTGCCAACTCCCCAGTTTTCCCACATTTCTCACATTCCCACAATTTCCCCACAGTCTCTAAAATTCACTAAAGTTCTGGCTATTCCAGCATCAGACCATCAGAGCGAACTAAACTAATACTTTAACGCAAAAGATGGAGAATGGACTCTGCCCGGCTAGAAAGAGTTTTGCTGTTACAGGTTGTTTTAAACATACCCTTCCTAGGTGTCTATACATTAAGCTGTTCTTATTATTCAATTTACACGCAATTTTACTGATGACGCGTACATGTAAGCTTGTACAGGTAATTAATTCCCAGCCCTTGACGGTTGACCGCCGACCGTGACCGCCAAACTCGAGATTTGACGGTTTTGGCGCTCAGAAAAGGCCGTGACCGTGTCGGATAGGCTGCTAACGGTTGGCCGTGGCCGTGACCGGGAAGGATTGATGCCGGCCATTGCTGGCCGTGACCGTGACCATCAGGGGTGTCTAATCCGGTCAGCCGGCCGTCCGGGACTTGTTCCAATTAGTCAGCCGCGGCATCACCGCTTGCGAGTAACTTGCGAGTAACCAAGTCAGTTCTCGTGAGTATAAACTTGTGAGTGAACAAGACAGTACTCGCGCGAGTAACTTACGAATCAACTATAGCGATACAGAATTTAAGTGTCTATTTACAATTTCCATCCAGACGCAACTTGACACACCGTGACACGCGTGCGCACGTCATCACTGTTATTTTGTGTTTTGCCTGTTTTGACTGAAAGCTAAGACAGGGCCTGACCGTGTGCATGAACACAGGGCATACCAATGATATTGCTATTTTATTGATAGCAATGTCAGGTAAACACTCATGGACAGTCTCCCAATGTCCCTGAAGTTTTGTGTATTGGCATCAGTCTTGTTACCATGACAGCTTTGTCTTGGTAGCTTAGAACCTTTCCATTATGTAAGGACTGGGGACCCAAAGACCTTATAAACACCTTCTCGTATCAAATTAGGGCAGTTCATGAACACAGGTACAATGTGACCTAGTTCCAACCAACAGTCTCAATGTCCAGGACGGGTTTTGGGTTGCACTTATGTCATGCTGACTGTAAACTAAAACAGGGCATCAAAAGTGTGCATGAACATAGGGCATACCAATGGCATTGTTATTGCAATGTCAGGTAAACACTCAGGAACACTCTCCCAATGTCCCTGAAGCTTTGTGTGTTGGCATCAGTCTTGTTACCATGACGGCTTTGTCTA
This sequence comes from Ephydatia muelleri, assembly GCA_013339895.1. NCBI lineage: Eukaryota > Metazoa > Porifera > Demospongiae > Spongillida > Spongillidae > Ephydatia > Ephydatia muelleri. The sequence goes on along the minus strand of JABACO010000004.1, from coordinate 9,107,645 downwards.
GGTAGTTTAGAACCTTTCCATTATGTAAGGACTGGGGACCAAAACACCTTATAAACAACTTCCTGTATCAAATTGGGGGCAGCTCATGAATACAGGTACAATGTGACCTAGTTTCAACCAATAGTCTCCATGTCCAGGACGGGTTTTGGGTTGCACTGATGTCATGCTGACTGTAAGCTAAGACAGGGCATCAAACGTGTGCATGAACATAGGGCATACCAATGTTATTGTTATTGCATTGATAGCAATGTCAGGTAAACACTCAGGAACACTCTCCCAATGTCCCTGAAGCTTTGTGTGTTGGCTCCAGTCTTGTTACCATGATGGCTTTGTCTAGGTAGCTTAGAACCTTTCCATTATGTGAGGACTGGGGACCCAAAGACCTCCTGCGTATCAAATTAGGGGCAGCTCATGAACATAGGCATAATGTGACCTAGTTCTACCAACAGTCTCCATGACCAGGACGGGGTTTGGGTTGTACTGATGTCATGCTGACTGTAAGCTAAGACAGGGCATGAAACGTGCGCCCTCTCGTTGCAGTATTGTCTGCGACCATGCCGATGGTCTATGCTAATTTGAGCTTATTCCGAGATAAGGTTAGCCCAGTATCCTTGGTTTCTGGTGATTTGTTGTCTTTTAATTACAGTAATACCTGATGCAGGTGTGGCATCACAGTGCCCTAAGGTTGGTGTGATGACTGTGACCATTGTCGACTCTAGGTGTTTATGTACGCAAGAAACACATTCTAATTTTAAAATGTCATTGCCATGACAAAGGATATTTTTATTAGTGTATGCAATCATTGTTGCTCAGGCCCTGCTGTTGTGGGAATACTCTACAAGGACTTTGTTGTTCTTATGTACATGGACATATGTTCTTTATAATGAATACCTGATGGTGGCTGATGTCATTCTCATTTCAGTATGATATTATTTGTCCATATATTAATAATCTGAGGTGTGTTTTGGTTGCTAGTCACATCACAAGTAACATGTGATAGAGTGTTAAGGATCCGTTACGCGCTAGCGCAATGTCACCGGACAGAGTTTCCACTAACAGCCAAATACACTAAGCAAGACTGAGCATACACAATTTCAACTCCTTTTTAACTTCATGCAACACAAGGTATAGTCCGCATCAGTACACAATGAGGAATGTTCTGGAAGGTCGGGCCGCTCCTATTCAGTAGCTTATCAACACCTCCAGTCAGGTGATATCTGTCCGGATACGACTCGCTGGGAAGGGCTGACATCATAGCTAGCCTGGGGCCCTGACACTTCTCCCTCCTTCTCTGGCATTTTAGTCGCTTCTGAGGGCGACACAATGCATCGTGATAGTGCGTCTGCGTTTGCATTCGCTTGACCCCTACGATAGCGAACTGTAAACTGGAATGGTTGTAAGGCCAGGCTCCACCTTGTTAGCCTGCTAGTGGTGTCCTTCATCTTGTACAACCACTCCAGAGCACGATGATCCGTCTGGACCACAAATGGCTTTCCAATCAAGTATACCCTAAAAGCCTGGGTACCCATGCGGATTGCGAGGCACTCTTTTTCAATTGTTGAGTACCTTCGTTCTCTCGGCAGTAGCTTTTGGCTAAAAAATGCCACTGGGTGTTCTTCTCCATCCTCGCCCGTTTGGCTAAGTACCGCCCCTATGCCGTAATCTGACGCGTCCGTCTGCAGCGTAAACATACGGGACATGTCTGGGCACATTAGTACAGGTGATGACGCAATTTTGGTCTTGAGTGTGTCAAATGCCTCCTGGGCTTGCAATGACCACTTTACTTCCTGAGGGGCAGACTTCCTCGTCAGCTCGGTTAACGGGGTGGCGATGGTAGCAAAGTCACGAATAAATCGCCGATAATAGCCCGCCAAACCTAAAAATTGCCGAACTCCCTTTTTCGTCCTTGGAGCAGGCATCCTCTTGATTGCCTCTATCTTGGACGACTCTAGTCTTACCGTTCCCTTGCCCACCACATGCCCCAAATATACACACTCAAACATTGCACACTGACATTTGCTGGGCTTAACCTTGAGGTTTGCCTTCCGCAACCTCAGGAACAGATTTCGCAGGTGATCGATGTGTTCTCTCCAGCAAGAGCTGTATACTGCCACGTCATCGATGTATGCAGACGCGTAGCCCTCCATTCCTCTGATGAGGGTGTCCATCATCCGCTGGAAGGTGGACGGGGCTCCCTGTAATCCAAAGGGCATTACCGTAAACTGGAACAGACCGAAGGGGGTTGTGAACGCCGTCTTTGGTTTGTCCTCTTCTGCTATGGGGACCTGCCAATAGCCCTTTGTTAGGTCAACGGTTGTGACGAACCTCGCCTTTCCTAACTTGTCGACCAACTCGTCGATCCTCTGCATGGGATAGGCGTCATACTTGGAGATTGCATTCAACCGACGAAAGTCCACACAGATACGCAATGCTCCGTCTTTCTTAGCCACCACCACCATTGGTGACGCCCACTCGCTTGCAGATGGTTCAATGATTCCCAGCTTCAGCATGTCGTCCAGTTCTTTCTTCACTCGATCCCGATATGCGTATGGTAGACGATATGCCGGAAGTCTTAAAGGCGGGGCTGAATCAGTATGGATTCGATACTCGACTAGATTTGTTTTTCCTGGTGTATTCTGTAGCACATCATCAAATTCCTTGAGTAGTGCTAAAAGTTCAATCTTCTGACTGTCTTCCAACTGCTCGTTAATCATCAACTGCTTGCTCGCCTCTGCATCACTGTTCCAGACTACCAGGTCGTCTCCCTCTGTATCATCTTCTACTTCCTCTTCGTTCCCAGCCCATAAACTCTGTGTGACTTGCGGGGTATGCCACGCCCGTAGCATATTCACGTGGAAGATTCTCTTCCTCTTTTCTTGTCTGACATATCGACTTCATACGTGACGTCTGACAACCTTTTCTTTACCACGTATGGCCCTTGCCAGCTCGCTAGCAACTTGCTGGTTGATGATGGCAGCAATACGAGGACCTGGTCTCCGTCCTTGAACTCCCTCATCCTCGCGTTGGAGTCGTACCATCTTTTCTGTTGCTTCTGAGCTTCCTTGAGGTTATCCACAACAAGTTCTGACATTCTGGCTAGCTTCTCCTGTACGTCTAAAACATACGAGACAACACTTTCTGTACTCCTCTTGCTCGTTTTCCAGGTCTCTTTCAGGATGTCCAGTGGGCCTCTCACTTGTCTCCCGTATACCAGCTCAAATGGGGAAAACCCTGTCGAAGCCTGCGGTACCTCTCGGTACGCGAAGAGTACAAAGGGTAGCAACTTATCCCAATCCTTGCCTTCGCCCACTGCAGCTTTCCGTAGCATCGCCTTCAACGTTCCATTAAATCTTTCTACGAGCCCATCTGTTTCTGGATGGTATGGACTGGTTCTGATAGGTTTGATTTGCATCAGACGATATAGCTCGGACAATAAATTGGACATAAAATTTGAACCTTGATCTGTTAGGATTTCCCGCGGAATCCCGACTCTTGCGAAGATGCCAATAAGTTCCTCAGCCACATACTCCGCCACAACTGACTTCATCGCCACTGCCTCTGGGTATCTGGTTGCGTAATCGCACACCACTAAAATGAATTTATTTCCAGATCTGCTTCGTGGTAAGGGACCCACGATGTCCATTGCAATGCGTGCAAATGGCTCTTCAATAATCGGCAGTGGAACCAATGGGGCTGGCCTATGTCTCTTCTGAGCCGTTTTTTGGCAAGCCGCACACGAGCGGCACCAATTTGCTACGTCCCTGCAAACCGATGGCCAATAGAACCGCTGGAGCACCCTTTGCAGTGTCTTCTTTTTACCTAAGTGACCAGATAGTGGAATCTCGTGTGCAAGTTGTAGGACCGCTTTCCTACACTGCGTTGGTAGAACCAACTGACGCACTTCCTCCTCACTATGTGTCTGATCGTTCCATCTCCGCCACAGCAAGCCCTTTTGTTCAAAGTACCTTGCCTCCGTCCCGTCTCCTTTTCCGATCCCTTTCTCCCAAATAAGGGATAGCGTTGGGTCAGCCTTCTGCAACACCCCTAACTCCGTGGCCGAAATATTCACACCAAGACTCGCATCTGGGGAGCTCTTTTCCTCGAAAAGCTCTGCATCGAAGGCCACTCCTGGGCACTCTTTAGTCCATCCTTGCCCTTGGTCCTCTCTTGTAGATGTGTCTTGATCTGTGATGGTCGCAGTTTCCTCTGACTCCTTGGGAGCAACTGGGTGATTCTGACTTGAGTCAACTTCAGTAGTGACTGCTGCTTCACGCTGCTCCCTTTCAGCCAGCTGAGACTCCTCGGCGCGCTTCGCCCGTGCTTGCGCCCGCGTAGTTACAGCCATCACATCCCTCACCCCCACACATGAGAATTTACGTTTCGTCTTCCCAATATTAACTAGGTCAGGGACATCCCTACCCAACAGTACTGATACTGGGAGGCTATCTGAAACTGCCACATCAAGCGTATATGTCACCCCCTCGACTACAATTTTCACTCGCGCGACTGGGTAAGCGACCTCATCTCCATGCGCACACTTGACTATAATGCTGGAGCCCACCATGTCCTCCTCAGTCACCAGGTCACCTCTAATCATCGTTTTCGCTGCGCCCGTGTCCAGTACAATATCCTTTACCCACCTATCATTCACCCATCCTGATCTAATGACAGTTGTACTGCTAGACTTTGCAGGTCGCTTGTGTGCATACTTAACGCCCCCATACATTACCGCACTACTAGGGCACTTACTAGCGATATGCCCGAATTTGTGGCAGGAGTAGCACCTAGGTCCTTTTCTACTGGGCTGACCTTTTCCGTCTACATCCCTGGTCCCTGCTGATTCTTCGCCGACACGCCCCTTGCCTTGGCCGCCAGTACCAGACTGCTTCCCTCCTTCCCCATTTTTACGTCCTCCCGTTTGCTCTCCAGTCCAGCCTGTCTTCTCGCCTGGGCGTAGTCGTCTGCAAGCTGACCCGCCTCCAAACATGTAGTCGGCTTCCTCTCACGCACCCATACACGAACATTACTGGGCAACGTGTTGAGTAGTTGTTCCTGAGCAACCACCTCCACGACCGCTTCTGCTGTGGCCTGCTGCTTCAACCACTTTTTCGCGAGGTCTTTTACCCTCACCGCCACCTCTCTGTGCGACTCGTCCAGGCTCTTCATCACCGACCGGAACCGAAGTCGATATGTTTCCTCATTGATGTCATATCGTTTCAGGATAGCGGCTTTAACACGTTCGTAGTCTACAGCTTCTTCGGATGACATCGCCGCGTATGCCTGCTGAGCCTTTCCGCTTAACTGAGGCGCCAGTTTGTAGACCCATCGTTGTCTGTTCACTTCATATGCCGTCATCGTTCTCTCAAACGTGGCTAGGTACGCCTCAATGTCGTCCCTCTCCGTGAGCTTTGCCACCTTTGCTTCAGCTTCCTTTAGAATACGACCAGTCTGCTCGCCTTCGCGGTTCCGACCATCCTGTGCCAGTCGAGCGACCATCTCGAACTGCGCTTTCCACTCGTCTCTAGCCTGGCGCTCACGTTCCGCCTGTCTCTGCTTTTCTTCTTCTCTTTGACGACGCTCCGCTTCTCTTGTTTCCTGTTCCCTCTGCTTTTCTTCTTCTCTTTGACGACGCTCCGCTTCTCTTGTTTCCTGTTCCCTCTGCTTTTCTTCTTCTCTTTGACGACGCTCCGCTTCTCTTGTTTCCTGTTCCCTCACAGCTCGTCGCTGCTCTTCCTCCGCTCTGAGCTTTCGCTCTTCCATCAAGAGCTTCAGAAGATCGGCCACACTCACCGATTCATTTGCGACTGAGTTCCTGCTCGCTGCTTCCTCTGTCTCCGACATCCGTGCCTGCGACTTGTACTCCTTCCCCGAACGCAATGACATATACAAGGTTCTCTACTCAATAAGTGTCTCTTCCTCGTCACGTTACTGAGCACCGCTGCCACCAAATGTTAAGGATCCGTTACGCGCTAGCGCAATGTCACCGGACAGAGTTTCCACTAACAGCCAAATACACTAAGCAAGACTGAGCATACACAATTTCAACTCCTTTTTAACTTCATGCAACACAAGGTATAGTCCGCATCAGTACACAATGAGGAATGTTCTGGAAGGTCGGGCCGCTCCTATTCAGTAGCTTATCAACACCTCCAGTCAGGTGATATCTGTCCGGATACGACTCGCTGGGAAGGGCTGACATCATAGCTAGCCTGGGGCCCTGACATAGAGGAAATATAGAATGGTACATGTCATACTCCCCAAACTTTCTATTTTGGTTAATTATTACTGTTGCTTTGAAGTAACCGTCTTTTATGGCATCTATGTGTCACCTTGGTGAGGGTCAGAGCCATGCATCATTAGTAGATAGGATGTATCAGCTTGTGCATGTACCTACAGGGACTGGTATCTCTACATCAGACTAAATTCCTGGGTTACCCATGTTAACTGCATGCAGATGGAGATGGAGTGAACTGGCATTTTAACACGTTTGCACTACAGTAATGTGGGACTACACACTCCTGTTCTGGGAGTAAATAGCATTAGTGAAGTCATCTGAACAAAGTCCTCTTCAGAAGAAACATAATTACTGCAGTTGTAAAGTATAACCAAACATGTCATGTACTTATTATAGGTCACAAGTGTAGCGAACATGCATGCGTTAATGTCTCACAGGCTCCATCTGTAACTTTACTGGTCAAAGGTGATGATGATTAGTTTAGTAGCCAGCAACAGTCTACGGACAGAAATAAACTGCTGGGGTAAAATGAAGCCCTATGCACTCATTGTTACGCTATAGGGCATTGTAAATTCATCAGATTAAAGTATATTCCAAGGAAATTTGTACACGGATAACTTTTGGCAGCCTTAATTGATCCGACCAGATCGGCTGGTTCGGCAGGATTAATTTTTGCCCGGCACAGGAAAAAAAACGCGTAGAATTACTTTGGAATCATTACGTGATTGAACAGTAAAAATCACAGGCGTTTGATTTTATTGTTCAATCACACAATGATTTTACAGAAGATTTTAAAATCCTTTATAAAATCAAAACTTGATTCGACCCATTTTTTCCCTGTGCGGATCAATTTTTGCGTGACATATAGGCACAATAATGTTCCGTGGCAGCATGCATGCTATCAAGTAACTTACAGGCACAACCGACTTCTGATGAAAGGGCAGTCCTCTGCCATGTTGTCATACATGTTATGGTTGACTACTCCAGCTATTGTCAATTGAGTGTTGTACATGTCAGTGGCCAGATCATCTTCTCCCAAAGCATTGACATATTTGAACTCAGATATAGGGGTATAGGAGTGCTACAGATGCATCCCTCTCTTCTTCAGTCAGCTTAGTGGTACGCATACCATCCAGCATCTGTTGCATTGCTTCCTCCATACATTAATCTATGTAGAGCCATATCCTGTTCTACCTTATGTGTGAAACTACACAAACTGTTGACCTGCCTTATCGCGCACTGCCAACTCTCGTTCTCGAATAGGACTACCGAAGCGGAGGGTCCAGTATCACACGGACCGAAGCGGAGGGTCCAGTATCACGCGGACCAGCACGAAAATGTAGCTAGCAATAAGGGACCGCCACTTTTGGAAGGCTTAAAACAAAGAAGTGCTCCAAGAGGATACCACAAAGCTGCAGGTTTGAAGCGGCAATTGCTAAAATTGTGCTAGAAAGATCGAGCTGACCTGTTGAATTCAAAGTACATCTGATTTCTCAGAAATAGCGACCAAAAAACTTATTCGTCCGCCCAGCACTGACATGCCTTTGTAACTGTCTTGTATCAACCTCTGCATTACACATACACACACAAGACACACACACCACATGCAGACACGCAATCTTTATTGACACACAGATTTGAGATTGATCTACATTTGTTCAATCCAAAATAATAGATAGCACTGAGATCAATCCAATAAATAATAGATATATAAAGAATCAATTCAACAATATAAGTTTGGATTGCATTCCAATCCATGCAATTAACGCTTCAATGATGCTCTATTTTTACAGTATTGGGAGTGTCCAGCAATAATTGTCCTGTCATGAACGCAGTACAGCAAGGGTCTCGAGGCGGGCGAAAGAAACATCCAACCAAGATAGTGAGTTGGCATGCAAACTTTGAGTTTCGATTAGATATCTTGTACGCGCCATGGCTTTTGAAGATTGTTTTTTTTTGTATCTCAGCGAAACACATATCCAATCTTCACGCATGCATCTACAGTAATAGTCAGACATCGTGCAATTGTGGTCACCTCTTGTTTTGCAGGCACGTGCTGCATTATTGTACATGTAGAACCAAAGTCGCGTGCCTAAACCCTGGCACACCGATACGCGTGCTCACGTCTAGCTCTGGTTTTATTAAGATAGTTTAAGATAGTTGGGCGTAGCCCGACCTTCGCCAATACGCGAAGGTCGGGCTACGCCCAACTAGGTTTAAGATGTATGCGAATGACATGTTTGGTCCCATAACTCCCATTTGCTATAGCGCCATGGCAGTTGTTGTAAGTCATACACAGGGCACGCTCTGTCGAATTGGATGCTCCTCTATACGTATCGACAGTTATGCAAATTCATGTGTCGTGATTGGATTGCTATGCCAACGCTGCTGTTGATGATAAATCTGCAGTTATTGGTAGGGTCGTTACAAATAAATAGACATGACTCGAATGATTAGAATTCCAACGCCTTCATGCCAACGGTGTCAAGCGTCAGCTAGGGAAGTCATGAATGCCTTTATAAGGTCACTATATCGATAATAAAATACTACTTCCCCCCTCCCCCCCCCCCCCCCCCCCCCCCCCCGCATACGCTCCCATGATGATTAATTTTAATCGCATGCATGCAACTCAGTAGAGAAATTATACTCAAGCTTTGAGTACTTGTGCATGGGTGTAACAAATTCCCTTGTCAATAACATCTGATGCACTTTGTTTCAACGCATTGAATTATAAGGTAGTAATCGTTCAGTCTCAGATTAACTTGATGTTTATTACGGTATACGTGTATATGGATCGTTTCCGCGAAAAGGGACCTAACGCATGTTAGAATTCTAAATTTTAGACAGTCTAGAACCCGGCCTGAAATGCCCTCTACACATTGCTTCACAGCTAAATGAGATTGATGGATGTCACTAGAAATCGATAATAGGGCACTCGTTTTAAATTATCGATTTCTAGTGACATGCATCAATCTGTTTTTGCTGTGAATTCTTTGCGCACTGGGAATCGGAGTGTCTGCATGTCGTGGAGTTGCAGGGTGCTGAATTATCAACAGTGCATTTACTTGTGATCTGATTTCTTCCTTTAACACATGCAGGCTTCATTGATTCTTACCACAGTGGCACTTTTCGCTTGGATAATATTCCTGATTGGTTGGGGAGTGCTTTACAATGATGTTGCTGTTCAGAGGTATGTTTATAATTGGATAATGAATTACAATGTTTTTTTAAATAATAACAGTCCAAAATGGGGGAGGAGGGGGAGAAGGTTGTCTATTCACATAGATAGTTGAAGCAGATCATTATATTTCTGAAGCATGCGAGTGCAATGAAGGAAATCAGACACAATAATACTTCACGTACGTTAACCGATTAATGCCGAAATATGAAGTAGAGCTGTCCAAAATATTGCAATAGAGTAATTTTGAGAAATACAAACGGGCTTTCAACGATACAAACTGAAGCCGTAAACATGACAAACTTCAAATTAGTCAAACGGTCTCAGTAAACACATATCAGTTTGACGCAAGTGTATACTTAAGCATAGATTATTTAAACTCCATTGAAACTCCATTTAAAGCTAGAAAAAATGTGACAAGCTCTTTAACCGATTTTACGCGCAATTGTAATATTTTTATCATTTTTCCTGCCTGGTGTCAGAATACATCCGTACTCTATGCCGCATGGCGTGGCATTTGTGTGTGAGTGTGTGATCTTGTGAGCTTTCGTTTTGCAGCGGTTGTGATCGACGTAACACTTTAGAGCCAAAGATGATCATTAGTATATATTGTCTCTGATCGGGCTACATGTTATGTAGTTATGTTTGTAGCTGGTAGCGCATAGCTGTACGCTAGTGTTGTGTGTGGATGCATACACGGTTGTACGCTGATTGGTAGCCAACGCGGAATGTACTTATATAGTGATGTGCATGTTGATAGCGCGTGTATGTGCGCTGAGTGTGCAGTGTCAGGTTCGAAGACCTTATCACGCGCTGCATCCCTTCCCTACATGAAGACTGTAAGATATAGCTTTTTAACTTTTGCACAGACCCTGTTAAATGGTAACAATCACTTGTATACGTACACAATTATTATAACTAACGTCGTGCTATACACGGCCAGGGCTTCGTACGTAAATTTGCGTCTTCCGCGTATAATCGTAAGAATAGCAGCATAATTATTTTTAATGACGGAAACGAATTGAAATTAATTGTCAGTGCGTGATTCAACTTGTATGGACCAATGGTGGCGCTTTTGTCATGATTAGGAGTTGAGTTAGGAAGGGGATATATGTTCAACCATGACGTATTGCAATTTATATTATGTTTTGCACACATCGTTTTACCCTCCACATGCAAACAGAAAAGCTACCACCAATGCTGCAGTATTCACCCCATATTGGAGCTTTGTTACCTTTGGACCTTTGATCATAGCCATCAGTATACTGCGTAATGGTATCCCACTGTGCATCAAACTGCCACACTACATGACTGCGATATTGATGGCACTGGTATCCTTGATCAGCTGCTACATTACTTTTTAATAATTGCTGTAGGTGCAATAATCATTTACTAACCTTTACCTCCCAGTAGCACATTGTTCTCTTCATTCTTTTCTGCATCAGTGGTGCTGCTATGCTAATAGAGAGTCCATTCCTCTTATTTGTAACCAATGCAACAGCGTTTGTAATCTTAGTCTGCTGGGGAGGGTTTGCAGCTCTCATTACGGAGGTGAGAATGGAATTGAAAGAGTGTTCATGTAAATGTGCAGCAATAATGCTAGAACATGACATGTTCTGTATGAGTCCTGCATGGTCCTTAGATGACACATAGATTTCATTTTGTTGATTAATGAACAGTTTCATTGTGAGTTGCAAAACAACAATACAAATTGAGTGAAGTAAAAATAGACATAGTCTCACCTACCGGGGCTTAGGACATCAGTAACGGGCACTGCCACCTAGGAGGCTGCACGTAGCTCCTGCCAGGAGGCAGATGCATGTGCACACCGATAAATATTAAAATTAGCCTTGCTGATGCATATAATTTCTGACTCCTTATGCTGCATTGAAACGTTTATCACATATTCATCACATTTATGAAATAGTTTAAATGTTACAGTACTTTTATATAGAGTGTCAGTGAACTTTATAGTGCAGGCAGGGTTTATTCATGTATGCTAAATTATACAAAGGGGAGTCCATCAGTGCATAGAAAATTCATCTTTGTGCATATACGTCTCTCATATTGTCATCATCAAGCAACATTAAAATTACATGCCACAATATTTTTCACTCTAGGGTGTAAGCTCCTGTATTGGATGGTGTTCAAGCTGCTGTAAAAGACAGGGCACAAGTCAAAATATAGTAATGGTTCAGTCCCTCACAATGCAGCAACCTATGCACATGAATGCACCTCCACAAGCACAGGCCATCCAATTGGGGCAATCAACAGTTACGACGCCATGGTACCCACCAGTGCAGTTCATACCACAATTTGCAGTATCTACACAACAATCTCAAGCCATGCCACAGAATTCATTTATGCAAATCCATCAGATCTTGTCACCACTCCCTCCTACAGTAATGCATCCACCTCAGCTAGTACAGCCACCTCACATGATGCAGTCCTCTCAAAGCATCCAGCAATCCCAAGCCAAGCGACAGACTGGAGGACTTCAATCGGATATTGTTGTAGAGCCAAATCCTACCTATCAGATGTCAATACCAGTTAATAACAACACGATACAAGAGGAGTACGAATACCTCCCTGTTCTTCCAGATGTTCATGATCACCCAATAATGAATACTGACCGTCCACCTTCATATACAGATGACTACATATAGTAATCATGTCCCACAACATTTCGCATTTATGCATTTCAGTTTATTGACAAAAAAAAATCGTGAACAATTTAGTTGCATAATGAAGTACATTTAATTTACAGTGTAAACATTTTACATATTAATCTGTGCAAACATGTCTGTACATGTGTATATGAGTTCTATAGATTTAATATCAGGATCTTGAATCGATCCTTTCTACCTGTGCTCAAACACAACATATGTCTAAATGGACTTTACAATTAGCACACTCTGCAGCTCATACCCACAGCAATACACATAGTTTATTCAGGATCCTATATTATCAGGTAAAATGTCATTGCCTAAAGTGTCTTAGTACTTATATGTTTATATTGTATTGAAGCACCTATACAAAATCCAGCCCCAATTAGTATGGTCAGGAGTGGCTGTGATTCAGCATCCTCCAGTACATGCTAGTAGGAACTCAACAGACAATGTGATCCTTAACACCCTGGTGACGCAGTGTCATGTATACCTAACTAGAGCATGTGGCATCAACTTCTTCCATGGTCAGCCATCCTGTCTGGTTGGGCATCCACCATTCTAATATCCACCTTCATGTACAAACTGTGAAGCTTTCAGCTGACTATAGCCATGCTGATATAATTTAACACTTTGAACGCCAAGTGCATATATACATACATGCTCACAAAATGATAATTATCTGCATGTGTGTTATATGTGTTTATCAAAATCCCTTTGAATATGCATGCAAGTGCAATCCTGACATGCATGTAACCACATAGTCATACAAATATGTGATTACATGGTCCTGGTGTAAGCACATCATTTGGTGTGTCCATTATAACCCGCTGGCATCTCTTGTTGCAACAGCGATCTGGCAAAAGGGAGTGAACATGCATGATATACTTCACTGATCTGAGCTACGCATTCTGGTTCTTGGAGTATTGTAGTGATGCATTAGTGAAGTGAAGTGCCAGTGTGAGAAGAAACTTGTACATGGACTTATAAGGTTACAAGTGCAGCAAGCATCATAGAGCTGTGAATATGCATGCATCATAGAGCTGTGAATGATCAACACATTTTTGCACGCAATATCATGCATGAATGGTGTAAGACATTGCTGTTAATAGGGGAAGATATCACGTATAGTGCCGTCTCTGCTTATTCTTCAGTGACTGTAACTTTGAGAGGAATGTGGGTCCTTCTTCTAGTAAATGTTACAACGTACTGTAAACATAGCCATTCCGTTAAGACAGAACAGGTAGGTATGTGACCTCAGGGTAGCAAAACCAAATGCTGACAATGATGTCTGCATGCCCACACCTTTTAGCAATTAATGTGCCTGTTTTCAGTGTCAAATCCTTCTACCAAAACTTCAGATAAAAAAAAAAGAAAACACAAAAGATGCAACCGTAACCATCTCGGGCACGTGTGTGTGGCGCATGCTTCATAACGCATATATCGTACCCGCATTACGAGCAACGGGATTAAAACCGAGTTTGACTACTATTACTGGTCGATGCGTTCGAATGACTACTCCCCGAAGTGAGGTCACCTGCCATTTCCTTAAAGGTGCTTGAAGTTGTACTGTTGTGCAAATAGTGATTGTACTATTGACACATCACCTTTGATGTCGTTTCAATGTGTACACGGCCGTTGAAATAACAAGTAGAGGAAAGCGGTGACCTCTGGATTTTCCTGCAGGTGTAGGGATTATTCATATTGTGCAGTGGAATGGAAGTGAGGTGAGGTCGGGTTTTTACTGTAACCGTATTCAGTGATAAACTATTCCATTAATTAAAACTTTTCTGAAGATCTATACCCTGCTCAAGATCGTTGCACCTTTGCCTGTCACATGCGAAAGTTCAGTTAGTGTGCTTGTGCAACTTCATAATGAGACACAGCTCAGTGAGAAAAGATGATACTAATTTCACTGAATCTATTGCATATAAATTATGATGCTAATTAATATCCGAGTATAATCGTTTAACACGATTTGCACATCACTATCCACTAACAGAAAGGGACAGTATTATCGTAATTCACCAGCTGTTACTATATTATGAAAAATAAATACATTTTGGTACATTTGATTTATGTTCTGAAATTGCATGCAAGACACAAAGATTAGTTAACACATGTATAATTACATTTTATAATAAAATACGACCACCTTCTCTGTGCATGCACCCATGATCATTTTCTCTGTTAGAATCAATTCTTAAAGCATATTAACTATTGACTTGGTAATTACAGTCAAGCAGGTGAATCTTAGAGCAGCATTATTGATTGATTGATTGATTGATTGATTGATTGATTGATTGATTATAATTTGATACATAATATCACATGCACAATACGGGTAAGAGACATGCCCACTGATATTCTAGACCTGGCCAAAATTGCTCTAGCATTGGCCAGCACTAGTCTGTGCTACTGAATCAGGGGACTATGCCACAAGAATACTCAATAGTTATCCTGATTTATTTACTGGCCTTGGTACTCTGGGTGAAGAGTACAAGATATGTCTAAGGCCACATGCACAACTTTTTGCACTTTATACTCCACGGAGAGTTGCCCTCCCACTCATGAATGCTGTGAAAGAAGAGTTAGAGAGAATGGTAGAGTTGGGAGTGATTAGGCCAGTACAAGAAGCGACAGAGTGGTGTGCAGGCATGGTTGTGGTTCCCAAAGCGGATGACAAGATACGTATATGTGTGGACTTCACTGAACTGAATGAAAGTGTATGTAGAGAGCTACACATGTTGCCTTGTGTGGAGCATATATTAGTGCAGCTTAGTGGAGCGAAGGTGTTTTCTAAATTGGATGCAAACTCTGGCTTTTGGCAAATCAAGTTGTCAGAGTCATCGTCTCCACTTACAACTTTCATAACTCCATTTGGGAGATTTTGCTTTCAAAGACTTCCATTTGGGATCACTTCTGCACCAGAGATATTCCAGAAGCGAATGTCTGAAATTCTTCTAGGTCTTGATGGAGTTGTGTGTATGATGGACGATGTCTTGATTATTGGGCCAAACCAAGAAATCCATGACATGAGACTAAAAGCTGTGTTGCAGAGGGTCAAGTCTGCTGGGGTTACACTAAATAGAGACAAATGTGTATTCTCTCAGAGCAGTGTGAAATTCCTGGGACAAATTGTAGATGCACACGGTGTGAGGCCGGATCCAAATAAAGTGACTGCCATCAGAGGGATGGCTGCACCAATGAACACAACAGAACTTAGAAGATATCTTGGGATGATTAATCAACTTAGTAAATTCACTCCTAATATAGCGGAGCTCACCAAGCCACTTCGAGAGTTGCTGAGTAAAAAGAACGAGTGGACATGGAACGAAACCCATCAGAAAGCATTCTCTAAGCTGAGGGACGAAGTCAGTACACAACCTGTTTTAGCTTTGTACTCTCTCAAGTTAGATACTACTGTGTCGGCGGATGCCTCTTCATATGGCATTGGTGCTGTGCTGCTCCAGAGACAGCTTGATGGATCTGTAAAACCAGTCTCATATGCCTCTAGATCCTTAACAGAAGTACGCTCAGATTGAGAAGGAGGCTTTGGGTGTGACATGGGCCTGTGAGCGCTTCAGGGATTTTCTTACAGGACTTCAATTTCAAATCGAGACGGACCATAAACCTTTTGTTCCACTCCTGGGGTCGAAGAACCTTGAGGATTTTCCATTAAGGGTTCAGCGTTTTCGACTAAGATTGATGAGATTTAAGTACACAATTTCACATATACCAGGAAAAGAGTTGGTCATTGCCAATACATTGTCACGAGCTCCAAGTAATGAAGTATATCAGGAAGAGAAAGAGTTTAGTACAGAAATTCAAGCTTATGTTGACTTGGTAGTTAGGAATATACCCACTTCTAAACCAAAGATGCTGGAAATAAAACAAGCACAGCAGAAGGATGAAATATGTCAAAAGGTCATTCAATACTGCCAAGAAGGTTGGCCTGATAAGAGTCTTGTGAAGGGTGAATGGAAGCAATTTTTCCACATCGCATCAGAACTTTCCGTTGAAGATGGCTTGTTGTTGAGAGGGAATCGGATAGTGATACCGATGGCTCTACATGCACCAGTTTTGAATAGATTGCATGAGGGACACTTGGGAATCAACAAATGCAGGGATCGTGCAAGGGAATCAGTGTGGTGGCCTGGTCTAAACAGGGAATTGGAAGTAAAGATTAGTATGTGTACCAAGTGTATCAAATCACATTATCAGAAGCCAGAACCTTTGATGATGTCAAAGCTACCTGACTTGCCTTGGCAGAAAGTTGCAACTGACCTGCTCAGTTGGAAAGGTTCACAGTATCTTCTCATCATTGATTATTTTTCTCGATATGTGGAGCTCTCCAAACTTTCTGCAACTACATCTCAGGATGTAATCAACCACATGAAATCTATTTTTGCAAGGCACGGAATTCCAAATGAAGTGGTCTCGAACAATGGTCCTCAGTTTTCATCTAATGTATTTCACTCTTTTGCTGGTGAATATGGATTTGTTCACACCACCAGCAGCCCTAGGTACCCTCAAAGAAATGGTGACGCCGAACAGGCGGTGAGAACCATTAACAATATCCCTGACAAAGCAAAAGACCCATACCTTGGTCTTCTTGCATATCGTTCCACTCCACTCCGTAATGGGTACAGTCCATCTGAACTTTTGATGAATAGGAGATTGAGGACCACAGTTTCTACGTTGGGGTATAATTTACATCCATCAGTACCTAACTATGCACAGCTCAGAGCAATGGAACAAAAAGATGAACAGAAACAGAAGACTGATTTTGATAGACGTCATGCCAGTCGATCTCTTCAACAATTGATGCCAGGTGATCAAGTGTGGATTGATGACCAAAATTTGAGAGGATCTGTAGTAAAGGAATACTCCCCAAGATCTTATTTGGTTGACACTGAAAGGGGTATACTGCGGAGAAACAGACGACAGCTGAAATTTCTCCCAGTGGAAAAGGATCATAGCCATTCAGCCGTAGTACACAATGGTGGAGGTGTGAGCAGTACTGATCCAGTGCCCCATAATGTTGTCATCCTCCGAGATGAGGAAGAAACACCGAGGGAGCAGCAGGAAGCAGCAGTAGACCCACAAGAACAGGAAAGAACATTACAAGTGCCGGAAGAATCAGTTGAATCACATGAACAAGAAGAAGCGGTTGGACAACAAGAACTAGAGGGAGTAGTTGAACCACAAGTGCAAGGGCATGGGCAACATGAGGCTCCAAATCTCAATAATCCCAATGCATCTGGTTCTCATAAGCAACAGGAATTAGTTCAACCAAGACCAGTCATTACAAGGAGTGGTCGTGTATCTAAACCACCAAATAGGCTCTAGAAAAGGGAGATGTGGAGTGATGAACTATGGACACATTATTATGCATATTATGCTGTAATAATGCACGTGATTTACGGTGATTATTAATTAGAGTTTCGACTATCACGCTACAATATAGGCACAATAATGTTCCGTGGCAGCATGCCATCAAGTAACTTATAGGCACAACCGACTTCTGATGAAAGGGCAGTCCTCTGCCATGTTGTCATACATGTACTGGTTGACTACTCCCAGTGTCAAATGAGTGTTGTACATGTCAGTGGCCAGATCATCTTCTCCCAAAGCATTGACATATTTGAACTCAGATAGGGGTATAGGAGTGCTACAGATGCATCCCTCTCTTCTTCAGTCAGCTTAGTGGTATGCATACCATCCAGAATCTGTTGCATTGCTTCCTCCATATATTAATCTATATAGAGCCATATCCTGTTCTACCTTATGTGTGAAACTACACAAACTGTTGACCTGCCTTATCGCGCACTGCCAACTCTCGTTCTCGAATAGGACCACCGAAGCGGAGGGTCCAGTATCACACGAACCGAAGCGGAGGGTCCAGTATCACGCGGACCAGCACGAAAATGTAGCTAGCAAAGAGGGACCGCCACTTTTGGAAGGCTTGAAACAAAGAAGTGCTCCAAGAGGATACCACAAAGCTGCAGGTTTGAAGCGGCAATTGTGCTAGAAAGATCGAGCTGACCAGTCGAATTCAAAGGAATACATCTGATTTCTCAGAAATAGCGACCAAAAAACTTATTCGTCCGCCCAGCACTGACATGCCTTTGTAACTGTCTTGTATCAACCTCTGCATTACACACACACACACACACGACACACGCATGCACACACAAGACACACACACATGCACGACACGCAATCTTTATTGACACACACAAATTTGAGATCGATATACATTTGTTCAATCCAAAATAATAGATAGCACTGAGATCAATCCAATAAATAATAGATAAAGAATCAATCCAACAATAAGTTTGGATTGCATTCCAATCCATGCAATTAACGCTTCAATAAAATAAATCCTCAGTCTCGGATTTGGATTCAGGTTACATCTCTATTTTTACAGTATTGGGAGTGTCCAGCAATAATTGTCCTGTCATGAACGCAGTACAGCAAGGGTCTCGAGGCGGGCGAAAGAAACATCCAACCAAGATAGTGAGTTGGCATGCAAACTTTGAGTTTCTATTATAGATATCTTGTACGCGCCATGGCTTTTGAAGATTGTTTTCTTGTATCTCGGTGAAACACATATCCAACCTTTACGCATGCATCTACAGTAATAGTCAGACATCGTGCAATTGTGGTCACCTCTTGTTTTGCAGGTACGTGCTGCATTATTGTACATGTAGAACCAAAGTCGCGTGCCTAAACCCTGGCACACCGATACGCGTGCACACGTGTAGCTCTGGTTTAAGATGTACGCGAATGACATGTTTGGTCCCATAACTCCCATTTGCTATAGCGCCATGGCAGTTGTTGTAAGTCATACACAGGGCACGCTCTGTTGAATTGGATGCTCCTCTATACGTATCGACAGTTATTCATATACTGCAAATTCATGTGTCGTGATTGGATTACTATGCCAACGCTGCTGTTTATGATAAACCTGCAGTTATTGGTAGGGTCGTTACAAATAAATAGATCGGACGTAAACATGACTCGGATGATTAGAATTCCAACGCCTTCATGCCAACGGTGTCAAGCGTCAGCTAGGGAAGTCATGAATGCCTTTATAAGGTCACTATATCGATAATAAAATTCTTTTTCACCCCCCCCCCCCCCCCCCCCACCCCCCGCATACGCTCCCATGATGATTAATTTTAATCGCATGCATGCAACTCAGTAGAGAAATTATACTCAAGCTTTGAGTACTTGTGCATGGGTGTAACAAATTCCCTTGTCAATAACATCTGATGCACTTTGTTTCAACGCATTGAATTATAAGGTAGTAATCGTTCAGTCTCAGATTAACTTGATGTTTATTACGGTATACGTGTATATGGATCGTTTCCGCGAAAAGGGACCTAACGCATGTTAGAATTCTAAATTTTAGACATTCTAGAACCCGGCCTGAAATGCCCTCTACACATTGCTTCACAGCAAAATGAGATTGATGGATGTCACTAGAAATCGATAATAGGGCACTCGTTTTAAATTATCGATTTCTAGTGACATGCATCAATCTGTTTTTGCTGTGAATTCTTTGCGCACTGGGAATCGGAGTGTCTGCATGTCATGGAGTTGCAGGGTGCTGAATTATCAACAGTGCATTTACTTGTGATCTGATTTCTTCCTTTAACACATGCAGGCTTCATTGATTTTTACCACAGTGGCACTTTTCGCTTGGATAATATTTCTGATTGGTTGGGGAGTGCTTTACAATGATGTTGCTGTTCAAAGGTATGGTCATAATTGGATAATGAATTACAATGTTTTGTAAAACAATAACAGTCCAAAGTGGGGGAGGAGGGGGAGAAGGTTGTCTATTAACATAGATAGTTGAAGCAGATTTATTATATTTCTGAAGCATGCGAGTGCAATGAAGGAAATCAGACACAATAATACTTCACGTACATTAACCGATTAATGCCGAAATATGAAGTAGAGCTGTACAAAATATTGCAATAGAGTAATTTTGAGAAGTACAAACGGGCTTTCAACGATACAAACTGAAGCCGTGAACATGACAAACTTCAAATTAGTCAAACGGTCTCAGTAAACACATATCAGTTTGACGCAAGTGTATACTGACTTGACAGAGATAATTTAAACTCCATTGAAACTCCATTCAAAGCTAGACAAGATGTTACAAGCCTATTAACCGATTATATACGCGGAATTGTAATATTTTTATCATGCAGAATACATCCGTACTCTATGCCGCATGGCGAGGCATTTGTGTGTGTGTGTGTGCGTGTGTGTGTGTGTGTGCGTGTGTGTGTGTGTGTGTGTGTGTGTGTGTGTGTGTGTGTGTGTGTGTGTGTGTGTGTGTGTGTGTGTGTGTGTGTGTGTGTGTGTGTGTGTGTGTGTGTGTGTGTGTGTGTGTGTGTGTGTGTGTGTGTGTGTGTGTGTGTGTGTGTGTGTGTGTGTGTGTGTGTGTGTGTGTGTGTGTGTGTGTGTGTGTGTGTGTGTGTGTGTGTGTGTGTGTGTGTGTGTGTGTGTGTGTGTGTGTGTGTTGTGATCTCAGTTGTGAGTATTCGTTTTGCAGCGGTTGTGATCGACGCAACACTTTGGAGCCAAAGATGATCATTAGTATATATAGTCTCTGATTGGGCTACACATGTTATGTAGTTATGTTTGTAGCTGGTAGCGCATAGCTGTACGCTAGTGTTGTGTGTGGATGCATACACGGTTGTACGCTGAGTGTACTTAGGGATATGTTGAATTGGTAGCCAACACGAAATGTACTTATATAGTGATGTGCATGTTGATAGCTCGTGTGCGCTGAGTGTGCAGTGTCAGGTTCGAAGACCTTATCACGCGCTGCATCCCTCCCCTACATGAAGACTGTAATATATAAAGCTATTTAACTTTTGCACAGACCCTGTTGCATGGTAACAATCACTTGTTTACGGCCCGTACTTACACAATTATTATAACTACTGGCAACGTCGTGCTATGCGGCCAGGGCTCCATAGGCAATTTTGCGTCTTCCGCGTATAATCGTAAGAATAGCAGCATAATTATCATTAATGACGGAACGAATTTTCAGTGCGTGATTCATCGTGTATGGACCAATGGTGGGGCTTTTGTCATGATTAGGAGTTGAGTTTGGAAGGGGATATATGTTAAACGATGACGTATTGCAATTTATATTATGTTTTGCACACATGGTTGTACCCTACACATGCAAACAGCGACGCTACTACCAATGCTGCAGTATTCACCCCATATTGGAGCTTTGTTGCATTTGGACCTTTGATCATAGCCATCAGTATACTGCGCAATGGTATCCCACTGTGCATCAAACTGCCACACTACATGACTGCGATATTGATGGCACTGGTATCCTTGATCAGCTGCTAAATTACATTAATAATTGCTATAGGTGCAATAATCATTTACTAACCTTAACCTCCCAGTAGCACATTGTTCTCTTCATTCTTTTCTGCATCAGTGGTGCTGCTATGCTAATAGAGAGTCCAGTCCTCTTATTTGTAAGTAATGCAACAGCGTTTGTAATCTTAGTCTGCTGTGGAGGGTTTGCAGCTCTCATTACGGAGGTGAGAATGGAATTGATAGAGTGTTCATGTAAATGTGCAGCAATAATGCTAGAACGTGACATGTTCTGTAAGAGTCATGCATCATCCTTTAGTTAGATAACAGAGCGATAAATATTAAAATTAACCTGCTGATACACATAATTTCTGACTCCTTATGCTGCATTGAAACATTTATCACATATTCATCACATTTTTGAAATAGTCACAGTACTTTTATATAGAGTCTCAGTGAACTTTATATTTCAGGTAGAGTTTATTCATGTATTATACAAAGAGGAGTCTATCAGCGCATTGCAACATTAAAATTACATGCCACAATATTTTTCACTTTAGGGTGTAAGCTCCTGTATTGGATGGTGTTCAAGCTGCTGTAGAAGACGCGGCACAAGTCAGAATATAGCAATGGTTCAGTCCCTCACAATGCAGCAACCTATGCACATGAATCCACCTCCACAAGCACAGGCCATCCAATTGGGGCAATCAACAGTTACAATGCCAGGGTACCCACCAGTGCAGTTCATACCACAATTTGCAGTATCTACACAACAATCTCAAGCCATGCCACAGAATTCATTTATGCAAATCCATCAGATCTTGTCACCACCCCCTCCTACAGTAATGCATCCACCTCAGCTAGTACAGCCACCTCATATGATGCAGTCCTCCCAAAGCATCCAACAATCCCAAGCCAAGCGACAGACTGGAGGACTTAAATCGGATATTGTTGTAGAGCCAAATCCTACCTATCAGATGTCAATACCAGTTGATAACACGATACAAGAGGAGTACGAATACCTCCCTGTTCTTCCAGACGTTCGTGATCAACCAATAATGAATGCTGACCGTCCACCTTCATATACAGATGACTACATATAGTAATCATGTCCCACAACATTTGGCATTTATGCATTTCAGTTTATTGACATTAAAAACTATATATCGTAAACACTTTAGTTGCAATATGAAGTACATTTAATTTGCAGTGTAAACATTTTACATATAAATCTGTGCAAACATCCGTGTACATGTGTATATGACTTCTCTCAATTCAGTATCATGATCTTCTACCTGTGCTCAAACACAACATATGTCTAAATGGACTTTACAATTAGCACTCTCTGCAGCTCATACCCACAGCAATACACATACGTTTTTTCTGGATCCTATATATCTTGGGTAAAAAGTAATTGCCTAAATGCCTTAGTACAATACATGTTTATATTGTATTGAAGCACTTATACAAAATCCAGCCCCAATTAGTATAAGGTTAAATGGCTCATACCGGTAAAGACTATGCTTAAGTAAATCACATACAAATGCATGCATAAAAGAACACACGCAATATGTCATCACTTATCTTGTAAATTAGGTACAGAACACAATCATCAGCACAAACACATACAAACGTACAGGTATAACAGCTTTTAAAACCAAAACTAAACTCTCTGCACCATTAAGCCTGGAAGAAGTTTTATCTGATTGGGAGGTGTAGAGCACCTCTTGCTGTAGTGACACTTGTTACAAACATGAGGACAGTGGTAAACGTTGTCTCCTGGTTTGGTACTGTGAAAAAATGGAGTATTTTGCATGATATGAATGCACAAAAAAACGACGTGGTGTGATGTGTGAACATACGATGTGACATTGTTGGAGATCAAATTTTCATTGTCTTGGTGATAAGAAGCTACATTGATTCAGTGGATATGATGCACATGTAAGTTGGCTCATTGAATGAAAATATCTTCTAATACTAATATCTTCTCCTTATAATGTACGCTGTATATGATAGAGTCATTCGATACAGTTTCCTCATAATACTACATACACTAATGATACACCATGATTTGAAAACATGGTACAGTGCTGGTCTTACTGCATGGGCCAATCGAGACTAATAGGGGTCCCCGAAGTTTATAGTAATCATTATGAGCTTGGCCAACTTTTGAAGAGACATGTTTAGTCTAGCAGATTCCATCTAGAGGCGTTGATGCTAGTCTATACAATATAGATTATCAGAACCTGCGGCAGCGTAGGTTCCATGTAGGATTAATTGAGGATAGATGAATTTAATGTTTAAATGATCATGTTTGCTGACCTGTAACTCCCACTATAGATATCATGGCTACACACAAATCCTTCACTATATGGCACTACTATCTGATCCCACTTTAATTTCCACCTGTACCTGCAAGATCTACATGTATGCACTGCACTATGAGCCTTTTGTTATCCACTAGTACTGTTCTTCATGCGTTACGATAATGGAGAAGGGAGTGAAGGTTGGCAATAGTGTGTGTGCAAAAAAATAAATAATTACCAAAGTTTTTGGCGCGAGTATGGTGCGACAAACTTGTGATCGATACTGTGCTGAATGCGCACAGACACTGAAAACTATAAACAGTATTGCATGAGTATATGGGTAGTGTAATTTCTGCATTGCTTGCTACATTTTAATGTATTGTGATATACACGTTACACATACATGACACACGCATACACATACACACAAGACACACGCATACACATACACACAAGACACACACACCACATGCACGACACGCAATCTTTAATGACACACAGATTTGAGATTGATCTACATTTGTTCATTCCAAAATAATAGATAACACTGCATGTGATCGATCCAATAAATGATAGATAAAGAATCAATCCAACAATACATGTGAGTTTAGATTGCATTCCAATCCATGCAATTAACGGTTCAATAATCCTGAAGATTGTCTCGGATTTGGATCTGGTTACATCTCTATTTTTACAGTATTGGGAGTGTCCAGCAATAACTGTCCTGTCATGAACGCAGTACAGCAAGGGTCTCGAGGCGGGCGAAAGAAACATCCAACCAAGATAGTGAGTTGGCATGCAAACTTTGAGTTTCGATTAGATATCTTGTACGCGCCATGGCTGTTTTCTTGTATCTCGGCGTATATCATCATCTATACATTCTGTACTCTAAACAAATAGTCAGACATCTTGCAATTGTGGTCACCTCTTGTTTTGCAGGCACGTGCTGCATTATTGTACATGTAGAACCAAAGTCGCGTGCCTAAACCCTGGCACACCGATACGCGTGCACACGTGTAGCTCTGGTTTAAGATGTATGCGAATGCATAAACTACATTATTGGTCCCATTCGCTATAGCGCCAGTTGTTGTAAGTCATACACATATTGTGCAGTGGAATGGAAGTGAGGTGAGGTAGGGTATTTACTGTAACCGTATTCAGTGATAAATTATTCCTCATTAAAATTTTCTTAAGAGCTATACCCTGCTCAAGATCGTTGCACCTTTGCCTGTCACATGCGAAAATTATGTTAGTGTGCTTGTGCAACTTCATAATGAGACACAGCTCAGTGAGAAAAGATGATACTAATTTCACTGAATCTATTGCATATAAATTATGATGCTAATAAGTATCCGAGTATAAGGCTTGAAACCTGTTAGTTTAGAAAAAACCGGTTGTAAGAGGTTAAATTTAAAAACCGGTCGGTTAAGGTGATTGTTTAAAAAAATAACCGGTTCGTTGAGGTTGTTGGTTTTGAAACAACCGGTTATTGCCGGTTTAACAATTATTTATCGATTATTTATGAATAATCGATGGGACCAAAAGTAAAACCAGCACAATAACCTCGGGCTTTGCCACATGGCAAGAAAGATGGTCCGCGGCGTACCCCTAAGAATGTCGCCTTGTTGCTAGTGTCCAGTAAACTCACCCTTCTGGATAGTTTTTCAAATGTTCAAATTTTCCGTGAACTCCGAAGAGTTTCTAGCAAATGGTCATAAAGTTACAGGGTACTTAATTTATAATTAGCCATACATTTCAATTCGAGCGCTGCTTTTCTTTTGCTTGTCCTGTAAAATTTGATAGTATCATAGGGGTGATTTTGCTGGACACTGTTCCAAATATAATAAAATTACTGTAAGTATCACCATGCATACAACGAAGAGATGAATCTCTCCGTTGTTCGCTTTCGTCCGCTTATTGTTTTCTCGCGCCCAGCATCATTGGTAGATGTAAGACGGACGTGTCGCCACTTGCAACTCCTCACTAGAATATCAACCGGTCGGTTGTGGTTGCTTAATATTTCAACAACCGGTTGAAGTGGTTATTTAGCTGAAATAGAACCGGTTGATGCGGTTATTCAATTCTCGCGATCGGTTAACCGTCGGTTAACCGGTTAACTGGAGCTCCGGCACAACCGGTTTCAAGCCTTATCCGAGTATAATCGTTTAACACGATTTGCACATCACTATCCACTAACGGAAAGGGACAGTATTATCGTAATTCACCAGCTGTTTGATGAAAAAAAATACATTTTTGTACATTTGATTTATGTTCTGAAATTGCATGCAAGACATAAAGATTATAGTTAATACATGTACAATTACAGTTTATAATAAAATACGACTACCTTCTCTGTGCATGCACCCATGATCATTTTCACTGTTAGAATCAATTCATGCAGGCTGATGCAGCATATTAACTATTGACTTGGTAATTACAGTCAAGCAGGTGAATCTTAGAGCAGCATAAAACTGGTGTTTTTATTGATTGATTGATTGATTATTATCTGATACATAATATCACATGCACAATACGGGTAAGAGACATGCCTACTGATATTCTAGACCTGGCCAAAATTGCCCTAGCATTGGCCAGCACTAAACGGATGTTTGGTCTTGAATAAAGTTACAAGGTAGCTTGAGATTGTGATGTTAATCAATGGATGGCAAGCCTGGATGCCAAACTAGAGAAATATTGCTGTGCCTCTCTGCCCCATGTTCCATGCAATTCTACCATAAGAGGGATGCAAGTACACTTGGTATCATTGGTGGTATTCCTCCTCACTTCAGCTGCTTCAAGGCATGTCGCTCCAACTGCGGAATATACATTTGTATTAAGGCTAAAGCTTCAAATGCCGACTCTTGTACTTAACAAAATTTACATGATTGCATTTGGTAGCATTATAATTGTACAAAACAGGTAATCCTCAGCAGGGATTCCAAGCATGTCTGATATATGTTAATGAATTTCGGCAACAGTTGTCACAAATCACATATCATGTTGTTTAAAAACATAACACATGGAGCAATCTTATTGAGGAGATATAAACGGACCGTAGGAGAATGTCCAGCAATAATTGTCCTGTCATGAACGGCGCCGTACAGCAACGGGCTCGAGGCGGGCGGAAGAAAAATCCAATCAAGCTATATGAATTTTTGCTACATTGTTAGACGATATCCTGCTGTCTGAATTGGAGACGTTTTATTCACAGGGAAAAAACGCGTAGAATCATTTTGGAATCATTGCGTGATTGAACAGTAAAAATCACACGCGTTTGTTCAATCACACAATGATTTTACAGACGATTTAAAATCCTTTATGAAATCAAAACTTTGATTCGACCCATTTTTTTCCCTGTGATTGTATCTCGGCGAAAGACATCCCCGAGCGTAACTCATATACTCTGTCCTCTGATTAGGTAGTCTGACATCATGCAATGTGGTCACCACTTGTTTTGGCATTATATTAATATATAATACATAGAAACAAACCCACTTTCCCGCACCGAACCGTTAAAATCAAGTACCGTCAAATACTTGCTGGCATCGCCGCATCAGGCCTAAAAGGCCCATGTCATCACCACCAAAACACGTCTCTGCACACAATGTGTGGTTTTATATAGGGGCTACATGTATAGTATGTGCTTTAAAAACATACACAATTTCCTCTCTTAGATAGATCCATATGTACATGTACACCAGGCAGCCTAACATCAGATTAGACGATACTATCCAGCTAGCTAACCACAGTTTACATAGCATGTTATCTTCAAGGGCAAAGTGTAATGTTCTTGCTGTTCATGTCATTGATGCTGCATCTTTGCCAAAGCGTTCATCACCACCAGTCAAACCCTGGACCTGCGTGTACCAACACAGGCCTCACTTGAACCTACATAGGCCTACTCTGCCCTAATCCTACATGTACCACCTACACAGGCCTAACCTGGACAATGTACATGTACCTACATCAGCCTAACCTGGACCTAAATGTACCACCTACACAGGCCTAACCTAGACAATGCACATGTACCTACATCGACCTAACCTGGACCGAAACGTACATTATTGCCCTGGACCTATGTAGGTCTATAATTTATGTCAACTTCTATTTGGTGAATTGGAATAACATTTGCCGATCTAGCTTAAGTGAAATGCATTTGATTCACCAGCAATAATAAGCCATTATATATAAACGCTAAACCAACGCCGGTTATGGCTTCATATATTATCAGTACATGTAGCAGCCTTCCAAAATTGAGACCAGTTTATCAAGCACTACTACATTCAATCGTTACGTTGCCGTAGTGCAACCTTAAGTGCATTTTTTTTTTATCTGAGCAGTCGTCAAAGTTGGGGGGTGGTGTATTCATAGATTTTAGAGTTTGCCCTTCCCCCCCCCCCCCCCCCCCTTTCCTGGTAGCTAGCGATATTTTAAAGGTCTGTTTCACTGGATACGAAGGTGTTGCAAACGGCCACTGAGAATATAGCATCAGAGATAATATATTATCTCTGATAGCATGGAGTGTTGGTCAGCCGAGATATAAACTTGATAGTTTTAGTACACGCGGAAGTGTGTTGGCGTCACAGGTATTAGCTACTCTTATTTACCACCCACCAGACATGTGTGACGCTGAGCCAATGGTGAATGTACCTGCTCATAGTTATTGTACTAGTTAGTAAAGCCAAACGATCGATTATAATATTGTAGTTTCACGTTTTCTATGACAGAACATAGATGTTGTCGCGGACTTTAAAACACCGCTAGCAATTTATACTGAAGATAAACGTGCTCAGTCTATATATTGAATTGAGTATTCAGTATTCTTTGTGCATTGAAGCTGATAGTTGAAGCAGTGGAGTAGAAGAGCGGCACCTTAACTCGGGGAAGGAGGAGGCGCATGCATGTTTCCATCTGGCAGACAGTTTAAGTCCTCCGCCCAAAATATTCACAATCGCAGCGCTAGTGTATAGGCTATCACCTCTCCCGTGATCAATGACATGAAGTTATTAAATATTATAAGTTGACTAACTTATAACTAGCTTACTTAACTAAGATATAATGTAATAAGACTACCTGGATCCATGTATGGCATTACTGCCTTTTTTAATGAGGTGAATGGATGACCTTGATAGCTTTCCATTCACCAGGAACCAGGCATTTAATAGTAAAAATTGTCACATACCTACCATGATAAAACACTCCAATGGATAGTGAACCAGGAACCCGGGGAAACTTAGTTTATCTCATCACAATCAGGGTTTATAAATACTGGAATATTATAATCAAAAAGGTGCTATCTGTGTACATGTCTATGGAAACCTCTTCTTTCTTTTTTTGACTTCTGGAACCAAAACATTCTATACCCCATTGTTAATGCTCAATGTATTTCAGCTAATAGAGCTGAACATGTGCTTAGGTTTATCTTATTTAGTTACTTATTAATATTCAAGATTAGTATTTTTTCATACAAAATCCATGCAATTACACTTGAATATTATTTGTAAACAAAAATGGAGAAAAATACCCGTTAGAAAAAATTTTTCTAGCATCTAGTACCTTTCTGCATAGAACGGACAATTTCAGAATTTGATAACTTGTAACTTGAACAATTTTTGTGACCACTCATTTCTCCATATGCATGCAATTGTGGTCTCTACATGTTTTGCAGATACGAACAGCATTACTAATAATTTACATACACACCGATACGCCACTTCATCTTGCCCACATATCCCATATCATGTTTGGTCACAATTCTTATATGCGGCAATTGTTAATTCAAAGTCATACACACGTCATCTCTGGTAACGCCATGACGTTATCTCTGGTAACGCTTGACGTTTTCTCTGGTAAAGCCAAGACGTTATCTATTACAAAGCCATGACGCACGGGAAAAAAACGTGCAGATTCATTTTGAAATCATTACGTGATTGAACCGACTCTTGTCTGATTTATCACGCAGAGGATTGTTCAAAATCATTTCAATATAAAATCTAACTTAATTCAATCCTTTTTTTTTTCCTCGTGTGACGTTATCTCTGGTAACGCCATGACGATATCTCAGGTAACGCCATGTTGAATTGGACGCCTACTGGCTCTCGACGTACCACATCACATTTACATTACTTATATACATATTCAGAAATGGCCCATACATACGCGGTCATCCTGTTGTGTGTTTTTTTTCCACATTGAATTTCAAACATGTTTAATATACTCTAAAATTCGATTTGATTATAATATGCATTTTCCATGAAAAAAAAACATTAAGTATCCTTTTACTAAAATCAAGACATTTAAATTAATTTCAACCATGCATAATTAGTAAAATTTATTCATAAATGTATTTAAAAGATGACGCTAGATAATATCATCTTAATACCTTTTTAATAATTCATGACGTCGACGACGAAACTTTGGCTCACGTGCACATGTCACATTGATTTAACCGATTGTACGCAGAATTGTAATCATTTTCATCCATGGTATCAGATTACTTCCGTACTATACAGCATGGCGTGCTTGTTTTGTTGTTGTTGTTGTTGTTGTTGTTGTGATCTTGTGATGTTTCGCTTTGCAGCGGTTGTGATCAACGCAACACTTTGGAGCCAGAGATGATCATTAGTATATATAGTCTCTTAATGAGCTATACATGTATATGTAGTTATGTTTGTAGCTGGTAGCGCATAGCTATTACAGTACGCTAGTGTTGTGTGTGGGTGCACACATGGTTGTACGCTGAATGTACTTAGGGATATGTTGGTAAGCCAACGCTGAATGTTCTTATATATAGTGATGTGTTGATAGCCGTGTATACGCGCTGAGTGTGCAGTGTCAGGTTGGAAGACCTTATCACGCGCTGAATCCCTCCCCTACATGAAGACTGTAATATATAAAGCTATTTAACCTTTGCACAGACCCTGTTGCATGGTAACAATCACTTGTTTACGGCCCGTACTTACACAATTATTGTAACTACTGGCAACGTCGTCCTTACACGGCCAGGGCTCCGTACGCAAATTTGCGTTTTCCGTGTATAATCAGTTAAATCTGGTATCATTTAATAGTAAAATAACAAAAGTCTACATTGATAATACAGCGTTCTGCACGAGGGTGTGGCTACTGCGGTACGCCAACGTATATGTGCATGGATTGAAATGTCAGTAGTTGATAAATAAATCATGCAACGCATGCCGATAGGGACTGATCAAACATTCAGAATCATGTGTGCACACAATATATCTGTTATGCCTCATGGCAGTGTGCAATGCGGTGATCTGTTCTTTTAATTTATCGTTACCTACATGAACCAGCTAGCTAGTAGCTCTCAACAAGGATTGGTAACTATTACAATCCTTTCTCGAACCCATGCAGTGGGATATGCCTCATGTAATTCTCTTTAGCACTCGCGGCATTACTTTAAGGGTTGTATGTTTCAACGCTTATACAGGACATGTACGTAGTTCTATCACTATACATGTACGCCTTCAAACTGATTGGTTAGATTCTTGGCAGGCCACTTTTGGAAGGCTTGAAACAAAGAAGTGCTCCATGAGGATACCACAAAGCTGCAGGTTTGAAGCGGCAATTGTGCTAGAAAGATCGAGCTGACCAGTCGAATTCAAAGTACATCTGATTTCTCAGAAATAGCGACCAAAAAACTTATTCGTCCGCCCAGCACACTGACATGCCTTTCAAACTGTCTTGCATATCAACTTCTGTATAAGACATACACACACATGACACACACACAAGACACACACACATGCACGACACGCAATCCGGCTTTATTGACACATAGATTTGAGATCGATCCACGTTTGTCCAAAATAATAGATAGCACTGAGATCAATCCAATCAATTTCAATATGATAGATAAAGAATCAATCCAACATTACGTTTGGATTGCATTCCAATCCATGCAATTAACGGTTCAATAATCCTGAAGATTAATTGTCTCGGGTTCGACTCAGGTTACATCTATTTTTACAGCATTGGGAGTGTCCAGCAATAACTGTCCTGTCATGAACGCAGTACAGCAAGGGTCTCGAGGCGGGCGGAAGAAACATCCAACCAAGATAGTGAGTTGGCATGCAAACTTTGAGTTTCGATTAGATATCTTGTACGCGCCATGGCTTTTGGAAGCTGTTTTCTTGTATCTCGGCGACTTGTTGTATCTCGGCGAAACACATATTCGATCTTCACGCATGCATCTACAGTAACATATATTCTGTACTCTAAACAAATAGTCAGACATCATGCAATTGTGCATGGTCACCTCTTGTTTTGCAGGCACGTGCTGCATTATTGTACATGTAGAACCAAACTCGCGTGCCTAAACCCTGGCACGCCGTCACGCTTGCTCACGTGTAGCTCTGGTTTTAGATGCATGCGAATGCATAAAAGACATGTTTGGTCCCATTTGCTATAGCGCCAGTTGTTGTAAGTCATACACAGGGCACGCCCTGTTGAATTGGATGCTCCTCTATACGTATCGACAGTTATTCCAACTGCTAATTCATGTGTTGTGATTGGATTACTATGCTGTTTATGCATGATATCTCCAGTCTTCAATACATGCTCGCATGGCATTTGATAATGGCGACGAAGAACACTAATGCAATCATTAATATTCATTTCAATAGCTAGAACATGACGTTTTTGGTAGGGTCGTTACAAAAAAAAATAGATCGGACGTATGTAATCGTTCAGTCTCAGATTAACTTGATGTTTATTATGGTATACGTGTATTTGGATCGTTTCCGCGAAAAGGGACCTAACGCATGTTAGAATTCTAAAAATTAGACATTTCCAGAAGCCGGTCTGAAATGCCCTCTACACATGCTTCTTGTGCACTGAGAATCGGAGTGTCTGCATGTCGTGGAGTTGTAAGGTGCTGAATTATCAACAATGCACTTATTTGATCATCGTGATCTGATTTCACACGCAGGCTTCATTGATTCTTACCGCAGTGGCACTTTTCGCTTGGATAATATTCCTGATTGGTTGGGGAGTGCTTTACAATCATCCTGCTGTTCAAAGGTATGGTCATAATTGGATAATGAATTACATGCAATCCTTTATAAAATAATAACAGACCGAAACGGGGAGGAGGGAAAGGAGGTTGTCTATTAACATAGATAGTTGAAGCAGATTATTATATTTCTGAAGCATGTGAGTACAATGAAGGAAATCAGACAGAATAATACTTCACGTACATAACCGATTAATGCCGAAACATGATTCGATTAGCTGAAAGTAGAGCTATTGCAACAGAGTAATTTTGAGAAGCACAAACGGGCTTTCAACGATACAAACTGCAGTCGTGAACATGACAGACTTCAAATTAGTCAAACAGTCTCAGTAAACACATATCAGTTTGACGCAAGTGTATACTTATGAAACTCCATTGAAAGCTAGACAAAATGTTTCAAGCTCTTTAACTGATTATACGCGGAATTGTAATATTTATATCGTTTTTCATGCTTGGTGTCAGAATACATCTGTACTCGCATGGCGTGGCATGTGTGTGTGTGTGTGTGTGTGTGTGTGTGTGTGTGTGTGTGTGTGTGTGTGTGTGTGTGTGTGTGCGTGTGTGTGTGTGTGTGTGTGTGTGTGTGTGTGTGTGCGTGTGTGTGTGTGTGTGTGTGTGTATGTGCGTGTGCGTGTGCGTGTGCGTGTGCGTGCGTGTGTGTGCGTGTGTGTGTGTGCGTGTGCGTGCGTGTGTGTGTGTGTGTGTGTGCTCTTGTGAGCTTTCGTTTTGCAGCGGTTGTGATCGACGTAACACTTTAGAGCCAAAGATGATCATTAGTATATATTGTCTCTGATCGGGCTACATGTTATGTAGTTATGTTTGTAGCTGGTAGCGCATAGCTGTACGCTAGTGTTGTGTGTGGATGCATACATGGTTGTACGCTGAGTGTACTTAGGGATATGTTGGTAAGCCAACGCTGAATGTACTTATACATAGTGATGTGTTGATAGCCGTGTATACGCGCTGAGTGTGCAGTGTTATAGGTTCGAAGACCTTATCACGCTCTGAATCCCTCCCCTACATGAAGACTGTAATATATAAAGCTATTTAACTTTTGCACAGACCCTGTTGCATGGTAACAATCACTTGTTTACGGCCCGTACTTACACAATTATTGTAACTACTGGCAACGTCGTGCTATTCACGGCCAGGGCTTTGTACGCAAAATTGCAGCATAATTATTGTTAATGACGGAAACGAATTGAAATTAATTGTCAGTGCGTGATTCATCTTTTATGGACCAATGGTGGGGCTTTTGTCATGATTAGGAGTTGAGTTAGGATAGGGATAGATGTTTAACCATGACGTATTGCAATTTATATTATGTTTTGCACACAATGTTGTACCCTCCACATACAAACAGAAAAGCTAACGTCAATGCTGCAGTATTCACCCCATATTGGAGCTTTTTTGCATTTGGACCTTTGATCATAGTCATCAGTATACTACGAAATGGTATTCCATTGTACATCAAACTGCCACACTACATGACTGCGATATTGATGGCACTGGTATCCTTGATCAGCAGCTGCTTCATTACATTAATAATTGCTATAGGTGCAATAATCATTTATTAACCTTAACCTCCCAGTAGCACATTGTTCTCTTCTTTCTTTTCTGCATCAGTGGTGCTGCTATGCTACTATTGAGTCCATTCCTCTTATTTGTAAGCAATGCAACAGCACTTATAATCTTAGTCTGCTGTGGAGGGTTTGCAGCTCTCATTACGGAGGTGAGAATGGAATTGATAGAGTGTTCACGTAAATGTTCAGCAATAATGCTAGAACGTGACATGTTCTGTAGAGTCACGCATGATCCTTAGATGACACATAGATTTCATTTTGCTGATTTAACGAAAAGTTTCATTGTGAGTTGAATGTGAAACAACAATACATATTGAACGAAGTAAAGATAGAACAGGTGCATGCATGTACACACCGATAAAAATTAAAATTAACCTTGCTGATGCATATAATTTCTGACTCATGCTGCATTGAAACTTTTATCACATATTCATCACATTTATGAAATAGTTTAAATGTTACAGTACTTTTATATAGAGTCTCAGTGAACTTTATACTGCAGGTAGGGTTTATTCATGTATGCTAAATTATACAAAGGGGAGTCCATCAGTGCATAGAAAATTCATCTTTGTGCATATACTTCTCTCATGTCATCAGCAATGCACAAGCAACATTAAAATTACATGCCACAATATTTTTCACTTTAGAGTGTAAGCTCCTGTATTGGATGGTGTTCAAGCTGCTGTAGAAGACACAGCACAAGTCAGAATGTAGTAATGGTTCAGTCCCTCCCAATGCAGCAACCTATGCACATGAATGCACCTCCACAAGCACAGGCCTTCCAATTGGGCCAATCAACAGTTACGATGCCATGGTACCCACCAGTGCAGTTCATGCCACAATTTGCAGTATCTACACAACAATCTCAAGCCATGCCACAGAATTCATTTATGCAAAATCATCAGATGTTGTCACCACCCCCTCCTACAGTAATGCATCCACCTCAGCTAGTACAGCCACCTCACATGATGCAGTCCTCTCAAAGCATCCAGCAATCCCAAGCCAAGCAACAGACTGGAGGACTTCAATCGGATATTGTTGTAGAGCCAAATCCTACCTATCAGATGCCAATACCAGTTAATAACAACATGATACAAGAAGAGTACGAATACCTCCCTGTTCTTCCAGACGTTCGTGATCAACCAATAATGAATGCTGACCGTCCACCTTCATATACAGATGACTACATATAGCAATCATGTCCCACAACATTTTGCATTTATGCATTTCAGTTTATTGACAATATATATATCGTAAACAATTTAATTGCAATATGAAATACATTTAATTTACAGTGTAAACATTTTACACATAAATCTGTGCGAACATGTGTGTACATGTGTATAGGAGTTCTATCAATTTAATATCAGGATCATCCCATCCTTTCTACCTGTGCTCAAACACAACACATGTCTAAATGGACTTCAAAATTAGCGCACTCTCAGCACATACCCACAGCAATATACCGATATATCTTTCATTGCCTAAAGTGCCTTACTACAATACATGTACATGTTTATATTGTATTGAAGCACCTATACAAAATCCAGCCCCAATTTGTATGATCAGGAGTGGCTGTAATTTAGCATCCTCCAGTACATGCTAGAAGGAACTCAACCGGCAAAGTGATCCTTAGCACCCTGGTGCAACTCCTGGAAGCAGTGTCATGTATGTGGCATCAACTTCTTCCATGGTCAGCCTTCCTGTCTGGTTTGGCATCCACCAATCCAATATCGACCTTCATGTACAAACTGTGAAGCTTTCAGCTGACTACAGCACGCTTATATAATTTAATACTTTGAACGCCAAGTGCATATATACATACATGCTCACAAAATGAGAATTATCTGCCTGATCATTCAAGCAGTGCTGCATGTGTGTTATATCATGAGTAGAAGGATTGGAAACGGACTCAATTAACACTGCTTCACACGCCGACTCCTCGATGTTCCTCGTACTCAGACCGCTTATCATATTTGAAATGGCCGCGTGCTCGAAGGCAACAGCTCCTTTTGTGGAATCCAGTGATACAGGTATGTATTTCAAACGAGGTCGAGTTCCGTCATATATACTTAGTTGTTTCTTTATTATTAGGCACTCTATTAGAAATAGTGGAGAGTTTACTTAAGAAAGATACCTTCAACCTCTCATCACCAGTAGCGGACGTTTGTAAAAAAGCTGCTCACAGACTACATGATTGATTAAAAGTCGAAGAAAACAAGGCAGTTGCTGAAGAGTTTTATTCAGCACTTCACATCCAGTTCGAGGTAGTAGCCGATCGCCTCAATACCTCTAAAAAGATTAATGCTGGTCGCGAGAAGATGTGACAGCGTTTCACAAGTTACGAACGTCAGCAGACTTTCGAAGCAAGTGGGAAGGTTTATTTAAACACTGCCATGAGGAAGCTGTACATCCTCACCTCTTACAACAAATTACAGACATAATATTTAAGAAAGTATTAGCGAGCAAGGTGAGTGCACTACAACAGCAGGATGAAGAGCAAGTAGTTGAACTAACAAGAGCAGAAGAAAATGCTTTACGATATGCTGCAGGATATGTCTGTGAACAAGTCTCTAAAAAACTAAAATCCTCTACAGATCCATCTAAACAGGACCTATTCTTATGTATGGAGATGTTGCGACGTGACAGTGCAGTTGACAGTGAATGTGAGACCAGTGAAGATTCATCACTATGGATGGATCATAGATCGGGGAGGATTGTGGCACATTAAGGATGATGTGTTTCCAATATTTTATGCCATGGAGGAAGAAGTGAGACGTTTTATATGCAATCCTTCAAGTAAGCAGTCTGCTTTGGACGTAAAGCAACTAAGCAATGCTATTTTGTCCTGTGAAGACGTGCTCTTCTTTTGGAGTATAGCTACTGTTCAATTGGATGAAAATGAGGAGAAGCTGCTGCTTAAAAAGATAACAAAGTTGTAGGTCACAGTCAGAGGATTTGCCTATACAAGTGCATGGATTGAACAGTACAACCAAAAGTAGAGCCAAGTACTACAAAAGAAAAAGGCACTTCGTAAAACATTGCAGTAGCTATTAGTATTATTTATTACACACGGCATTGTGTATCACCTGGCAGTCACATTTGAATCACATTCATTTTACATTCATCCAAATACTGATGGACTTGCATTTATGTACAGCTTTTGGTACGGGGTCGCTTAGCTAGTGGGCGTAAATCCATCTCACTTATACTGCGGTTTGCATGCCTTTTGCCCCTGCAGTTTCCTTTAACAATGCCTGCACAAAGAGAGTTCACCACTCGTAGAGCCTGAGTGTTCTTGCAGAACTCCTTCACAGTAGGGTTGTCGTTGGTCCTACCCCTCTGCCGCTGGCACCCAAAGAACTGCTCTAAGGGATCCTGGCACAGCCGTTCACTCAGGAAGGTACTCCTGGTAATGTGAATAACAGATTCACAAGTTCCACAAATGAAGCAACTATATATTGGAGAGTGATCATTTAAATAATGAATAGCTACTAATACTCACCAGTGATTCGTATGCCAAGTTGTGTTTCTGCACTCAACATCATACATTTCTTTATCTTTTTGGAACAGTTCATAGCATTTACACTTCCTTCCCAGTCATTTAAATACGGCAGGAACTCCTGTTGAAGCCATTTCAGTCTGAAATCATTTGCCGATCGATATGGCTCCTGAAAAGGTTTCCTATAACGCATTCCTTTTTGGTAACTTGATACATTAAAGCAGTCAATAAACTTGTCAAACTTATCAATAAGTTGACAGTCTCCGTAGCATCTGGTCCACAGGTCACTTGGATTCCTTTTCACTGAGAACCTAGAAAATGATGTAACCTTACTTATGTGCATAATTAGAATTATAAACTTACCTGTGCTGCTAAATCCACCCGCATTCGAGAGAATGATGTCAAATGTATGTGTTCGTACTTCAGTTTCGGTACAAGCCTCAAACCAGGAGATGTCTTAGATGGATCATTGTCAGCCAAATATATTCCTCCAAGTAACTCCACCTGATTTGATTTCCATTACACTGAAATATAAATAAATATACATTCAATACTGGTAGCTTACCACTAGCTTACACCGCGACCAGCAATTCCTAGTTGTTTTAATCAGATGTGGTGGGTCTGAAAAAAGAAGATTGTAGCGATCTGGGTCATGGGTGTTCAACGTTTTGTGGAGAAATTTAGCAGTTGGATCATGCAGCTTAAAGAATCGTCTATTCGATGAAGCCCCATCTGCTGTGATAGCCAAAACCTTAAACCCACAAAACTCTATTCTAGATACAGCCTCCCAATGGGGTCATAGAGCAAGTCACCACTAAGTGTAGAGGCAGAAAACTGGGCGTATGGGAAACACAATCGGGTGAAGGGTCCCCGAACCATTATGATGATAATTGATGATGCCAGTTCTTGATTCTGATCATCTGACACCAATCGTTCCAGATCCAACAACTGGTTGTTTGTCTCGCCAAGATTTATGTAACAGAGCAGTTCACCACTGTGTTTATCGAAGACAAGATCTTCCTTGATGTGTACCTCATCAACCAGCAGGAGAACACATGCACTTCTGGAATTCCTCACACTCTGCAATGTTAGCAGCCTCCATCAGTTGCTGGTCAACCTGATTCGAGAAACCAATGCTGGTGGGTGAAATATAGGAATAATCCCTCAGTGTTCGTTGAGATGGAAACTTCAGACCCAAATTATGCAACAACTCATAAGCACTTCCTGATAAGTGCCGTAAGTACAGGCACCACTTTATCATCAAAGGATGCCATCTCATTAGGCTAGCTTTTTGCACGGATGCTGCTTGCTCTTGCTGCTCCCAGAACACCTTTTCAAATGAGTCTGGTGAT
Organism: Ephydatia muelleri; assembly: GCA_013339895.1. NCBI lineage: Eukaryota > Metazoa > Porifera > Demospongiae > Spongillida > Spongillidae > Ephydatia > Ephydatia muelleri. The sequence continues at coordinate 9,068,426 of JABACO010000004.1, read as the reverse complement.
AAGGAAAATTTGCTGGAGTTTTCCTGCATAATAACCTTTAAGTCTTGATGTAATGTATCATCAACCTCCACACCTCCATCACCGTCGCAATAAAGAGCCAACCTTTTCTTCAGTCGCTCATTTTTGCGCCTGACATTTTCATGTTCCTTATGTAGGTTACGGAGCCGGGAACAAAGTTGTGAAGGTGTCAAAAAACGGTAGTGGCATGACTGCTAGGGTGAGTTGTATCTGTGTGCTGCTGCTGTTTTAGTCGAGAAACCATCATGTGAAGACGCTTCCTATACTCATGGCATTTGATGCACCGCACTTCATCTGCAAGAATCAGAATCTCACACTGTGAGTGGCAGATAGTACGATTTCCCACTAAAGTAGTATCCACAATGGCAATAACTTGACCTATAAAAAACCAAAGTTGTAAAAACATACTTATTTGCATTGGAGTCTCTTACTTCCACTATCTCTGGTATGTTCCTTCGTCATCAAGTTTTGGAATTTGTTGTCATAATTCCCAATGCAGACCTTACACTTGTCAATGGCTGTCAGAGCAATGCATAGATGTTCCACTACAGAGTAATTAATGAAAATAGGCACGATGTAAAAGAAATATAAATTCCAATCAGTTCTAACCTGATTTAATAAATTCAGGCAAACTGTTCAACAGTTCACTTGGATCCATACTTCAATTTTTTCCCACCATAATGGAGGGCCGGTCCAAGTGAAGTCTTCAGTAACTTGTAGGTTGAAGTCAACTTGCACTTCTTGTTCCATGCATGAAACCTTCATGAACATGAGGACTCTTTCACATGGGATGGTCACCCAACCTGTTTGAATTTGAATTTTTGTGTGCGGATAAATTAAAGTTGCAATACATGCACATAAGCAGCTTACATGCTGGAAAAACTGATAGTGATTCAACACGCCTCTGAAGGGAAGCTAGGTTGGGAACAGGTCCTACGGAGAAGATCTGTAACGGTATTGACACCTGAATACAGCGAAAAAAGTTAAATCAAACACCAGGCTATAAGACGTACTCACCTGAAGAGGAAGTAGGTGTAAAGGAATTGAAATTGTAAAGACTGTTTCCTCTTCATCACTCATCGATGTAGTTACGGGTACTAGATCATGAGCTACTGGCCCAGATTTTCTTCTAAACAATGTGAAAAGGAAAGAAAGAGTGATAACAACTCCCCCCCCCCCCTCCCCCCCATAACCTAGCTAAACAAAAAATGTCAATTACATGTACATTGCTGCGAGTGGAATCTTCACTGGAAGACACTTTGGTTCTATGTTTTGTTGGACAGTGCAACCGAAACTTGTGGCCAGTCCTGTTATACATTCTGATGAAACAGATATGGATATGGAAAAATGATTATTCAATCCTTGTAGACACTATTTTGGTAACACACTAACAAAGCAAACCCATGCAAAGAGATTGTGAACTTGTGGGAAGGGTTGTCAACAGCCTTCAAAGTAGTAATATTAGGGCATTAGCAAAATGGATAACCCGTTTTGAATTTTTTTTTCACGATAAAACCCAAGCTTAGCTACGGGCGAATGGTGACTACCATACGTAGAATTGGTGTAGTTATATATCTGAAAAAAATGTTGGAATCGACATAAAAGCATAACCAGGGTAGTTTTGTCGGTTAGTTCATGGCAATGCCAAAAACATAACATGTGGAGTTACTCCAAGATCCTCCAACCTAACTCACCGTACGTAAAATTTTGTGCTCCATCTGGCCACGCTACTTGTTTATAAAGAAAGAAATATTTAGGGGAGTTGTATCGGTTAGTTGTTAAAAATATTGTATGCCCTCCTAATTCTGTATCTTGGGTCCAAAAGGGCTATAAATATGGCGATAAGTTTGCCTGAATGTACGCATTTTGTGCTATCGTATTCTTCTATCAGATTGTACTAAGCTCTCAACTTACTTTCTTCTCAAGAGGGGCGAGGCGTCATATCATCGAATTAACACCATCGCGGAGTCCGCGCTTTGCAATGTACAGGGCTCAATGGCTCACGTGCTCCGTTTCCAATCCTTCTACTCTAATATCTATGGTTATATGTGTTGATCAAAATCACTTTGAATATGCATGCAAGTACAAATATGCATGCAAGTGCAGTACTGACATGCAGATTATAAATACTGGAATATTATAATCAAAAGGTGCTATTTGTGTACATGTCTATGGAAACCACTTTTTTTTTTTTTTACTTCTGGATCCAAAACATACAATGCCCCATTTTTAAAATACAAAATTAATGCAATTACATTCAGTCATATTATTTGTAAACAAAAATGAAAATACATTTTATCTAGCATCTAGTACCTTTCTGCATAGAACACAATTTCAGAATTTGTAACGAACAATTTTTTTGACCACTCATTTCTCCATATGTATGCCACGACATGTTTTGCACATACAAACAGCATTATTAATTAATATGCATTACTAATTTACATACACACCGATACGCCACTTCATCTTGCCCACATATCCCATATCATGTTTGGTCACAATTGTTATATGCGGCAATTGTTAATTCAACATCATACACACGTCATCTCTGGTAACGCCATGACGTTATCTATGGCAACGCCATGACGCACGGGGAAAAAAGTGTAGAATCATTTTGGAATCATTACGTGATTGAACCGTAAAAATCACACTTGTCTGATTAATCATACAGAGGATTTTAAAATCGTTACAATATAAAATCAAGCTTAATTCCCTCTCGTGTGACGTTATCTCTGGTAACGCCATGACGTTATCTCGGGTAACGCCTAGTTGGGCGTAGCCCGACCTTCGCGTATTGGCGCCCAACTAGGTAACGCCATGTTGAATTGGACGCCCCTACTCGGCTCTCGACGTATCACATCACATGCAGTCAGTTATTCCAACTGCAAATTCTTATTTTACATTACTTATATACATATCCAGAAATGGCCCATACATATACATGTATGCGGTCATCCTGTTGTTTTTTTTTCCGCATTGACATACTCTAAAAATCGATTTGATTATAATATGATAAAACATTAAGTATAAAATCAAGACATTTAAAAATTTCAACCACGCATAATTATTAAAATTGATTCATAAATGTATTTAAAAGATGACGCAAGATATTTAAATGTCATCTTAATACTTTATTTATAATTCATGACGTCTACGACGAAACTTTGGCTCACGTTCACATGTAACATTGATTTAAATACACGGAATTGTAATATTTTATCATTTTCATGCTTGGTATACAGCATGGCGTGCTTGCTGTTGTTGTTGTTGTGGTTGTTGTTGTTGTTGTGGTTGTGATCTTGTGATGTTTCGCTTTGCAGCGGATGTGATCGACCCAACACTTTGAGCCAGAGATGATCATTAATATATTTTTCTCTGACTGAGCTATACATGTGTAGTTATGTACATGTATGCAGCTGGTAGCGCGTAGCTTTACGCTAAGTGGGCTTAGTATTTGGTGTGGATGCATACATGGTTGTACGCTGAGTGTACTTAGGGATATGTTGGTAGCAAACGCTGAATGTACTTATATAGTGATGTGTTGATAGCCGCGTATGTGCTCTAGTCTGAGTGTGCAGTGTCAGGTTGGAACATCTTATCACGCGCTGCATCCCTTCCCTACATGAAGACTGTAAGATATAGCTTTTTAACTTTTGCACAGACCCTATTGGTAACAATCACTAGCTCGTTTACGGCCGTCTATACACAATTATTATAACTACTGGCAATGTCGTCCTTACACGGCCAGGGCTCCGTACGCAAATTTGCGTATATAATCAGTTAAATCGGGTATAATTAAATAGTAAAATAACGAAAGTCTACATTGATAATACAACGTGCCAAAGCTTCTGCGCGAGGGTGTGGCTACTGCGGTACGCCCACGCATATGTGCATGGTCAGTTAGTTGATGAATCAATCATGCAACGCATGCCGATAGGGACTGACCAAACATTCAGAAATCATGTGTGCACACGATATATCTGTTATGCCTGTGCAATGTGATCTGTTCTTGTAATTTATCGTTGTCTACTTAGTAGCACTAACCAAAGATTATTAACTATTACAATCCTTGCTCGAACCCAGTGGGATATACCTCATATCATTCTCATAGCACTCGCGGCATTACTTTCAAAGTGGTTGTTTGTTTCAACTCTTATACGTAAGTTCTATCAGTATACACGAAAAAGCTAGGCCGATTTTTTTATACACTTTATTGCCTGATAACCTCGGACAACGCTCAGTTACAATTTCCACGCTTTTCTTGTTCATTTCACTAGTTACGAGCATTATCCGTGCATGCATGCATTGCGATACATGCGGTTGATGGTGCATGATCCAATTATGCTGTCATAGTCTGCGATTAAGTTAATTGTGCATTATGCAAGACAATACGGTGCAAGAAAACATGACTGCACCGCTGCAGTAATGAATGCTTTGGAGTGCAGTTTACCCATATATACGCCAACCCAGCTCTCAATTGCATGCGTGGTAAATGCATGATGAAGAGATTAGAACTAACTTGCTGCCCATGTTAACTGCATGCAGATGGAGATGGAGTGAACTGGCATTTTTAACACGTTTGCACTACAGTAATGTGGGACTACACACTCCTGTTCTGGGAGGAAATAGCATTAGTGAAGTCATCTGAACAAAGTCCTCTTCAGAAGAAACATAATTACTGCAGTTGTAAAGTATAACCAAACATGTCATGTACTTCTTATAGGTCACAAGTGTATCAAACATGCCACACGTGTATTACTTGCACTGTCATGTAGAATTCATAACGGTTGTGTGTATATGCATGCATGCATATATGAACTAGCATGGCATCTGAAGAGTTAATATCTCACAGGCTCCATCTGTAACTGAACGGGTCAAAGGTGATGATGATTGACATGGTTTAGTAGCCAGCAACAGTCTACGGACAGAAATAAACTGCTGTGGTAAAATGAAGCCCTATGCACACATTGTTACGCTAGGGCATTGTAAATTCATCAGAATAAAGTGTATTCCAAGGAAATTTGTACACGGATCACTTTTGGCAGCCAAAATTGAACCGACCAGATCGGCCAAAAGTGGTTCGGCCGGATCAATTTTTGCCTCGATCAATTTTTGCCCAGATCAATTTTTGCGTGACATATAGGCACAAATAATGTTCCGTGGCAGCATGCTATCAAGTAACTTAGCCACAACCGACTTCTGATGAAAGGGCAGTCCTCTGCCATGTTGTCATACTACTCCAGTATCAATTGAGTGCTGTATGATGCCAGTGGCCAAATCATCTTCTCCCAAAGCAATCACATATTTGAACTCAGATAGGAGTGCTATACGGATGCATCCCTCTCTTTTTCAGTCAGCTTAGTGGTACGTATACCTGTAACAGAGTCAACTTGATTATAGTTGCACAACAACAGTGAACAACAACTCACTTCAACACACAGTAACTCAACATATATGCACCCATCGCGCGTGCATCTATTTAACACCTTTACAAGCATGCACTAGATTACTATGTGTCCGTATACTGTCATGCTACACAGCGTCCCTTTTATGAGAATACGTCCCGTATTCTAGTAATAATCTGGTGCACGTCTTTGACGTGTGGGGTAACGGGTAGCAGTTCCAGGTTGTGGGACAATAATGTGAGGATCATCATCATCTTGTTCTGGACCTTCTTCTGGTTCCGGATCTTCATTCAGTACAGCATTAGGTTGAGGATGTTCTGGAACATGTGTAGGTTGGTCATCATCTAGCAGTTCCATGTGTGTGCCAGGAGGATCTTTGCCTGCTGTTGACCGGAGAATTATCTTATTTCGTCTGTTTAATATTTGTTCGAATATCCGGCCTGCATCTCTTCAGACGGTCAAAGTGTACTATGGAGGTCTTCCCATCGACCGTGTTCTGGATGTGGTATGTGGCTTCAGACACTCTCTCCACAATCTTAAAAGGACCAGTCCAGGGGCTATGAAACTTCCGTGATCCACCCTTAGGAACAGCTGGATTGAATAACAGAACAAAATCACCAGGTTTGTGTGGATCACCATGGACTTTTTTGTTATAAAATTCTTTCTGTCTCTGCAGCTTTGCCCCCATTGTATCACGAACAGCAGCATAAGCTTCTACAAACGGTTCACTCAGCTTGGTCACATACTCTGGAACAGTTTTAGTAACAGAGTTTCCACTTCCGCTCTCTGGGAGTGGACCAAGGATGTCAACTGCCACAAGCTGCATTGGCTGGCCAACCAGAATAGATTGAAGACTGGCTCTCTGCTTAGGAGCTGGTGTTTTCCTGGAGATGCATGCTGCACAAGTATTGCACCAATTTTGCACATCGTTCCAGTGTCCAGGCCAGTAGAAACGCTCTTTCAACTTCATTAAGGTCTTCTCTTGACCCAGGTGTCCGCCAGTCACGCCTTCATGAAGCTCTGCCAAAACTATCTTTCTTTGAGACATTGGTACAACTAGCTGAAGACAAGGTCTCACTTCCTTAGTTCCAACGAAATTGCGATGTAGGACTCCACCTTTAACTTTCAGCTGATCCCATAGTTGAAATAGACGACGAGTTCCAATTGAAAATTGTTTCAACTCATCTTTTTTGGGTAACAGGTCACTTTCTACAGCCTTCAACACCGGTCCCACAACATCATCCTGTAGTTGTTCTTCTCTCATTACCTTTCTCTTCTCTACTACTGGGCTATCGATGTTTACAACTGTGATGTTGTTACTTTGACAAACGTGTACTGGTAGCGCTGGCTCTGTTGATTTGCTCCGTGTCGCTTTCTGGAGTTGAATGTGTAAGCCACTGTCGCCCAAGGTGAGTACTCCATTTGCTGCATCAATGATACACTCATATTTTTCTAGAAAGTCAAGACCTAAGATACCTTCACTTGTTAACGACTCCACAATCACTGTATCTACTGCAAACATTTTATCCCCAAGTCCAAGTTGCATCGCTCTGACCATTCCAACAACATTTAGTGTGCCTCCGTTGGCACCTACCAGTTTGCAGCCATACCAGGGAAGCAGTTTTCCATTTAAGTCTCCTTTCCAAACGTACCGTCGAAGTAGTGTAATCCCAGCCCCAGTGTCCACGATTAGCGAAGCTGTCCCCTGTCCTAGCTGCCCCGTGACTGTGAAAGTGTGTGAAAGAGTAGAAATACCGATTAGTTGAGCCTTGTTTTCATTTCCCTCGGGGCGTTGGCTCACTGCGCGGAGGGTTTGGAGTTTTTCCTGATGCCTTTGCTTCTTGTAACACTCCCGACTCACATGCCCCCGTCGACCACAGTTCCAGCAAGTTACGGAGCGAGGACTTCGCTGCCCATCAGATGCCTTTTCATCACGCTCCCGCTCGGGTCTTCGAAGTTCGTGTTCAATTTTGTCCAGACGCTGTAGCAACTGATTGACCAAACCGTCTTGCAACTGCGACGACGAACGCGAAGCCACTGTACCGATCTCGGCCTCTTCCACTTCAGGATGTGTTTTGCTGTCCATAAGAGGTACGCCCACAGCGCCGGACTCAATCTTCGGCAGTCCAATTTGATACGATTCTATTTCCAGAGTCGCGCTTACTGCCTCATCCAAGGACTTAGGTGTTCTTTGCTTCACACTGAAAGAAGTCATCGGCTGATCCAAATGTCTTAGGTAGTGTGAAAGAGCAATCTGAGCCTTTGCTTCTTCCTGGAGAGCCGGGTACGCCTTCTCTACTAACGATCGCAAGTCTTCCGCGAAATCCGCCCAGCCTTCGGTCTTTTTCTTCCGTCGATTTTCAAACTCTGCTAGATATCGTGCGGTCTGACTAGCGGGTTCGAAACGCTCCTTAAGTGCCTTTTTCGTATCACCGTAGTTGGCCCTTGTTATGTCGGACAACTGCTGATACGCAATTTGCGCACGCCCGGTCAAGCGCACCTTCAGCCAGAGTACCCTTTTCGCATCTTCCCACTCATTTACCTCGACTACGTTCTCGAAGTGGTAGATCCACTGAGACCAGTTCCCTTCTCCAGAGAAACTATCGGGTAACACTAAAGGACGCGATGCCATTTGAGATGATCCTGCCGACTACGCCACTTGTAACAGAGTCAACTTGATTATAGTTGCACAACAACAGTGAACAACAACTCACTTCAACACACAGTAACTCAACATATATGCACCCATCGGGCGTGCATCTATTTAACACCTTTACAAGCATGCACTAGATTACTATGTGTCCGTATACTGTCATGCTACATACCTATGCATCCAGCATCTGTTGCACTGCTTACTCCATTTGATGATGTATATAGAGCTATATCATGTTGTACCTTATGTGTGAAACTACACGAACTATTGACCTGCCTTGCCATGCATGCCAACTCTCGTTATCGTGGCCACCGAAGCGGAAGGTCCAGTATCACACGGACAAGCACGAAAATGTAGCTAGCAAAGAGGGTCCGCCACTTTTGGAAGGCTGGAAACAAAGAAGTGCTCCAAGAGGATACCCTAAAGCTGCAGGTTTGAAGCGGCAATTGTGCTAGAAAGATTGTGCTGACCAGTCGAATTCAAAGGATTTCTCAGAAATAGCGACCAAAAACTTATTCGTCCGCCCAGCACAGACATGCCTTTGTAACTGTCCTGTATCAACCTCTGCATTACACACACACACACATGACACGCATACACACACAAGACACACACACACATGCACGACACGCAATCCTTATTGACACACATATTTGAGATCGATCCACATTTGTTCAATCCAAAATAATAGATAGCACTGAGATCAATCCAATCAATTTCAATATGATAGATAAAGAATCAATCCAACATTACGTTTGGATTGCATAATTAACGGTTCAATATTTCTGAAGATTAATTGTCTCGGGTTCGACTCAGGTTACATCTATTTTTACAGTATTGGGAGTGTCCAGCAATAAATGTCCTGTCATGAACGCAGTACAGCAAGGGTCTCGAGGCGGGCGAAAGAAACATCCAACCAAGATAGTGAGTTGGCATGCAAACTTTGAGTTTCGATTAGATATCTTGTACGCGCCATGGCATTTGAAGACTGTTTTCTTGTATCTCGGCGACTTGTTGTATCTCGGCGAAACACATATCCGATCTTCACGCATGCATCTACAGTAACATATTTTCTGTACTCTAAACAAATAGTCAGACATCTTGCAATTGTGGTCACCTCTTGTTTTGCAGGCACGTGCTGCATTATTGTACACTAAAGTCGCGTGCCTAAACCCTGGCACGCCGTCACGCGTGCACACGTGTAGCTCTGGTTTAACTGTTTCGCGGGCGTTGGCAGTTATTGCGGTATTATGGGGAAACGTTTCAGTTTTGCAAACAATTCATGCGGATTTGACGACTACAAAACCAAAAAACATTTCCTTAGAAAAATGTGTTGTTTACTCCAAAAACGGTAATGCTTAGATTAAAAAAAAAGTAGCTTAAACTTCATAACAGCTGTGGCGCAATATTGCGCTGTTACCCGCGAAAGAGTAAGATGTATGCGAATGCCAGGTTTGGTCCCATTCGCTATACATATCCAGAAATGAGCGGTCAAAAGTCAATTACTTCGCGGTTTGCGAATCAACGTATATCTTCCCGTAGACATGTACGGGGTACTTCAATACCAAGCACGCCAGATTTTTCTCAGCATTTGCCATGAGGGATTGTTAGTACACTACATTTGCCAAGATTTTTAGTGGGGTCGCCGTATTTTTCCTATTTAAGAGGTCGCTTCCCTAGGATTGTCCTCAATGTATGGTTATACCATACATTGAGGACAATCCTAGGGAAGCAAACCGCGAATTAATTACTTAACGGATATGATTTTGTCTTGATTTTAGTTAAAGAATGGTTAATGGAATAATTTTTTGAAGTACATATGTCATAATCAGACCTGCTTATAGTACATCACAGAATTGGTTAAAATTCAAATTGAATTAAAAAGGCAAGATAACCGCCTATGTATGGGCCATTTCTGGATATGAGCGCCAGTTGTTGTAAGTCATACACAGGGCACGCCCTGTTGAATTGGATGCTCCTCTATACGTATCGACCAACTGCAAATTCATTAAGTGCCAGTGGGGGGGATTCTAATAAGTGCCAATGGGAGGGGGATTCTAAGTGCCAGTGGGGGGGATTCTAAGTGCCAGTGGGGGGGATTCTAAGTGCCAGTGGGGGGGATTCTAAGTGCCAGTGGGGGGGATTCTAAGTGCCAGTGGGGGGGATTCTAAGTGCCAGTGGGGGGGGGGGGGGATTCTAAGTGCCAGTGGGCGGGATTCTAAGTGCCAGTGGGGGGGGATTCTAAGTGCCAGTGGGGGGGATTCTAATAAGTGCCAATGGGAGGGGGATTCTAAGTGCCAGTGGGGGGGGATTCTAAGTGCCAGTGGGGGGGATTCTAAGTGCCAGTGGGGGGGATTCTAAGTGCCAGTGGGGGGGATTCTAAGTGCCAATGGGGGGGGGGGGGGGATTCTAAGTGCCAGTGGGGGGGATTCTAAGTGCCAGTGGGGGGGATTCTAAGTGCCAGAGGGGGGGGATTCTAATAAGTGCCAATGGGGGGGGGGGGGATTCTAAGTGCCAGTGGGGGGGATTCTAAGTGCCAGTGGGGGGAATTCTAATAAGTGCCAATGGGGGGGGGGGGATTCTAAGTGCCAGTGGGGGGGATTCTAAGTGCCAGTGGGGGGGATTCTAAGTGCCAGTGGGGGGGATTCTAAGTGCCAGTGGGGGGGGGGATTCTAATAAGTGCCAATGGGGGGGGGGGGATTCTAAGTGCTAGTGGGGGGGGGGGATTCTAATAAGTGCCAATGGGAGGGGGATTCTAAGTGCCAGTGGGGGGGATTCTAAGTACCAGTGGGGGGGATTCTATATAAGTGCCAGTGGGGGGGATTCTAATAAGTGCCAATGGGGGAGGGATTCTAAGTGCCAGTGGAGGGATTCTAAGTGCCCAGGGCACTTAGACTCCCAACGCCATATGCTCCACCATGCATATTCTCATTCTTTCAATATATATTGGTGCAGCGTCCGTTGTGCACACCACCTGCACTAGTTCACATTCGGTACACGAAGTACACTGTACAACACATACTGCCAGCACGTGAGCAGGGGCCAATCTATTAATTTTGCCTATATTTAGAGGAAGTGGGCCCACACCTCCTCCTGGAAAAAAACCCTTTATAAAAGGGAAAAACCGAGTTCAGAGCTGCTCAATAATTCATTTATATGCCCTCGTGGAAGAGTTTGCCGTTAATTTCTTCAGTTGCACACCGTCGTACACCTGATTTCTCATGGGGGAAAAAAGTGGGGTTAGCTCTGCCAGTGGCTGTGCACAATACGCCTATAGTGATTCTAACACGCATTCCTCAACCTTATATCCAAGCCCAGATGCGCACGCACACCAGCTGAAGACTCATTGCACAGAACATGTGCTCCCCATCACCTGATATCTACAGCTGCACATTCACCCCTTACCATCTTTATCGATCTACATGCTTACATGTACGCTGCGTGCACAACACATGCATGTAGGCTACGCCTCCATATTCTGCTGGGAGCATATTTTCTGTCTAATTCGTTCCTCAAACGACAGAAAAATGTATCTCCCAACGCCATATGCTCCGCCATGCATATTCTCATTCTTTCAATATATATTGGTGCAGCGTCCGTTGTGCACACCACCTGCACTAGAGATTCAAAGAAAGGGTAAGACAAGACCGCTCTCACCTCAGCTTTCTTGCAGCCTCCATGTATGCACTATAGCACTGCTGCCTTCAGCACTGCAAGTCCATGCAACGCTGCCCACACCGGCCGCGAACTGCGCTGGCACTTCCTTTCGACCTTCACCGGCGCAACACGCAGCAACACGCGCTGCACAACCCATGCATGCACCATGCCATCCATGCACCATGCAATCCATGCATGACATTCAATCAAATCCAACATATCTCAACTGCGCATATCGCCATACTGTTAAGCAACCACGGCAGGTTCAGACACGGATACCAATTTGGGGCAGAATTTCCGAATGTGTCCGACTGGCCAAGAGACAGTTCGTCTCCCCTTGCTGCCTAAGCACTTCCTTCCGAAGCTCCGTGAAACCCGACAACAGCTGCTGCATTTGGTCGTCCTCCATTGCCGAAAAAGTGGGGTTAGCTCTGCCAGTGGCTGTGCACAATACGCCTAGAGTGATTCTAACACGCATTCCTCAACCTTATATCCAAGCCCAGATGCGCACGCACACCAGCTGAAGACTCATTGCACAGAACATGTGCTCCCCATCACCTGATATCTACAGCTGCACATTCACCCCTTACCACCTTTATCGATCTACATGCTTACATGTACGCTGCGTGCACAACACATGCATGTAGGCTACGCCTCCATATTCTGCTGGGAGCATATTTTCTGTCTAATTCGTTCCTCAAACGACAGAAAAATGTATATCCCTCTACCGCGTTTAGATACCTGCAATTGACCAATCAGATTGCGCGAATCACTTCCGCTATTGTCTAAATGTTTAAATTGCATTGAAGCACCTATACAAAATCCAGCCCCAATTAGTATGATCAGGAGTGTCTGTAATTCATGCAGCATCCTCCAGTGCATGCTAGAAGGAACTCAACAGGCAAAGTGATCCTTAACACCCTGGTGCAACTCCTGGAGCATTGTCATGTATGTGGCATCAACTTCTTCCATGGTCAGCCTTCCTGTCTGGTTTGGCATCCACCATTCCAATATCCACCGTCATATACAAACTGTAAGCTTTCAGCTGACTACAGCCACGCTTATAAAATTTAATACTTTGAACGCCAAGTGCATATATATATATACATGCTTACAAAATGAGAATTATCTGCCTGATCATTCATGCAGTACTGCATGTGTGTTTTATGTGTTGATCAAAATCACTTTGAATAAGCATGCAAGTGCAAATATGCATGCAAGTGCAATACTGATATGCATGTAACCTCATAGTCATACAAATATGTGAATATGTGGTCCTGGTGTAAGCACATCATTTTGTGTGTCCACTATAGCCCACTGGCATCTCTTGTTGCAACAGCCCATATTGCGATCTGGCAAAAGGGGCAGGGGGGGGGGGGGTGGGGGGGGGGGGGGATGAACAGGCATGATATACCTCACTGATCTGGGCTACGCATTCTGGTTCTTGGAGTATTGAAGTGATGCATTAGTGAGGTGAAGTGAATAATGGGGTTCTTGTGCCAGTGTGAGAAGAAACATAATTGCTTTGTACATGGACTTATAAGGTACGTATAGTGCCTTTTCTGCTAATTCTTCAGTGACTGTAACTTTGAGAGAAATGTGGGTCCTTCGAGTAAATGTAACAACGTACTGAAGACGTAGCCATTCCGTTAAGACATCAGTGCAGCTGATCGATATTCTAGCTGATTTGCTATACACAGGAGACAAAAAGCCGCCTATGAAATACACTAGATTATCAAGCACCTCAATCTGAAAATCAATTATCTTGATGAGTTCAAAGAGAGAGCCATACTTTCTTTCACAAGTTGACATTGGTTAGTTGTAAGATCTCATATATACTGTATCACTTTCTACCGTGTAACTGTCTACTCTGGTTTCTACATTACTTGCCTAGCAAAATGTTTACATGCATGATATGAGGTAGGCTCAAAACATCTTTCTGCTGGTTTTCTATATTGCACAATGTTCGAGTTTTTGAACAAATGTTAAGTGGCTCATACCGGTAAAGACTGTGCTTGAGTAAATCACATGCATAAAAGAACACATGCAATTTGTCATCACTTAACTTGTAAATTAGGTACAGAACACACATACATGTATCATCAGCACAAACACATACAAACATACAGGTATAACAGCCTTTAAAAACAAAACTAAACTAAACATCTCTCTGCACCATTAAAAAAGAAGTTTCATCTGATTGGGAGGGGTAGAGCACCTCTTGCTGTAGCGACACTTGTTACGAACATGAGGACAGTTGTAAACGTTGTCTCCAGGTTTGGTACTATGAAAACAATGGAGTATACTGTATAATACCAATGCACAAAAAAACGACATCGTGTGATGTGTGTACATATGATGTGACATTGTTGGAGATCATATTTTATTGTCTTGGGGATAAGAAGCTACATTGATTCAGTGGATATGATGCACATGTAAGTTGGCTCATTCAATGAAAATATCTTCTCCTTATAATGTACGCTGTATATGATAGAATCATTCGATACAGTTTCCTCAAAATACTACATACACTAATGATACAACATTAGTTGAAAACATTGTACAGTGCCGGTCTTACTGCATGGGCCAATCGAGACTAATAGAGGTTCCCGAAGGTTAGCTTATAGTAATCATTATGAGCTTGGCCAAGTTTTGAAGAGACATGCTTAGTCTAGTAGATTCCATCTAGAGCACGTTTATACAATATAGATTATTAGAACCTGCGGCAGCGTAGGTTCCACGTAGGATTGATTGAGGATAGATGTATTTAATGTTTAAATGATCATGTTTGCTGAGCTGTAACTCCCACTATAGTTATCCTGGCTACACACAAATCCTTCACTGCATGTATATGGCATTACTATCTGATCCCACTTTCTGCCTGTACCTGCAAGATCTACATGTATGCACTGCGCTATGAGCCTTTTGTTATCCACTAGCACTGTTCTTCATACGTTACGATAATGGAGAAGGGAGTGAAGGTTGGCAATAGTGTGTGTGCAAAAAAAAAAAAAGCAAAAGTTTTTGGCATGAGTATGGTGGAACAAACTTGTGATCGATACTTTGCTGAATGCACACAGCCACTGAAAACTATAAACAGTATTGCATGAGTATATGGGTAGTGGCATTGCTTGCTACATTTTAATGTATTATGATATACATGTTACCCCGGTGGAACATGACGCTTGCACAGATGGGCATTAATTGTAATTTTGTTTGTTGTATTTTTAAACTAATGGCAACAAGAATTCATTATCATGAGGTGACTACTTTCAAAATCGGAGCTGTACTTAGCTAAAGGAATCGATTACAAAGAAGCAAAACGTTCTCAACAGTTTTTCAGTGCCACTTGAACTGAGACACAGAACACTTCATCTTGTACAGTCCCTGAGGCTAGTGAATGCGATATTCATGAAGAAGGTCTTGCATAGGAAGCACCACAATACACTGTGGTTGCTCGAGCATATCCTCAATAAGCTAAACCAGATATCTACATCTCTGACAAAACGCATCTTAGCTTTGATGCATGCATGCCTCTTGAGCATACGTGTGCTGCCAGATCGGTTTGAGTGATAAATTAAGTGACTATTACATGCAAATAATAAATCATCCATTATTATTGGTATATATAGTGTAGCTTGCATGTAATAATCCCAATTCATGATATACGCGATCGATCGATCAATGCATAATGGTTTATTATTTAGAGGGCCCTGCAAAATGATACCTGGCCCGTGGCCCGACCTATGTTAGGATGGCATGGCTTCCAAAGTGTCATATACAATGTTACTATACAACAATTGATGTAACAGTATATCTTGGACATTCATGAACATTTAATCTACATTTAATGTACTGATTAACTAAAATGTACACTTCAATCAAATGCAGTGATAGATTTACCAAGTAATGTCTTTGGTATGAAAAACTCACATCACAGCATTAAATCCATGATAGCAGTGATACTCCATGGATATGTTTTCCTTCCATTGAAAGTAGTGGCATTCGTTGCAATAATACTTTATTCGACCTTTGAAGTGTATAGCAAGAGCAGAAAGACTTAACACCTGACAGAACATTACATTGTGCATACATGTAGGTACCTTTGTCTGAAGCAGGCTTATTCACTTTTTCTCCTTCAATCACCTTTTTGCAGTAACAAAGCACACTACTGCAGACAGGTGTAAAGAGCATGCGTGTGTACCTAAATACCTGTACACACATCACATGTTCCACTGATATGCATTACATACCACTTCTTGTCAATTCGTTTATCTGTGTGTGACAGGAAAACAAATTATTATACATACATGTATAATTTGAACACAATAGCATACAGCATTTTATGCCATATCTTACCTCTGTCAGTCATTGATACTACTCTTATTGTGTGTAAATGTGCTGACCAAATCATTAAAAACTAAACAATGACTGCAATTGACTGCAAAGAAGGAGTCTTAATTGTAGTGACATGCAGGCAGATGCACATCTGATGCCATTGCATGTAGCGTTTCTTATACATGTTGGAAAAGCATGAAGTGTTACACAACTCCATATCTACCAAGTGAATGCCTCCGTGGCTTTTTCATGCATGCAGTCTGATGCACAAATTATAATATGGCATTATTTTAAAAAGCTAACAATCATATTGTGTTGGCTTGAGAGCTCAGTTTATTTGTCAGATCAAAGGCGTTTATGCACCTGCATTCGTATTCTGTTATAAAATCAAGTCAGTTATGAATGGCTTCTCTATAGGTCATGCTCTGGTAGACATTTGCAATGCATAATACCACAAAAAATGAAAGGCTACATGTATTATAATGGAGTGAGTCCACACATTTGAACACAATAGTAATTTACTCTCCCATGCACATACATGTATATGTACAGTGTATACAATTCGTATTGCATGCATAAATTAGCATTTGCGGAGCACATTTACTGAATATGTAAGCTTTTAAAGGCACTGAGTAAATCATAGAAACAACTACACTGCACATGTATCTATACAATGTATGCACTCGCCACTGTACGTACTTACCACATTGCCAAAATAATGGAACGCAAACTCAACAATAAATGCTAAAGTGTGGTATACATGTACTGTACTGTATATATGTAAATGCATAAGGAACAGAAGTTGACTACAAGTGTGGACAATAGTGCTAGGTAGATGCATCAGTATCATTTCATTTAACTGTACCCTTATACATGTACAAGTGTGAACATACTCTTCTTAGCGTCGAGTTTTTCATTCTTTACAGGGGGAAGCAGTGCCAGTTTCAAAGTGTTATCTATGCAATAAATGAAGGCACACTTTTACTTGCAATAATTCACATGCAATAACTAGTTTTCATTTACCACGCCAAAAGCAGTACGAAGTACAGTATTTCTACACAGCCCCTAATGCAGTACGTGCACCAACATAATCCATCACATGGCCTTCATTGCCCCAACCAACCAGTTGCCTATTGAGCACATGTGCAGGGTATGAACTGGTTGCAGATTGCAGATACTGACCCATGAATGTTAATTGTGTATAGATTACAGTACATCTGCCTTAGTAAGCAGCAATGACAGCAGTAGTGAAAGTATAACTATATTTGAATAGCCCTGAGCAAAGAATCGCTGAGAACAGTAAGTACTGTGTACATGCAGAATCAGTGATGCCTCAGGCTATCCTAAACATGTAGAGTATTGGTAGCATTGTAGGCAAAATGGTAGTAAAAGGAGATATGCAAAATAGTTGATATGCCAGTTACACATGATGCATGGTAGATATTGCATTCTACGGTAGTTACACATGCCTTAATATACACATGCCCACATACAACAAAACACTGCTTTCTGGACGATTCACCTGTTTCTATTTGGGCACAGGTACGTCTAGATGTAAAGCGTCAATACACACCTTTTTGACATGGTTTCGACTTCTTTGAGAGTGGCTGGTCCTCTTGCTTTGCCGAGTGTTTGTCTGCATCTAGTAGATTAGTGAGTGGACAAATTCGATTGAGAGTCACCTACATACGGTGAATTATTGTCAATATTTTGTGAAAGAACACAAATGGCAAATGGTACAGTGTTAGGCATGTTTGTGCATATAGAAATAAACACACTCATGCATGCTGTACTTTCGTCACTCTTCCTCTTTCGCAACCTGGTCTCTGGTTCATTACTGGTGTTTGAAGGGCCTACTACAAAGCAAAAAGATCACCACCGTTCAGATACATGTAATATATATATGCTACCACGATGACATTATGTACACAAGTGCACTCTTAAATATACAACACTGCTAGCACCAACATCTGTTCACTGACAAATCAATAGATCTATACTGCACGTTTACTGCATCATGTCTGACCTTTGATTTCGGGGTCAACTTTTTGGGCCTCAACAGGACGGCCAATCTTGAGGAACGCAGCTCCCAATTGCTTGCAACATTCAGTATTGTTGTTTGTGGTGTTCTTGTACCACGCTTGCAGTAGATGGTATGCATGCAGGTTTGAATCGTCCTTATACTTGTTCTTCACAGAAAGTATTGCACTAGGATTTACTTTGAGCTGAAGTGCTAATTTCTCTGCCGAACTGAAATTGAGCTCTTTGGTTAGGTCGAGAAAAAACGCATTTTCGTCCAAATTTGGGTACAGAGGAGCTACATATGCACAGACGTAGAAATTAGAAAGATTATTGATTAAAGTAATAAATTAAGGAAATAATGACAGAAAGCCATTTTAATGTCAATGACTGTCCATGCTCTGTAAGAGAAATTGTTATGTGGCTTGAACATTTAATGTACATTGACCCAGGTATGAGTTCTGTGTTTTCATACACATAATGATACATTATAAAGTTTCCAGTACGAGCAATAGAAATGTCAGTAACGCTTGCGTTGAAATGTATGGCTAATTAAAAATTCAGAGCCTTACAACTCAATGACAGATACTCCGATTCTCAGTGATGTGTAGAGGACATTTCAGACTTCTAGAATATCCAAAAATTTGTAATCTAGAAAAAACATGCGTTAGGTCGATCGAAAACGACCCCATATCCGTGGTCTCATTTTCAAACTACTAAAATGCGCTTAATGGTGCTTTCAAATTTCTTTTAAGCTTTGGTGTTACACCGGTATTATCGGTAGCCACATCCCGTATGCCTAACAGGAAAGGCCGGTTCCGTGGTCCCTGCTGTTTGCCCCCCCCCCCCCCCCCCCCCCCCCCCCCCAATTCCTACACACGAAATATAACTGAATGGATCCTCAACGACAGAGATCTGATACTGTACTTGGTTATTTACTACAACAGAAACATGAGGACTACCCCCCCTCCCACATGAAGTGTGTATTCTGATATGCCTATATTCTTAAACGAAATTGAAAAGCGTATGAGGACACAACGACATGTAGACAGTGCTACATACGAAATCGGAAACAGAAGCACATACGTGTAAACACATCACTTACGATCTCCCATTGTTATTTAGCTGTCAGAGCGGTACGAGGTATGTTTTTTGAAATAATTAATATTCTCCCGCGTTAGTTAATTATTGCTATATTAACGACACGTTGTTACCGCTTGATCGTTGCATTTGTGTGTGTTACTGTCAAATATCTGTGTGCAGTAGAAGCGAAGATGGTAAGTTCCAAACATATTCTATCAAACCACAACTAAAACAAATGCAAAATAGTTTTTTCTTAGTGTGTGATTGGGTTTGACTCTAATTATTGCGCGGTTTTTGTTTTTGTAGGCAGCAGGCATGCCGCCTCGAGGGATGGGGATGCCCTTGCAGGGTTATCCCATGCAGCAGGGACCTCCAGCCCCTCAAGGGCCGCAGTCGTTAGGCGGATATCCACCTCCTATGATGGGGCCAGGAGGGCCAATGAACAGAGTAGGTCGTGTGCACCCTCCTCCTCCCCCTCTTGCAGCGCCTCTTTGGTCGTGCGGTTGTGGCAGTGCAAATTGTCTACTGATTATTGCGTTTCATATATTCTTTACCTACTTCCCTTTTGTGTGTGTTTGTGTTGTGTGTCAGTGTGTGTGTTAGTGTGTTTGCAGTCCGTGCGCCAGGTTTTCTTTTATTGTAATATGCACATTTT
The DNA here is from genome assembly GCA_013339895.1 of Ephydatia muelleri. NCBI lineage: Eukaryota > Metazoa > Porifera > Demospongiae > Spongillida > Spongillidae > Ephydatia > Ephydatia muelleri. Next base: position 9,048,595 of record JABACO010000004.1, on the reverse strand, counting down.
CCAAACGCTGTATTGCATCTCTGATATAATGCCTTCAACAGCCCGTAGTTCCATGTTTATTTCTAAACGTTCATTTCTAATACCGTTTGCACGTGACATGTACTTCAACCCACAGATGCCACAGATGGGCTCCTTCCAGCTGCCCGGGCAGTTTGTCCACAACCCCAACATGCCGCCCATGTCACAAATGATGCAGGTACGCTTGCAGTGAGCACCCCTTTCATGGTGGCGCCAGTGCAGATCTGGTGTGCGTTTGAAGATGTGTTTGCTTTCAGTCAGGGAGGGGGGCATTACTTTAAGTCAGAGAGGGGGGCATTACTTTAAGTCAGAGAGGGGGGGCATTGCTTCATGGTCCGTTGTAGCGAAATGTGTCTCACATGCATGGCTGCCATTCCACAAGTCATTTCTCTTGGTGGAAATAAGTTTAATGCAGCGTAATTTCTATTAACTGCGATCAAATTGAACAATATGTTTGTACTTTTTAAAACTTACTCCTCCCCACTCCCTACCCGTTAAGATGATGCAGAGGCCTCCGGTTCCAGGAATGGGCTCACCCATGTCTGCCATGCCCCCGGGAGCTCCCATGCCCCAGGGTGCCCCTCCCCTTCATCCTCCTCCCCAGCTTCCCTCGGTGCAGTCCCCCTCGCTGCCCCCTCACCACATGGCTCCCATGGGGATGATGGCCCCTCCTCCCATGCAATCCCAGCAACAGTCTCACCTTCCCTTCTCTCAGAGCCAGGCGCCACTCCTCGCTACACCGCAGGCAGCTGCTCCAGTACAGGTATAGTGTCATGACTACAGTACATCGTATCATTAGAACCGAAGTCTTGCAAGCACCTGCTAGCATCTGAATGCATGGTTGGTGCACAGATTGGCTTCTCCAATTTGTCCTAGTGCAGGTTTATTATAACTAGTCCAAGACACTGTTTTGTATTCTCAGCTGTGCTGTGGTTTCTTGGTAGCATTGTACTCTGTCTTCCTGTAGACCGTTGCTAATGCCTCTCACACTCCATCGTTTGCACCTGCTGAAATTGCTGCCAATGACAACCACAAGAATGAGAATGAAGAGGAGGAGAAACGCCCTGTCAAGAAGAAGAAGAAGGTACCAGCTGTGTTGCACTACCACCTCAAATGCCCCCTTCCATGTGTCTGGGCTGTCCGTGTGTCAGGGCTCGTCTGTACCTTTAGTTCTCTCAGTATTGTAATGGCTCTATTTAGTGCTCACCTTGAAATAATTTCTTCTCTTACCAGTCGAAGAAGGCTTCTGCATGGACTGAACACAAGGCACCGGATGGCAGATTTTATTACTACAACACCGAGACAAAGACTTCCAGCTGGCAAAAACCTGACGAACTAAAGTCTGAAGCAGAGGTAAGGTCATGTGTGAGGCACACCCCTAGATTATGAGTCGAGGTAATCATGGAGATGTGCAGTACTAGCTGTACAGTTTAAGACTCCATGACGTCTCATATCACGCTGCATTGATATTCCCTGTAGTCAAATGTTTTGAATGGGGTGTTATGTAGAGGGAGAACACAGTACACCTTTACGTTGGGTCTTGCATCTCATCTGTTGCTCTGCAATGTAGGATGTGTTGCTGCCATTCAGGCTGTTTGCCACGTACAGTGTACTGAACTTTTGTGTACATGTGATTAAATGCTGTACTGTACATGTAACTCTACAGGCGTAAACTTTTCACAACACATGTACATTCGTGTTCAGCCCTGTACGGTACAAGACTCTATGACATCTCATATCACACTACATTGATTTTCCACCTCCCCCTCCCCCCACACCCACCATTGCTAGATACTTCTTGCTCAGTGCGCGTGGAAGGAGCACAAGAGTGACACTGGAAGGTCTTATTTTTACAACACGGACACTAAGGAATCTACTTGGACTAAGCCCAAGGACCTGGAAGACCTTCAAGGTGTGTGAGTAGGTGTGGGTAGTTAGGGATGAGGGTGTGTGGATAGTGGAAGTACATGTATGCACATGTGTTAGGTGAGTTGCGTTGTGTGCGTGTTTGTGTGGGGGTGTTAGTCACTGTTGCTGAATGTATGCATTGCACGAATGAGGGTAGATGGAGAAAGCATACGTGTATGTGCAGTGTGTTAGTGTACTTGGTGGTGTGTACATCCACCATTCGTTCAGGACTGAGTTCAGAGGAGTTGTCTTAGCTGTGTTCTCAGAAGTTCCTGGTGCTCTAATTCTATTTGCATATTTTCCTTGCAGAGCGGGTGGCGAAAGAAGCGGAGAAGAGGTGAGGGATGTGCTTTAATTAGAAGCACTCACTGACTCCTTGCGTTGCCCCAGTAGAGGTGAGGAGGAGAGTGAGGAGGAGGGAGGCTCATCGGATGAAGGGGAGCAGCACAGTGAGGGTTCTCCCACCAGGGAGAGGTCCAAGGCCACATCTCCCTCCACTCCAGATGCCTCCAGGTGAGCTGTGCGAAGTTGGGGAGAGGGTTCGTAAAGTAGGCTTCCTAGCTGGAAATGCACCTCAACTAAATGACATGTTTTGTTTTGAATTGAGGGTAAATACTTGTAGGTGTTTGAGCATGCTCCTCTGTGAAACGAAGTTATGATTCCATGTAGCTGAGTATTTGGCAGCCATTTCAATGTCAACGGTGTGCCGCCAAGTAGGACTAAGCTACGTAGTTGATGCTATGAGACGCGTGATGTGAGCTAAGAGCCTCGGGGCCATCTATGCCTACCTCTCTTGTGCATTGTCGGTTTCTCCCACTGTGGCAAGCACCTCTTGCTCACTTAAACTTTCATCGTTCCTGTTGTTTTGTGAAGTGTACAGTACACCTGCGTGTCTCTCGCCTTACAAAAGTTACATTATCTTAGGCACCTGCTAGCTATACATCGAGGTACACTTTTAAACAACGTAATGCCAGAACATTTTTTGTTTTCTGTTCACAACCGTCAGAACCATTAAACCAAGCACAATAGTTGGTAATCTGACGTCCCCCCCAAAAAAGAAGAGCCTTTATGTTTATCTACGTGTTAAGGTGAATATATTTAGTCACTTGTCGTTAAGCCGTTAAATGTAGTTGCATGGGTGTGGTTAAGAGTCTCAATTTTGGCAATTCACAAGGAGCTTACATACAGCTGTATTGAATGTTGTAATACAAAGTGCCTGTAGCAGGGATGGGTCTCTGGAGATAATGCTACTCGTGTCACAATGAGAAACATGTGCGCAGTTGCTACCAGTATATTGTGAAGAATATTACCATGGTAATATTTGGTTGTCGTATCTTTGCAGTCGAGACAAAGAGGATGGATCAAAGCCCCGATACTCCTCACGTGAGGAAGCCAAACAAGCTTTTAGAGAGCTCCTGAAAGAAAAGGTGCGTGTTGTTACTTGTAATGGTGGGGTCACCTGCACACGTTAGCTTGTGCAATGTATGCATTTGTTTTTGTGCTCTGAACGCCCAAGTAGGCCATGTTGACGGTGTTGCTTGGCCAGCAAGTGTTTATGTGCAGCCTACTGCTTTGTGATAAACCTGCTTCGTCCCACAAGAAGCGTTTTGCAGTGTAACGTGTGGAAGTTGTGTGACTTTGGTTCCTCAACAGGATGTCCCATCCAGCATGTCCTGGGAACAGACTATGAAACTGATTGTGAATGATCCTAGATACTCGTGAGTGCTAACATTGTGTTATGATTGTTCTGCATGATACCAGCTGCCACCCCGGTCAGCCACTGCTGAGCAACACCTGCTGATAGTGGGATTGATTCTTCAAAAGGTTTCAAGTACAGCATCTCGAAAATTCAGTTATTATACATGTAACTAGTTCCATCAGTGTTCACAACTGCAATCTGTTATACCTCAGAAGGTCTACAATGGTGTGTGGTACAAGGGGAGGTGTTGAAAAGGAGTGGCAAACTGGGCGAGTTAGTGGAGTTAGGTTACAAATGCAGATCGGCAGCACACTCACGGGTTGGCTGACTGGCGTGTTGTATATTTGTGTGACACCCAGATTTGTTGACCTTTTGACCCCATAATGCAGTTCCTGTAATGTCACCGTGACTGGAGGACCGTAACCATGGCATTGCAATTCAAAAAACATTATAATTGGGCGTTATTGAATACTAACAAGTACACAGTAACTACAGTGTATAGTCCATTACAGATTCTACATATACCACGTATAATGGGCACTAGGCTTGGCATGACAGCAAAATACAGTAATGTATGGCTTTGTGCGGTCTGCCTTTTCTGCTGTAGAGCACTGAAGAAACTGAACGAGAAGAAGCAGGTGTTCAACATGTACAAGACACAGAAGGCCAAAGAAGAGAAGGTGAGCCATCTTTGTCATCAATATTGCCCCCTCCCCCACCACACACATCTAAAGTTGCATCACTGTATACATACTATGAATGCATTACGTCATACATGTACATGTACATGTACATTTGTATACTGTACATGTATAGGGGTGTAATTTGACAAAAGCTTACCATTTATTTATTTCCTGATCTAGTCAGCTACGTCCCTGTACACAATTCATACGCATGGAGCAATGAAACACTGAATTTTGAACTGTACATAGATCTCTTTGCAAAGAGTTGTCAAATGTTTGCTTGTCCTTGGAAATCGCAGCAGCCCCAGTTTTGTCGAATAGTGTCCTATTTAACATTCTTCACGGGCAATGGTGCAGTATTGTGTTGTATTTAAATTGCTTCCGGCTGGCAAGGTGCAATTATTTGCCGTAGCTGCTTTTACTTCACAAACCTGTAATCCATACATGTACATGTTAATTTTATGACTTAGGTCACAATATATTTCGATGGAGAAATGCGACAAATTTTGTGAATGGTAGCTCACACACTGTACATGTATGTTGTTCATCGGCTCATCGAATGCAAGGCTGGTTTGAATAGAATCTTGTAACTAGTCAGTGGCATCAAGTGACACGGGATGCAATACAGTAACTCACCTTTGCCCTGCAAGCGAGAGGTGTAGACGCATGATGGTCCCCTGCAAACGAGAGGTGTAGACACATGATGGTCCCCTGCAAACGAGAGGTGTAGACACATGATGGTCATGTGCCCACACATACACAGTAAAGCCACTCTCATGTCATGCACACAACACACTGCCTCACTTGTATGTGCACACGTGAGCGCAGGAAGAACAGAGGCAGCAGGCTAAGCGCAATCGAGAGGCTCTGAAGAAGATGATGGAGGAGCACGAAGAGGTTCACTCTGAGATACGATGGAGAAGAGTATGTGCTCTATTTGAAGACCATCCCTTGTGGAAATCTGTGAGCGTAGAGGAGAGAAAGGATGTCTTTGAAGACGTTAAGTTTAACCTTGCTGAAAAAGAGAAGGTAAGAAGTAGTGAACATACACGTACATGTATACGTACGAATGGGGGTGTGGTCTTATCCTGGGTAGTCGTGTTCAAGTGAGGGTCAGTGCATGTGATAAGGTTTCGGGTTTGCCCTGACACAATGTCAGACCATTACCTAAGTTGACCTGTCATATTTCCTAATTGACCGGACAAAGAATCAATGTACTATTATTTTTGCACTCAGTGTTTGTATACATATTTTATTATCCAGCAAAACTTTATAATGCATATCACATTGACAATAAAGTTTAAGCAATACCAAATTAACAGTATGCCTTCTAGAAATGTTTCCTAGTCATCCATATTGATCACTATTTTCTCCTCATCAGAAGTGGTTTCAGATGCAGAGATACTGGCACTGGTACCAACTTTGTTTGCCAATCTGTTACACCGACATAAGTGAGAGCCCTCTCAAAGCAATCATACAATCCCCTAGCATCACAGCGACTGGGACGCCTCACTAACTGTAGCTTGAGTGTTGGCATCAAGTGTACTTAAAGCCTTAGCAATAGGAGAGTAATCCACAATACTACTCGAAAGGCTTTTTTTATAGAGTAGCATTGTGTGTGCATGCATATCTGTATCAGCATGAAGGTTTGTCGAACCCACAATAAACGCTGGGTTGAAGTTTCTTCTTCCGCGCAATTTTTCTTCAAACCGAATGCACACAGAACACTTTAGCGAAGTGACTATAGTACGATCTAATGCGCTGGTATTGAACGCTAGCCACATAGATGTACCAACGATCTTTTCGTTCTCCAAAACCCACTTTTTAACAGTCTGAACAGTAAGGCTGTGCTTCTTCGTCTCAGGCTCAACGTCAGTCTCAATTTTAACTTGTCGTGAATACTTTGCCGCCATTTCTAGCCACAACAAAAACAATCGGCCCGGACATTCTTACCGCGCATGCGCATAATTGATCTGACACTTAGCAAATTGAAAATGTCCGATGTCCGACTGCTATCGTGTGCACTGGAGGGTAGTCATGTTCAAGTGAGGGTAGTCGTGTTCAAGTGAGGGTAGTCGTGTTCAGGTGAGGGTAGTCATGTTCAAGTGAGGGTAGTCATTTTCAAGTGAGGGTAGTCATGTTCAAGTGTGGGTAGTCATGTTCAAGTCAGGTAGTCATGTTCAAGTCAGGGTAGTCATGTTCAAGTCAGGGTAGTCATGTTCAGTCAGGGTAGTCATGTTCAAGTCAGGGTAGTCATGTTCAGTCAGGGTAGTCATGTTCAAGTCAGGGTAGTCATCAGGGATTAGTATTACCAATTGAATACGGTCTGCCGTGGTAGTGGTTCCTCGCCTTCGTCACTGTCCATCTCAGTTCACGATTCCAACCAGTGACCAGAAGGTTTGAATCGTTGCAGAGCCATCCCAAACCCTCTAGCGCTTTGTCTGCCTCCATACATGTTACGTAACAGACAGTGACGTCAAATGCCCAAAAACTTTAAAACTAAGCTTAAAAGTACTGTGTAATTAAACATTTAAAAAAATAGTGATAGTTCTTCTTTAAATGTTAGACAATGCTCTGTGCACTTGTGCAATGCCATCATCTATTGGGTCTATTGTGTTGACATCTTGTTTCTCAATACGGCTTGCATCCTTCCAATTTTTGATTCTTAAACAAATAATGATTTTTAATTCTTACAAGTCAAGTTATGCATCTAAATCTGACTTTGCACTGTGACATCATTATGTTGCGGTACTGCTTACTTCAATGTTGCTACCCACAGGATCAAGAGCGCCAGTCGAGAGAGAAGAACAGAGCCGCCATGGCTAAGGTGTTTGCTTCCATGACATCCATCACCTTCAGAACCACTTGGGCAGATGTAGGCATTGAAAGGGCTAGCAGGAGGACAATGCCCATGTTATGTGTGTTTCCTCATGCTGCAGGTCCAGAAGCAACTCTTGGAATACCCATTATATGCAGATAACGACGAACTTTTAAGTATGATCCCCTTGTTTAAGTAAACTGTACCATGTAGGTGTGCTGTTACATCATGTGGTTAATCTTTCTTTCTGCCTACTACTCTCCACACACACACACACACACACACACACACACACACACACACACACACACACACACACACACACACACACACATTCCTTGTTCCACCTCTCCTTGGACCCACACCCCACAGCAATGGACAAGGAAGACATGCTTGTGACGTTTGAAGACCACATCAGGCAGCTAGAAAAGGTGACTTACAAGTACCAAGCCATATTTACTTACGGTGTACATGTACATGCAGTACATTGCATGCAAGTACACGTACACTGTACATGTAGAAAAAAAAATCCTGGCAAGATTTATTGGTCATTTGGTGAAGGAAACAAAAGTAGCATAAGACATTTCTGGTACTGTAGCTTGTCCCATATATGTATCTTGAGTACACATTGTATTTACATGAATGGGCAAAGGCAATTTTAGAGTGTGATCTGGTATGGAAACCTGTATTTGAAGCTACTGTATGTAAAGGTGCAGTCTGAATTACAATATTCACCATGGTGACAAAATGCTGTGCTCTCCTCCGTTGCCACTGTATAGCTAATCACTTCCCCCTTGTCACAACACCAAACTGGTTAAAGTTACACACACACACACAAGCACATGATCACATAGAGCCACAAAGAACGGGGGTGGGGGGGGGGGGGGTTGCGTTGCTTATATGCCCAGCTGTTTAGACACTTCCAGAGTACACCCATATGATGGTACCACATGTATACCCATATGGTACTGCCATTGTAGTGTAAGCTACATGTACTGTACCTGTTACGTGTCAGACTGCTGTACATGCATGTGCCTCACATCAGTGTTTGCTTGTAGGAGGAGGAAGAGAGCAAACAGAAGGACAGAGAGAGGGAAAGAAGGAAATTTAGAAAGAACAGGGATGCCTTCCAGGTATTGGACATATGTACATTGTACAAGTACAATTGAGCATGTACATATAGTATGGCGAGATAGAGGTACACTGTAGACATGTACTGTAGTATGGGGAGATAGAGGTACACTGTAGACATGTACTGTATGTAGTATGGGGAGATAGAGGTACACTGTAGACATGTACTGTACATGTATGTACACTGTAGTATGGGGAGATAGAGGTACACTGTAGACATGTACTGTATGTAGTATGGGGAGATAGAGGTACACTGTAGACATGTACTGTACATGTATGTACACTGTAGTATGGGGAGATAGAGGTACACTGTAGACATGTACTGTAGTATGGGGAGATAGAGGTACACTGTAGACATGTACTGTACATGTATGTACACTGTAGTATGGGGAGATAGAGGTACACTGTAGACATGTACATGTATGTAGTATGGGGAGATAGAGGTACACTGTAGACATGTACTGTACATGTATGTACACTGTAGTATGGGGAGATAGAGGTACACTGTAGACATGTACTGTAGTATGGGGAGATAGAGGTACACTGTAGACATGTACATGTATGTAGTATGGGGAGATAGAGGTACACTGTAGACATGTACTGTACATGTATGTAGTATGGGGAGATAGAGGTACACTGTAGACATGTACTGTATGTAGTATGGGGAGATAGAGGTACACTGTAGACATGTACTGTATGTAGTATGGGGAGACTACATGTAAGTAGGTGGATGTGGTCATGCTTGAAGGGAGATAGTGCTGACACCAGTTGTTCCGATTCAGTAGCAGCTTTACAGATATATTTTGTATAATGCACATGTATACATACACTGTACTTGTACATATATTTAATAGTTCATTTAGCCATCAACTGTGACTTTGCTGCATGTACTATACTTCCTTTGCAGGCATTCCTCGGTGAGCTCCACAAGACTGGGAAGCTGTCCTCCATATCCATGTGGAAGGAGCTGTTCTCCACCATTGCAGAGGACGAGCGCTACTTGGCGATGCTTGGCCAACCAGGTATGGGATGCCAGCTCGATGGCACTGCACCACCAGATATTCAGTGTACACATGAATGAACGTGTGTACACATGACTCACCAAGTTGTACGTGCACAGTACATGTACATGGGTGCACACTGATATACAGGTGTAGGCACATTTGGCTGTGTGCACACACACACACACACACAGGGAATTGCTGCGCCATCTCTTTGTATTACAGTAGCTTGCATGTTGGTGGGCGTTGCATGACTGTATGTATGTATGTGGCAGTAAGACTGTCACTTGTGTTGCCACATGCAGTGGTGCAGTGTACTGTGCATAGCTTAACATCAAGTATTCATCAGCCTGTACAGTGGATCGTAAGTTTATAAACTACTTAAGTATTATTCATGTGAAGTACAGTAAATTGAAGAGCACACCTGCGTATTGCGGGTGCAATTGTATCTTTCCAATGTGTAATGGACAGTAATGCAGAATGTGTATCTACATTAACAGGTACACCGTAGGCTGAATTGGGGGGGGGGGGGGGGGGAGGATACAGTGTACATTTTGGCTTTGAATAGTGGTGTATGTGTGTACAATGTGTTCGGTGCATTTTTTGGAAGCAGTGTTAACTCCAAAGCAGCAGTGCAATATGACATGGACCATAATCCAATCTATTACGTAGAAGCTAATCAAATAATTCAAATAGGTTGTGCAAATCTCATACTGTACAACCAGCAAGCTACTGTGTTTACCCTAATTAATTATTGTTTGCTTTAATCACTTCCTGCAAATGCACAGATATGCGTTCACATACAAACACTCTTTCCACTGTTCGATATTTTATTGTGCATTTCTCAGGGTCAACACCTTTGGATCTGTTCAAGTTTTATGTGGAGGACCTCAAGGGTCGTCTTCATGAGGAAAAGAAAATAGTTAAGGAAATACTGAAGGTTAGCAAGCATCACTTGTATTGGGGCACATGACTGTGTTGTATTGGGGCACATGACTGTGTTGTATTGGGGCACATGACTGTGTTGTAATGGGGCACATGTTTGTGTTGTATTGGGGCACATGACTGCCTACTTTCATACTTATACACTGTAAACATTACCACTTAGGTGTAACTTACATGCATCTTTCATTTTTTGGGTTGCATTCTTTGTCTTCTACTGGGTTCATTGCATTCAAATGCTGCTTTAGCATGCCAGGAAGTCCATGATCATTGAATAGCATCCAACAAACTGCTAGCACTTGTCACAATCAGCGCAATGACCACTTGGAAGATGTTTCAGCAGTACAGTCGATCTGCATAAATCTTACTTCAGATTACTTAGCATTGTACAAAATTAATTATCAAACATTTGTATTTCCCTGCCAGGACAAGAACTTCACTGTTGACATCAATACTCCGTTTGAAGTGAGTTGAATCATTTGTGCCTTTGGTAACTTTTCTTAGAATGATGAGCTTCATATATCGGGTACTGCTGTAAGGGGTTCCACCGATCTCTCGAATCGTCGTTGCCACGTAGCATCGGCTTGCACACCCGTATGGTTATATTTTCAGGATACACGCACAAACTCTCCTACATGCATATAAGCACACCCTTAAATAGTCTCTTTCATGGTTACGTGGTGGTCCGAGATACACTGTACATGTAGCACGAACAGGTCTGAGGATCATTCATTGCTTCCACCGGTAGATGCATGCCTTTCCAACTCAGGGTAAATATCCTCGGTCCCCGACCTTCACACTCCCTCACACTTCTCCAGCGGCGAACTAGTTCACCGAGACAAAGCATCCACATTTCCATTACACGTTCCTGGTCTGTAGGTGACAGTGAAATTGTATGGCTGGAGAGACAAGCTCCACTGTGTTAATCTAGCATTGTCCATTTTGAGCCGGCCTAGCCATTCGAGTGCATGATGGTCGGTGAGGATGCTGAATGGTTTGCCTAACAAGTAAACTCTGAACGCTTGGATGGTCAGCTTGATTGCGAGGCACTCCTTTTCTACCATGAAGTATCTCCTTTCCCTAGGCAGTAGTTTTCTACTGAAGTATGCCATGGGGTGGTCGTGATCTTCCTTGTCCAACTGGCTCAGTACCCCTCCAACACTCCAGTCTGAGGCGTCAGTCTGTGGTATGAATGGACTGCTAAAATCGGGGCATTGCAGCACTGGTGAAGAACATAGAAGCCGCTTCAGGTCCTTAAATGCTTGATTGCAGTGGGCGCTCCAGTTGACGTTGTTAGGAGCCTTACTCTTAGTCAGTTCTGTTAACGGTGCAGCCAGTGAAGCATAACTTGCTACAAACTTCCTATAGTAGCCTGTGAGCCCCAAAAAGGTCAGGACCTCATTCTTTGTTTTGGGTACCGGAAAGCCTTCAGCTTCTCTATTTCCGGTCGAACTGGCTGAACCTTTTTAACGCATCGCTATGGATATTGTGGGACCTCTCCCTCACAGTAGATTGGGACACAAATACATCCTGGTGATTTGCAACTACGCAACTCGTTATCCGGAGGCTGTATCACCGCGTTCATGTGAGGCTGAAAGGATCACAGAAGAACTGATGAAATTGTTCAGCCAAGTGGTAATCCCAAAGGAAATACTCACTGACGAGGGGAGCAATTTCACTTCATGGCTGTTGGCCGAAGTATACACAATGCTGCAGGTCAGGGCTATCCGAACCACCCCCTACCACTTGCAAACGGATGGTCTGGTTGAGCGGTTCAACCAAACACTGAAAGCCATGCTAAGGAGGACTGTGAACCAAGTGGGCAAGGATTGGGACTGGCTAATACCCTATCTTCTCTTCGCATACCGGGAGGTTCCCCAAGCGTCGACTGGCTTCTCACCCTTTGAACTTCTTTATGGACGAAAAGTACGCAGACCTGTAGACGTAGTCAAAGAGCAGTGGGAAGCCGACGAAAAGAGCAACGAAAGCGTGGTCTCCTACATTTTAGCCATTCAGGACAAGTTGGCCAGTATGGCGGATTTGGTGGGGAAAAATATGAAGAAGGCACAGGAGACACAAAAACACTGGTACGATCGGAATAGTCTCGTACCCAGACCCTGATTCCCACAGCTGCGGATGGATTACATCACCGCTACGTGGAAAGAGGGTCTGGAGAACTGCTGTACTCAATTCTGTCCAGTGATTATGTAACAATATCAATCCAACGTCGCGAGGAATTTAATTACGTAGCCATGAATTTAATTAATTACAGAACGGAAATTGTCCTATACCACTAGCAACAATGTTGTATCCCTGAATGGCTTAAGCTTAAGCCAGGAGCAGGCCCCGTAGCCAGGTTGTGTGTTCGGGGGGGGGGGGGGGGGGTGCAAAGCATGTTATAAGTGGACTCAACCATGCAATGGCGTAGCCAGGATAATACATGTATGTATGGAAGGGTACACACTGCCAGATGCAGGATTTGTATGAAATTGAGAAAGACCCGCTGGGGGAAGGTGCGGGAGGGGTGGTGCCCAGCTAGGAGGTATGGGGGAGTGCTGCAAGCTCCCCCATCGGGGTCTGGGGCGGAGCCCCAGGAGCCAATTCTTGTTTGATGTACTAAGTAAATGTTAACAGCGATTCTCCTGGAGAATCGCTGTTAACATTTACTTAGTACTGTTGCCACCACTACTAAGATTGCGATATGTAGCTAAAGATAAAGTCAACTTCAATTCTCTTTCATGGCCAGAGAGAACATTTGTGTGCCCTTTCCTGGAACAAACTGCACAATGAGCTTGAGACTACAACTCCTGTCTTGTACACTTTATTGAGGTTATGCATCCCATTGCATTGAAAAAGTGTTGCTTTTACTCTCAAATCAATGCCAGAGACTAACCTCTGTGTGTGTGTCCGTGTGTGTGTTTGTTGTGTGTGTCCGTGTGTGTGTGTTTGTGTGTGTGTTTGTGTGTGTGTTTGTGTGTGTCTGTGTGTGTGTGTGTGTGTGGGGGGGGGGGGGGTGGGTGTGTGAAAGGGAAGGAAAGAAGGTTAGATGGTGAAGAGAGATGTGGACGAAGTGCATTAAGTACATGCTTTGTCGGCAAAACATACACCATATGCTGCACCAGCCTTTGAATCCCTCTCAATCACAACACCTACTAAAAGAACGTACGTTTGAAACTAAAACAGAGCATATACACACTTTTGTTTGGACCATGCATATTATTTGTAAGTCTACGTTTGGTTCCAGTCTTCTAATTAGTCCACATCTGTTTGGATGTCAACCTTCTTTGCTAACTTTAATGCGTGCAGGTTCCATTGTGTGTATGTGTGTGATCACGTTTGTGTGTGTGTGTGTGTGTGTGTGTGTGTGTGTGTGTGTGTGTGTGTGTGTGTGTGTGTGTGTGTGTGTGTGTGATCACGTTTGTGTGTGTGTGTGTGTGTGTGTGTGTGTGTGTGTGTGTGTGTGTATGTGTGTTGTGCGCGCGCGCGTCTCTCGGTGTTGTGTATACGTAGCTAAAGTAGCATGTTAGTACGCAAAATAAAGTATACGCTCTTACCTGATCGGTCGTTAAACTTACAAGCGGCGAAACTACCAACGCAATGCTTGCTTTCTTCGTGTTCCGAAGTTCATCAAAAGCCCATGGTAGAAATGCGTAACACAACGACTTGCCGTATCCTGTCGGTAAACTAACAACGGTATCGAGCCCACTAAGTACATCTCTGACAGTCCTTAATTGCTCGTCTTTCAGCTTTGTATACCCCAAACTCTATACGTACGTCACACATTCCTAATAAACTCTAGTTAATAACGAATTATTGCATACCTCGAATCTGATTGGTTCCCCAACATTCTGGTGACCGTGGACAGAATTGAGTACAGCAGTTCTCCAGACCCTCTTTCCACGTAGCGGTGATGTAATCCATCCGCAGCTGTGGGAATCAGGGTCTGGGTACGAGACTACGATCGGAACGCCAGAGAAAAGACATTGGAACCAGGTGAAAGAGTTCTTTTCTTGCTTCCCACCTCTTCCAACAAACTTTTGGCACAGTGGCAAGGATCGTATACAGAGGAAAAGAGAGTCAGTAACATTATCTACCAGGTGGACATGTGTAACAAGAGAAAGAGACATAGACATAGAGTTTTTCATATAAACATGCTGCGACAATGGCATGGTCTGCCAACTGACTCGAGTCTCTCGGCGGATGACACAGAGGAAGCTGAAGATGAAATACCAGTATGGGGAAAAGAAGAAACCAGGGTACAATGGGAACTACCATCCCATCTGGATGAACAGCAGAAAAGAAGTCTTCATGCTCTATTAGGAGACTTCGAGGACACCTTACAAAGCAAACCAGGAAGGACCACCATGATAGATCACAGCATAGACACAGGGTCATCACAGGCAATCAGGCTACCGCCGTACAGATTGCCATATGCTTACAGAGACATTGTTACCAAGGAACGCAAGGAAATGCTGGAAGATGGAGTTATTTTGAGATCTACTAGCGAATGGGCTGCCCCGGTGGTGCTTATCACAAAGAAAAAATGGGAAAATCCACTTTTGCATGGACTATAGGTGGCTTAATTCCATCTCCAGAACGGACAGTTATCCAATGCCCGGAGTGGATGAGCTCATAGACAGGCTGGGATCTGCCAACTACATTTCGACATTAGATCTTTCACGGGGGATACTGGCAAGTTTCCATGTCAGCACAGTCAAGAGCGAAGACTGCTTTTGTCACCTCATACGGACTGTTTGAATTTAATGTCATACCCTTTGGACTTCAGGGAGCACCATCAACCTTCCAGAGGATGATGGACCAGCTTCTCCGAGGGCTGGAAGACTGTGCTGCAGCCTATCTCGATGACCTAGTGATATGTAACTTGACATGGACGGATGAGGGACCAAAGGAGCTGGTTGCGCTCGACGGTTCTGACATTCCGGACAACATCTGCAATGGTTCACACAACTCAACACACGCCTGGCCAGTAAAAACGTTTGCAGCACTCCCCTGATGGGCTTGTTGCGCCCCAAGTGACCCACCAATGGTGTTGCATGTGCCAGTTTTAGTACCGCCACTCTGCATCAACTTGGGTAGTACGAGCTGCTCTACCGCTTGGTCCTCTGTTGAGCTCGATCTGCGGTATATATATCAGTGAGGCTTTTTCGTATGAACTGAGGGTCCCTCTCTCCTCCACCAACATTTTAATGCCACGCAGTGTCTCGTCTGTCTCTTGGAGTCTCTGTAGTTCTTCTGCTCCGAAGTCTAGATTTTCCATCTGTTTCCTCCCCCGTTGGCCTGTCCTTGTCACCGTTCTGGAACTGCTTCTTGTTCTGCCTCTTCTGAGATCGGCTTAAGCGCTTCTTTTCTGGTCTCTAATTATACACAAACAGTTTGTCATCCAGACCATGGCCCACTTCCCACTGTTCCTGCTCGTGATCGCGCTGTCTCCAACCGTCTCCTGTTTTTCTCCTTGTGCAGGGTTCTCTGTCTCCTCTGCGTGTGGTTTCCTTCTTACTCTCGATTGAGTCATCACCACCATGGCCTCATCCGCTCCTGCGTTAGAGATTTTCTTCAAGCTCCACGCGTCTCCTGCAGCAAACTATTCAGTTTCAGCACATCATGACCCAGTAGCATCGCCACCAGAAGGGTATCCGACACAGGTTCCTTCCACAATAATGCAAGAGGGTACATTACTGTGTCACCATGCGCACACTTGATCATACATGTAACTGCTTTATCTTCTAGCCACTTGATAGGAGGTACTAACTCTTTTCGAACCAAGGTCCTGGAACATCCTGTATCCAGTATGATATCCTGAACGTTTGTGCTCTCCACAGTACCCCTTTGGGTTACATTCCTTTTGAGCACATTGTCTTTACTCCAAGATCTCACAAACAAAGCACTCTTGGGGCATTTCCGAGCTACGTGTCCGGGTTTACCACAGTTGTAGCATTTGACTTTGCTACCACTACCAGAAGATGTGTCGGCCATATGCATCTTTGTTGCCTCCTGCTCGTTAGTCTGAGTGACCTGTTTGTAGCAACGTCCCACGAAGTGACCTTCTCCGCATT
Source organism: Ephydatia muelleri (assembly GCA_013339895.1). Lineage (NCBI taxonomy): Eukaryota > Metazoa > Porifera > Demospongiae > Spongillida > Spongillidae > Ephydatia > Ephydatia muelleri. Next base: position 9,032,321 of record JABACO010000004.1, on the reverse strand, counting down.
TGAAGCAGCACTACAGTAGTGGTCACATAAAACTTTACGTTTACTCAAACGCCGTTGCCGTTGCACGGCCGTTTGATCAAATTGCACGGCAGTTTGATCAAATTGCACGGCAACGCAATGGCAACTGAACGTTGACACCGTTTTTGTACACCTAATTAACAAGTACAGTTCGCGAATTCCAGCATGCGTATGTCGCCGTTTGCGAACACGAGCACGTTTTTGCCGTTCGTTAAAACATTTCTACGCGCGCATCGAACAGTTTGTTGAATTCGGTGGCATGTCTCTTAGGGGGTTGAGAACGGCGATTAAGGATTCCCAGAAGGGTAAGTCCAATCTCGACTAGAAGTTTGATTGCTTCCGTGACTATTGATGTTCGTCCGCTACCTTCTTTTCGACCGATGGAGTTAGTCAAGACATATCTCTTTACAAACTGATCTATTCCCTGTCTGGAATCTACCATTCCTTCTGTCAACAAGCGTTTTTCAATCTCTGGAGCCTTTAAACCTTTACAATGGAAAAATAATATCCGCAGTTTTTTGTAGGACGAGTACACCATTTTTCCAAATGTTGCAACTGGCTGCGCTTTATTAGTCAAGCTGTTTTATAATGTGAAGAATTTAGAGTGTTTGTTTTCAACGTTTTGTTATCGCAGTTCTTAATTAAAACACCACACTGACGTCATACGTTTCGCTGACACATATAACGTGCTAATAGGTTGTCAAAGTTCTCCATAACGTAACGACAACGGTACGTTCCTTGAACTACAGTCCTCACACCGTGCAACGGCAACGGCGTTCGAGTAAACGTAAAGTTTTATTTGACCACTACTGTATTTGTCATGTGAGTGCTCCATCCCAGGTCCCTCGGTCTTCCAACCACTCCTGCCTATCCCGTTACTCGAGCCGCACTCTCGAGCATGTACAAAACTATCTGCCATGTCAAATGCTGCATCGCTCGTCTCTGGCTCCCTTTCCCGGATCCACACTTGAAGAGTCGTGGGTAGACTATTCACAAACTGTTCTTTCACGTGGACGTCCATTAGTTCATCCTTTGACTCATACTCCCGGAGCCATTTCTTCACTGTGTCCTGAAGTCTATTCGCTAGTTCCCTGTAGGTTTCCTCTGTTTTCTTCTTCATTGATCGAAACCTCAGGCGGTAGGTCTCCTCTCTGACACCGTATCGTACCAAAATTGCCTCTTTAACCTGCTCATAATCAGCCACCGTCTCAGCTGCTAGCGAACCATAGACCTCTTGTGCTCTCCCGCTTAAGTATGGAGCCAGTTTGAAAGTCCAGCGATTCTTGTCTATCTCGTAGGCCTCCATCACCCGTTCGAACGTCGTTAGGTACATTTCGATGTCGTCCTTTTCTGTAAGCCGTACCAGTTGCGCATCTCTCTCTAGTGGTTTCTTATCCCTGTCGTCGTCTAGGGTAGATTTCTCTGGTAGCCTGGCAATCAGTGCCATCTGCTGCTCGCTCTCCTCCTGTCACCGTTGCTCCTCCATGAGTCTTCAACGTCTTCTTCTTCTGTCACTCTCCGACGTTCCTCTCCGCCTCGGCCTGTCGCTGCTGGCTTTCCACAAGGATCTTCAGTAGATCTCCCACCGACACTGCCGAAGGCTGTTGAGACATTTCACCAAGCTCTGCTTTGTACGTACATGTAAGACCAGACCGCATTGTCATGGTACCATATACGCAATCACTTGCCTGTGATGCGACTTTGTCGTGAAACTGCACAACAAAAGAACACAGCTGCCACCAAATGTAAGGGGTTCCATCAATCTCTCGAATCGTCGTTGCCACGTAGCATCGGCTTGCACACCCGTATGGTTATATTTTCAGGATACACGCACAAACTCTCCTACATGCATATAAGCACACCCTTAAATAGTCTCTTTCATGGTTACATGGTGGTCCGAGATACACTGTACATGTAGCACGAACAAGTCTGAGGATCGTTCATTGCTTCCACTGGTAGATGCGCGCCTTTCCTACTCAGGGTAAATATAGCATTTAAGTTACATCATCCTCGGTCCCCGACCTTCACAACTGCATGTACATGTAAGACTTTAATGTGTACATCTGAATTTAGGATTTCAATACACCTGTCTGTGTCTATCTACGTGTAGGACTTCAAAACACTGGTGTTGTCAGACTCGCGATCAGACAGCTTGGACAAGGGAAATGTGAAATTGACATTTGAGGGGGTGAGTTCCTATGATTTCTTTTTATCACTACTGTTTTATGCATGTACACTGTACATGTATTGTTGCATGCAACTGTTGTATTGTCGTCACCAGCACGATGATAGTTGAATGAGAGAACCTTTTGCTTGCTTGCTATAGACATGTCACATAGCACAACCTACCCACCATCCCTTGATAAAATCTAGTTATCGCCTCCGATAGAGGGCCTTGAATTAGAGGGTCGTGGACCTTGATTGAGAGGGCCTTGATTTAAAGGGCCTTGATTGAGAGGGCCTTGATTTAGTTACCTAATCATTCTTCGTCTACTGAGATTATTTGACTAGTTAGTAAGGATTATTGCAGACAAATGTAACTTTTTAACAGTGGCCTAACATACATGTAATGTCAGACCATTTTTAGATAGATGGCTTGATCAGAGCATAACTTGTGATAGGCTCGCTGTTTGCTATCGCGCATGCATGTGATGCACAGCTGTGACATAGAGGCTTTTTGTCCATAGCTCACTGCATGTTCTAGGATGTTGGTCATAAACCCACACACTGAATAGTTCTTATCAAATAAATCTTATCCTTGTACTGCCGACCATAAAAGGGGCAACTGGCTGTGGTTCCAATTGCCTTTATCACAATTTAGCCATGGCAGAGTTTGCTGCTTCCTCTATCATACTCTCTCTGCCACTTCTTGAAATTGGACACGGCTACTTCACTGCCTTATGCAGTACGCATGCATATATATATACTTTGTAGGCTTGCTGTGTGACCATTTGTGCATTGTTTGTATGCTGCAGCTTGTTGAAAAGGCAGAGGCTAGGGAGAAAGAGAGGCTTAAAGCAGAGGAAAAGAAGGTAAATATAATATTTTTGTGCCTGTAAAATATCTACCTTTGCATGGGATGAGGGGGATATGTTGTTATTGCTTCTATTTACTTTTAAAAGCACATGCTACTGGAACATCAACTTTCAGTTAAATTCTTGTACTTTTGTCATGTACTGTACATACATGTATACTGTACTCTTACGTGTGTATGTATGTACTGTATTTGCAAAAGTTAGATAGGCTGTTGCCTGGTTATTGCCCAATCAAACACTAACCGATTCATGCGTTATTGTGAATTCACACATTTAGTTGTGATGTAAAATGCCGGATGTGCCATGGATTCATGACAGCTGAAGCATGTGTCTTCTTGAAGTCACGCAAGTGTGTAAAGTAGTAGCTTTGTTACACAGGTGTGCTGGTTGCTCAGGTTCGGGACTATTACAGACACTTCTTTGAGCACAATACTGACATTTGATGTGGGTAGCAAATAAAGACATGGAGGAAATAACATACATAAATACTTTTTGCTATGAAGTGAATTATGTTCATTATTCTACATGTGCATGCATTTTGTTTCAATGGGCAATATACATGTACAGTGTTTCTGTACCTTTATGTACACTGTAGTGCATTGTGATCTAGATTATACACTATGTACTGTATGTACATTACATGTATATGTGTATATGTGTATGTGTAAGATTATGTGTATAGTAAATGTAGTTGTGATTCTGTGTATGTGCTACATGTTAGTGGCAGAATTTACATCCACGTGTTGGTTGGTACATGTACATGTACCTGATGCCTTCATGTGTACAACAACAAATTATGACCGTATTTGACCGTATTTGTTTAGTTGAAGAGAAGAGAAAGTGACTTCAAAACACTACTGAAGAATGCGGATCCGCCAATCCTGTCTTCAGACACTTGGGAGGCTGTAAGTTGCACCCAGCTAATTTATATTACCCACTTCCATACTCTCTCCTCCTCTCCTCCCCTCTATACTCCCTCCTCCCCTCCCCGTTACTCTATACTCTCTCCCTTACCTCCCTCCCCTTCCCATTACTCTATCCTCCTCTCCCTCCCCTTACTCTATACTCCTCCTCCCCTCCCCATTACTCTATACTCCCTCCTCCCCTCCCCGTTACTCTATACTCCCTCCTCCCCTCCCCGTTACTCTATACTCTCCTCCCCCCCGTCCTCTCTTCTCTCCTCCCTCCCCTTACTCTATACTCCCTCCTCCCCTCCCCGTTACTCTATACTCTCCTCTCCCCCCCGTTACTCTATACCTCCCTCCTCCCCCCTCCGTTACTCTATACTCTCTCCTCCCTCCCTCCCCGTTACTCTATGCTCATTTGACATACGTTTGTGCAGCGTGGCCTATGCACACCAACACAGCCAGTGTAATCATAACACAACACAGTACGCAAAATATGATATTACGATACGACAACGCCCAATACAACAATGGCTTCATCCAAACACAGCACCTTGGCCAACCACCACAGACAAATACACCTACACAACATGTATGGATTGGGGGGGGGGGGGGGGGGGGGGGGGGGGGTGAATAACTAAAACCTTAATTTGGTGGAGATGAGCATATACATGTATGTATGTTTGACAATGGCCGCATGGTCATCTAAGTACAAAATGACGTTGGGACGTTGCATAATTACTGAGAGGGCTGCATTTCAGTGGTTGGAATGTAGAGCTGGGCGAATATTGGGAGTGCAATCCTCACTTGCCTTTATTTGTGAACACGTGGTTGTACATAGTTTACATAAAGAACCCTTGAACCTTGCCATTTAAGTTGCCGTTTCCATTTACAAAGGGGTTGAAATTGCAGCATCTATATGTATATTACCACGGACCTACGGATTTACACTTGCTCTCAAATGGGTCCGCTAGAGCACACCCACTCGTACTTGATTCTTTCGTACTGTTAATAGTACATGTACTGATAAGTTCTAGCTTGTACTTAACTAGTTTATAGCAAGGGTCTCATGAACCAATAATTAGATTTTATCGACAGATGACAGCTTACATGTCGCATGCAAGGGTAAACTAGTGGGTAGGCTGTGCTATACCGTGACATAATTGCTATAGACATGTCACATAGCACATAGTTTACCCTTGTATGTGAAGTGACATGTCAGTTTCCATCTCTCGATAAAATCTAATTATCGGTTCAGACCTTGCTATGAAATAAACTAATTGAATACAAGTTAGAGCTTACCAACTATTAACAGTACGAAGGAAATCAACAGCACTTGCAACGCTCCTCACAGTACCGTATAATGCACACGAGAGAACATTGCAATAATTAGAACAACATTCTTTTGTTTTTTGCACAAATTATAGCAAAAGTTAAAATGATAAATTTTGAACGAACATTTCAAGTTTTACAGTAATGCAGTCAGGATTATTGTGTAATCAAGCAGTCTGTCTTTGATAGGATGATGGGGATAATGATGTCCTTTGTTTTCTTCTGGAACAGGTGCGATCACGCTTCACTGACAATCCACAGTTTGAAGCTGTGTCTGAAGAGGCAGAGAGGCTGCGTTTCTTCAAGGATTTCGTCAAGAACCTAAAAGTCAGCGGTCCTATGTATTAATGTATAGTGTGTTTAAGATCAGACAAGATCATGTCTACACACATACGCATGAACAGTAGGAACTTAGTGAAGTTATATCAGAAGAAAATTTAGCAATGTGTGCTTGTGAAGTTGAAGTTAAATTACATGAACATGTAGATGCTTTAGTAGTTTGTTTTGGTTATGCTAATTGAGATAATGAAAAATACTTTGCATGTTAAATACCAACATATTGTTATTGCTTTGTATTTCTTGTGGGCAGTTCAATCTTATTGAAGTAATGAACGAAACAGTTTTATCCTTCCTACATGTTGTTGAGCACAGGGGACATGTCTAATAAAGCATGTCATGAGGATAACTCACAACTTGTAGTACTATCGGCCTGTGCACTTGAGGGATTAAGTTCATATGAACCACAGAAGTACTAATGCTGTTAACCAGTTCCTACACAGTTTGGAATCCTCGATTTACTTGTTCAAAGGCCTAGAAGTTTTTTTTTAACCAGTTGAAACATGTCAATTTATGTATTCAATACACTTGCATTGTTCTGTTAATATCCCTTTTTTTTTAAAGGCATGTTGCTTCTAAGTACATGTAGGATGCTAAAGCTATCGATAAAGCGCTTAACTATTAGAACACAGCAATTGATGTGTCTAATTTTTAAATGATTACATTAAATGTGCCAAAGGAAGAAACAAAATAGACAATTTTACTCTATGATTGTGGCAAATGAAGTACCATCTTCAAATCACTTTAGTGCCTAATTATTTAACTCTTGTAAATCCTCATTCTTTGTTTTAATTTTATATTTTAGAATCATTGACTATACTATTGAAATATTAAGGTTTTCGAAATTAACATAACTGTAGGAAATAAGTGAATGGGACAACAGTCTGTTTACGAGAATCATTTATGTTACTTGGTCCACATGAGATGAACACTTCAAAAAGCATTTGTACTCAAGACGTTGAATACCTTACTTTCAGCCTCAATAACTGCAATTTTCAGGGTGCTGTTGTTCTATATGTAGTGCATTGCGTATACAACTGCAAGCTGTTAATTTTTGACTACATTTGGTATGTTGACTCTTGCAGGAGAAGGAAAAGGAGAAAGAGAAGGAGAAGAAAGAGAAAGAAGAACGAGAGAGGGAGGAGCGTGAGAGAGAGGAACGCAAGCACCACCATCGTTCCCACAAGAAGGCTAAAAAGCATAAGAGATCTCCAACACACTCTGTAGGTGTACAAGCAGCATGCTCTTTTCCAATGACAGGTTAAATGTGATGCCTCAAGGCTTGTGGGACCTTACCATGATGCAGCAACGTTGGCAGCTAAAGTGTCTTCTCTCTTTTGGTTTTCTTGTACAGTATGCATTTTAACTGCTAGGAGACACACTGAACAACATCATGCAGCATATTTATTTTGTTATCGTTGCATAGAGCATACTAGTGGTGGTCCTTATGTACAGCTGTGCACTATTACATCAGTGCCACAGTACATGTATGTATTTTCATGTACATGGCATGTTATTTTTATACTGTACATATATTACCTACTTTCAACCAAAACATATACATGTTCAGGCCGTGTCTTCAATGTCCGAAGATGAATCGAGTAGCAAAGACAGCAAGGAGAAAGATAAGGAAGCCAAAGAGAAGGATAGTAAAGACAAAGAAGAGAAGGAGAAGGATAGAGAGAGCAAGGAGAAAGCACATAAGAAACATAAACGTCATTCACGCTCTCCTAGTCCCGATGTCTCTTCTGAATCAGAACAGGAGACAAAGAAAAAGAAGCACAAAAAGGTACACATTTATGAGAACTTGCACTCTGAAATTAGTGCAGTAGCTCACAGGTAAATCGGTTAACATAACTATTCCATTACTTGTTTGGGAATTTGGTATTAGGTTCAGTGGGAGTAAATGAAGCAAAATGCTTTTCTTGTCTCCACAGCTATGTACATGTACAGACATGTATGTATCTATGTGTTGTTGACTACAAAAAAAAAGAAATGTTAACTGTTTAGATCTATACAGTTAATTTATCCATTAACTTATTTTTGCAGAAATCTAAGAAGAAGCATCATCGAACTGTGAGTTGTACTATATCTATTTCAACATGCATACACTGTTATGCAATACCATACGCAGGGCTTATATATATAAGTATGTAACAGTATAGGCATGTAGTTGATATTTTACAATACAGTTGCACATGTTTCAAATGCCTTAGGGTGTAATAAACAGGTGATTTGTCGTATTCTTCCGTGCAGTCATCTGAGTCAGAGGATGAAGGCAAACCTGTCCAACCCAAGAGAAAGCAGGAGGAGGACAACGTTACAGCTCCGGCCAAGAGAGCAAAGGTGACATCAATCTGCATACCACGTGCATGTGGCATCTTATAGTGGGTTCTGGACTGTGCCTACATGTAAAATATTAACACCGCGTCCGCGAGTAAAGTGGGTAAATTTAGGGCCGTTTTGGGGGAAAGCAAAAAAAATAAAAGGTCAGCTGATGAGTATTTATCTTTTCAAATACAGGAATTTGAAAGTACAACTCTTGAGACAACATTGGGTGCATTTGTGAGAGATCATTAGCTTGCTCGATGCAACAAATGCGGCATGTAAAAGTAGTCCATGCTGATGAAAACATATTTCATCATCATACAAAAACGGCAATAATCACATTGTATACGCCAAGTTGAACCTTTTAATGTTCGAATGCTTTTTCAATCATATGCAATATATTTATTTTACTGCATGTATGTGTTCTATTGTGTCTATAAAACTCTGTACATTACCGCGTGCAGTTTAAATTGCTGCTTTTCATGCTGCATTGCGAGTCTGCATGTACATGTAATTTATATTTTCAAGGAAACCAAGAGCTGCATTGATATAGATGGCTCATGCATGCTTTTGAATTTATAGTCAAGAAAGGGATGGGTACAAAGTGATAAAATGATAAGTGCAGTACCACACTAGTTCATTTCAACTGTGTAGCTCTTATAAATTATAATGTGAACATAGTGTAAAAGGTTACTCTACTTATTTTACAACTAGTACCTGTGATTCTATTGTTAGCGGATCTTTAGGTTTTTAGTTTCCCCTCAATTCTGACCCACTTTACTCGCGGACGCGGTATTGACACTACCATAGGGAGAGATACTTGTGTACATATAAACTGCACATATACGCTTACCTGCATTCTTAACTATGGTTGCTTGTTGGCTGGCTTACAGATTTTGTTAATTATAGTGATCATGCCTTAATATATGCTCTGATTATTTTCATCCTGCATATTACTTTTATCTTTTAAAACAGCATGATGATGCCTCATCAAGTGCCAGTGAAGGAGAGATTCTGAAGGACTAGGCTGCATTGTCCATTTTGATGTGTATGGTGTTCAACTGTGGATGGTCATCTGTTTTGAGCATATGCATCTTTATATACGCAATATACTATTTTCTTTGCGAATGTCAGTTATCCACACCGCTGTGAATTAGTTACCACACAATCTAATAATACATGTATACCCTTTCCTGGAGTGGTTAGTTAAAGATATTAAATGTTATGAGAACAGAAACTTGCTCATAAGTGGATAGGTCATTCAATTCTCAGAGCGACAAACCTCTGTCTGAGGGGGCTTCTCATACCAAATGGTTGAGTGCAATGGACGATGGAGCAGGGTTGCCCAGAGTCTCATCCTGAACTTCAGTCTTAAATAATCATTGTTGTGTGTATACACGCGGGTGTTTGCGGTAGGTTGGATAATTAAGCGATACCGTAATTTAGTATAGCCACCAAAAAAAATATCTAGCCGCATCTCATTATACGATGTCTGTTTTTGCGAGCACATATCATACTCGTCTTATGACATTCCGAGGAGAGAAAATGCTCATGAAAACACTCTACCACAGCGCTATACAATTGCACAAGGACTACATTTATTATGAATGGTTCTGCGCAGCCCGTTCCACATCAATGTAATTTTGGCGGGAAAAGATGGGGTGTACTTGAGCGGTCTTTGCGGACCAACCGACTCGTAGAAATCTGTAAGCGAGTAACATAATGATCAGCACACATAGGAGAGTATATACATATCGCTCATAAATAGCCGACTTTTTTTTTAACCCCAGAATAAGGCAGGAGTTTTATGAATAATTTCAGTATTTTAGAATGGAGATACACGCAAAGAAAGTCGAAGAGCGATGCAGAGTGTGTGGCCGCTTTTTAGTGGAGGCTATATACCAGGGCTGCATATGACACAGGGTGTCTTCATGAAGCTGTTCAGGCTGCTGGAGGACACTTGCCACCAGTTTGACTTGCAGCTGGCGTACACATACCAGGAAGAAAGCAGCAGCTCATCCTCATTCACAAAGTACACTGAAGAGCTGCACAAGCTGCAGGTGGCCAAGGCTAAGCTGGCTGAAGCCAAGACTCCTTGGCAGCTTTAGAGGAAGCTGTCATGTACGTAGTGGTGGCATATGGGGAGGACAGCCCTGTTACGGATATCCTTATCAGGCATGCCCTGGACAGGAGGCAGTCTGTGGAGAAAATGGTAAGGATTAAGCAAACACTGATTTAAATGATTATAACACCCTAACACAGGAAATGGAAATAGCTAAGACCACCAAAGTTACTAGCAAGGAGTTTGCCCTTCATGATGATCCATTTGTGAAGGGATTGGATGAAGCCCTCCAATCCTTCAAGGTGCAACGGCAGCAATACTTTGGTGGTGTGTTTGTTGGTAACCACATCCACAAGACACTAATCATCTAAATTTAGTTCAGTAGTTGTAACTCATACACTATTTAGCCAGCAAACATCAAGCGTTTGTGCACCTCCATGGTAGAGGTTGCAACAACTAAGTGCCCTACACTAATAACACCAGCAACAGAGGCATGCATGAAGCTTACAAACATCTTCACCCTGCTAGGCCAGTGCCACCGAATATATGAAAATAATTTCATTGAAGAGGAGCTAGGTATGCTTTTAACGTGCATGCATGTACAAGTACATGTATGAAATAACTGTACATAATCCAATAGAAACTATAACGGCCCAGCTCATGGAGCACTTTAGGAGTTCCTTCCCAGACTGCTCTATAACATTTAAAATGCACATGCTGGAAGAACATACAGGCAAAAAGAACATACGTTGGATTTGGTCTTCTGTAGGAGCAAGGAGCAGAAATCCATCCATGCCAGGTTTAACCTTGCAACGTAGGTACCATTCGGTACATGACCCAGTCGAAAGACTGTCCTTGATTATGAAGGAGCACCTGCTTTCAATAGCTCCACAAAATGTCACTCCCCCAAAAGAGTAATACCGTCAGCAATACGCATCTCTATGCCCCAAAAAAGTCGACTACACGCAGATAATCGAATCAGTTAGTTCCTTCTGTTATCTCTAAGATTTAGCTTGAATCAAAACTTTCTACGAGTCGGGAGCGTGGAAAACTTACTTCGAAGTGGACAGGTACGTCGAGGGTTACCCACTTTCAAGAGCCATAACTTGCCGTAGCGTCAAAACTGTGACAAGAGAAACGCAGTGTATGTAGAAAGATGATACTTCTTTAGTTTGGAAGTTTTAAATGGCGCTGGTATCATTCCTGTTTTTGTACAGGGGGCTCGCGTTTCTTGGCTCTGATTGTCTAGGACGTTGCTAAGGGATACGTAATCATTTCAATATTTCGAGTTATAAACCTACTGTCCACAAAATATATGGCCGCAAACACCCGTGTGTATTAAGCAATTATTTACACTAGCGCACAATTAATCGTAATAATCATGCCTTGACATTTCAAACGCGCGGAAAACTTCCAACGCTAAAATACACGTTCATTGAGATTTTTCTATGTCAATTGAATATGCTTAGGTGTTCCTAATTCTTGCAAAGTAGTGATACTGGAGTGCGCAAGATTGCTGCATGAGATCTCTAGCTCTTCAGAGAGTCTGGTGCGGGGTAAATCTAGTGGGCCCCTGGAGGCAACAAAATTACTTCTCGCGCGCAAAGAGTCGTATTGGGAACGCTAAGCGCGCACGTCACATTTGAATTTTTCGTACCTTAATAAATGCTTCAATAAAAAATAAATCCTTTTATCATTATTATTATTATTATTTAAAGTTTCATTCTAGTAGAACCTGGCGCAGGGTAATTCTAGTAATTATTGTGCACCAAAATAAGACAAATGATGGCATTTGTTACAATGCACTTATACAAAGCCTATTTATCAGTGTAAAGTTTACAGAATTGAGACAAATCCACCAAATGGAGACCAGACTTGAAAGCTGCTATATTTTTGCTGAATCCTGAAGCGAGTTCCATATAGGGATTATACGTTCGGAGGCAGACCTTGGTATCTTAATTGACTTCAGTTTTCATGAGTACAATTAGGTATGCAGAAGAATTATAGGTATGCAGAAGAATCGTCAACAGAGATTTGTAAATGATTTTAATGCACATAACAAGATCATTATCACAATCCCTGATTTCATCGCCATACTTTACTTCATCTGCCATGAGCAAAACTAACTATTATAGATGACAAACAAGATGACGTGCCACGTCCATGATCCGCGATTACCATATCTCTCTATGTGTTGGGCAAGAAACGAATCATATTCAGCAAGCAACTCTATACATCCAAGGTGATTGCCATACATTGTGCTCTGATCCAAAGGTCTCATTGCTGCCTCGAAGAACTCTAGTCCACAAGTTACAAGAAACTTAACTACAGAGTATATACTGATACTACTCTTCTCAAAACCTCCTTCCAGTATGAATTTTCCCTTGCATAACACTCGATGATACTATTGTCTCGCATTTTGCCAGATGATTAGCACATTTTGACATTGATTCTCTGTGTTGAAGACAAAGCTAGTTCATGATCATTAATTAAACTTTCCAACGTGATACACGAATCTATCGAATGTGAAGAACAGGTTGCAGACAACGCATCCTGTTGATGGAGAATGTATCAACCAATTTCTAACAATCTTTCCTCCATTTGGAGACATTGTTGTGAATGCTGCATGTATCATTTAGTTTCCTGCGCAGAGTAAGAATTAATGTTTATGCATGCATACGCTTAATTATGAGTTCGTGCATATGCACGCTTATAGCTTGCACGCTCGTCTTTATATTGGATCATATACATGTATAGTGCATGCAGTGCTCAGTTTACCTGTTTGGCTTTTTATTCCCTTGCCTTTTAGAATTAGCATAAATTCTATCCCTGTTTCTACATAGCTCTGGACCAGCTTTCAACCAGTACTGCACTAACCGACCACAGAGCAGGATCTGTTTCATCTGATGTAGTAATAATGCACTAGTGATCCCGATGAACTGTGGATTGGGAAGCAGCTCTTCAATAAAAGGTAGTGCCTCTGTATGTATACTACGACTGAACTAACATTATTCATAGGCGGATCCAGGATTTTCGCCTGGGTGCATGATGACATTAATTAAGGGAGGGGCATGGTAAATAATAAACACAAGAAACTTTTGGATGGAAGACGGGTAAGACATTATTATCTATGGTAAAAACAGAAGCAAAGTAATCATTTAAAACATTACATTTGTCACGATCATTTATAGCAAGAGAACCATCAGTCTTCCATCCAAAAGTTTCTTGTGTCCAGGCATATCAACAAATTGAGTTTACTCACAGTAAAGTATTGTGTGCCCTGAAGCGTCTTCCTTCTAAATATTCCAGAACACCAGATGGTTTTCCTGCTGGATTTTTAAAATCAGTTGCTTCTGCCATTGCCTTTCCATTGTCCAGGCTTTTTACAATGTCTATGGACTGCGGGTGTATACCTCAGGGTTGGAAACAGGCAATTGTTTGTCCCATTTTCAAAAAAGGTTCCCGTAAATCACCTAGCAATTATCGTCCGCGGTTTCTCTTACCAGTGTTTGTTGCAAAGTAATGGAGTCTATTGTGTATGAATCAATAGAGGTATTCTTTCTTCGTTCTAACAGCCTTATCTCCAAAGATCAGTTTGGCTTTCTTGCCAGGCGTTCTACTTGTACCCAATTGCTAATCATACTTAATGAATGGACTCTCCTTACTGATATTCGTTCTAAAATCGATTCAATCTGTGTATATATAGACTTTGCTAAAGCATTTGATTCTATCTCTCATAGAAAGCTGCTATATAAGGTAGAGTGCTATGGGTTTACTCCCCTCTTGGTGAGGTGGTTATCTTCATTTCTTATGAATCGTTCTCAGCAAGTCTATATTGGTCAGTCTTTATCTTCTTCCCTACCTGTTACCAGTGGTGTTCCTCAGGGATCAGTGCTTGGACCTCTATTATTCCTCATTTATATCAATGACCTTCCTGATTGTTTAGTGCCACCAGTTCAAGCTGCAGATGATACCAAACTCTATGCTATTCACTCTTCTGATTCATCCTCACCTTTGTCTCTGTCTTTGTCGAATTTTGTATGTGGACTGAAACGTGGCAGCTTAATATTGCTTTTCAGAAGTGCAGTGTGATATCCTTGGGACATAACTCTGCAAGCAATTCTTACTCCCTGGGTGGTGTACTGCTAAATAGGGTTTTTGATATTTGTGACTTAGGTGTTCATATTACATCTGCTTTTAAACCCAGCTTACATTGTGCATCTATTGCTGCAAAGGCCTTCCAAAGGTGTTCCCTTCTACTTAAAGGTCTTCAAACGCTAAATATCTCAACACTTTATCGAGTATTCATTTCATATGTGAGACCAATTCTCGAATACAATACTCCAGTGTGGAATCCGTGGCTCATACAAGACATTAAATGTGTTGAAAGAGTTCAACGCTTATTCACCAGAGCTCTTTTTATACGAGTAAAGCTGCCTACTATGAGCTATACTAATCGTCTTGCTAATTTAGGTCTTCATTCATTGGAGTATTGTAGAGTGTATTTTGACCTTGTTATGTGTTTCAAGATTGTGAAAAACCTTGTAGATCTTGATACATCAGCTTTCTTTCGTATCAATTTGTCACCATACAGTACAAGAGGGAACTCAATCAAACTTAGTCCTTTGTCATCACCTCACCATAATTTTTGCTCAAACTTTTTCTCAATCAGAGTTATACACATTTGGAATTCATTACCAGACTCTGTGGTTACAGCATCCTCCGAAACAATGTTTAGGTCTAAACTCAGCAACGTAGACTTGTCTCCATTTTGTAAGTGTTACCCATTTTAGGACCGGCAGTATATCAGTGCATATTCATTTATGCCATTGTGTGATATATGTGCAAATAAATCATTACAAAAAAAAAAAAAAAAAAAAGTCAAATGTATATTATGAAGCATCATCATAGTACATCTGAAGAGCCATTTGTCTAGGGCGCTTCCTTGCAAACATGTCAATAACAGTATCACAATCACTCTCAAGGTCATAGTGGAACTGTATTGCTGCAATGCCTTCATTCTTTCTTGGCCCATTGTGGATTGTAAGTAGGTCTTCAGATGCTTCTGGCCACATGAACAAATTGTAACAGGCACACTATTCTCAAAAGTGTATGTGTGTTAAAATATTGCAGTACATTGCTGAAGTGTTTTGTGAGGATCAGTAGGTAATCAGCAGCCCCTTTCCCAATATACACTCTCCATGTCCACGTTTCCTTCAGAAGGAAAATCATTGCTATAAAATGATGCCAATTCCATGATCTGCATGCTTTTCCAGTTTGGATTCTCCGTCATTACTGCTGGAATTAAGCTTAACCCTTTACTCACTGCTGATACTACTAAAGCGTTGCTCTAATTCGTTTAAAAGGTAATCAAGAAAAGTAATTGTGGTTGTCTTCCATATCAACGCGGTACAGCAGGAATATCCTTCACATTTGGCTCTAGCTAGTTCAAACCATTGCAAGTGGAAATTCATGTAAATGTGGACACTTTGCTTACATACATGTACATTATGCCTTACAGATATCAAGATCTTCAGTATCACAATTACATCCAGCTACTGATTCTTGCTCTTTGAAATGCTGCCCAATCGCCTATATTTTTCTTCGTTTTGCCGCTGAAGATATTATAATAACGGATTGGAAACGAGCCCAATAAACACTCACGCATGCACAGACACACACGCTCACACAAATGCACACACACACACACACACACACACACACACACACACACACACACACACACACACACACACACACACACACACACACACACACACACACACACACACGAATACACCAAATCACACACACCGCATACACATGAACAGGACACACACATGCATACACGGACACACACACCATACACAACATGCAAAAACATATGCACAAATATTATAACAGTGTCCATACAATACACATAACATACACGACACAATATATGCACCCATAACACTTGTTTGAAACATCCTTTCTCTTTATCTTGTTGCACACACGAACATCATATCCAACACAATCTCACTCGTGAACCCTTCTTGGGGAAAAAAAAATTCACAATTCTGTCACAGCAAAAGAATACGAGCCACGTACACGTAATCTATCAGGTTGTTATTCTTAAAAAAAACCCTTCCATCCTCCTAATTATGTCAATTGTGAAAGTCTTGTTCCTCGGCTGAAAGACTTTGAAAGGTCCTTTGTATGGATGTTGGAGGGGTATTCTATCAGGTTGTTATTCTAAAAAAAACTAAACATGATTCGATGATACATAAACTCGATCACCAACACGCGCACACAGAATAAATATGGTTGAACTACGCAATACAGATTAAATCTAACAAAGCATACGATTGGCCAAAATTATACTTCTTGCATGCATGTGGCCGATTGTATGCTTTATTGGTGAACATTTATCACGTTAGCAGGTTTCTTCAACGAGCGCTTCAATGCGATGTAATAGAAATACACTTCGACGGTCCATCTTCCTTTATAACAAACCCACCGATGGCCTTGAAATGTAAAAAAAAAATGTGTTCGTTTTAAATGGTAGTAATATATGCTTATTTTGAATTGTGAAAGCACATGTATGATAGCCATTGACGTTAGTAATGCATGCATGATAAAATAACGGTCGCTACTGTTACAATGCGCGCAAAGGTAATTAACTCATGTGGTCAACCTTTTCACACCTCATAACGTACGGAAGGACTGAAATTAATATAATACAATATTAGACAGGGTAATAGCCTGAACTGATAAACAAAAAACACATAAGTGTGTTGAAATTATGTAGAATTACCCTGATGGCCATACTCGTTCCAATGACGATGTTCATATGTAGTAGCACCATAAAACACACACATGTAACAATGATGATGAGGCAGTGCATACAAGTGTGTGAGCTGAACATAACAGAAAACACAGAAACCTAGTCTGAGACTCAGTAGGTTGATGAATTGAGAATATAATCAGCGGTCTCTTAAATAAATTGCAAAGAGAATACGTTCTGTGGGACAGCCCTGCACTAGAATGCATGGGGTGAATGGCCATTATTAGAGAGTGTAATAATGTTTTGCCACATGTGTAACAGACCTAGTGCATACATGTTGTGTGTATACGTGTATTGTGTATGCATGTATTGTAATGGCATATAGGTTCATTTACACAATGCATATTACACATGCATTAAGGGTGTGTGAACCAGTATGAGGGCATGTTCACGTACTCTATGTGAACTGGATATTGTTTGAGCAAAAAGAAACCACAGACACAGCAAGTGGTAGTTACAAAGGGAAGTTGAGCAATGGTAATGGAAATTACATGCATCTTCACTGGCCAAAGAAAGATAATGTTAGTGTATAGGAACTTAAAGCTTTACGCACATTATGGTGAATATAGTGCTTTTCTTTGCCATGTGTATACAGTGATGTGTGTGTGTTTGTGTGTGTGTATGTGTGTGTGTGTGTGCATGTGTGTGTGTGCATGTGTATGTGGGTGTGTTAGGCAAGTGTACACACTATGTGTACCATCGAATCAACCAACAGGGGACATGCATGCACGATGCAAATATACTATACACATACCAAGTGTGCTGTCTCAGGTGAGGACTCTATATCATGTACGACAGACCCGTTATATGGAAACACAACATGCATATATAGAGTAGTTGATCGCTTGGAAGTTGGCACCACATTCCACAGCACCACATTCCACACTAATTATCATAAAACAATATTGTGCGGCGGGCGCCAGTGACCCACAAGTGCAAGAACTATAATTACACAATAACTGCATCATGCGTCATGCATCATGCGTGAACCGGTACATATAATAAGTATAATAATACTCCACTACCACAGCATCTGATGAGGTCTACACATTTCTAAAAATGTGTGATTATAATGGCTCCTCCCCCATGAGGACCATGGCTATATGTCACACACGTGAGAGTGAGTTCACCCTACTGTCTGACCAAGGTAAGCGATGTTCTGGTGATCCTGCACCACCAGAGCATCTGATGAGGTCTGTCTCACATTTCTGAACATGTGTCATTAAAATGGCCCCTCCCCCTTGAGGACCATGGCCATGTCACACATGTGAGAGTGAGTTTACCCCACTGTCTGACCAAGGTAAGCGATGTTCTGGTGATCCTGCACCACCAGAGCATCTGATGAGGTCTGTCACACATTTCAAAACATGTGTGATTAAAATGGCCCCTCCCCCTTGAGAACCATGGCCATGTCACACATGTGAGAGAGAGTTTACCCCACTGTCTGACCAAGGTAAGCGATGTTCTGGTGATCCTGCACCACCAGAGCATCTGATGAGGTCTGTCTCACATGTCTGAACATGTGTCATTAAAATGGCCCCTCCCCCTTGAGGACCATGGCCATGTCACACATGTGAGAGTGAGTTTACCCTAGGGTAAACTCACTCTCACATGTGTGACATGGCCATGGTGTGGGAGGGGCCATTTTAATGACACATGTTCTGAAATGTGTGACAGACCTCATCAGATGCTCTGGTGGTGCAGGATCACCAGAACATCGCTTACCTTAGTCAGACAGTGGGGTAAACTCACTCTCACATGTGTGACATGGCCATGGTTGTCAAGGGGGAGGGGCCATTTTAATGACACATGTTCAGAAATGTGAGACAGACCTCATCAGATGCTCTGGTGGTGCAGGATCACCAGAACATCGCTTACCTTGGTCAGACAGTGGGGTAAACTCACTCTCACATGTGTGACATGGCCATGGTTCTCAAGGGGGAGGGGCCATTTTAATCACACATGTTCAGAAATGTGAGAGAGACCTCATCAGATGGTGTGGTGGTGCAGGATCACCCGAAAATTGTAGACAGTCACTGTCCTACGAATGACATAGCCACGGTCCTCAAGGCTGTCATAAGCTTGGCATTACCTTTCTTGCATTCAACGTGTGGATGGCCACACTGTATTAATCGCCGTAATTGGGACTTTATAATTATATTCATTATAAACTGAGCCGCACAATATCGTTTTGTGATAATTAGTGTGGAATGTGGTGCTGTGGAATGTGGTGCCAACTTCCAAGCGGTGAGTAATTGTCAAAAGGAATACTTCTACAGAGGATACGTGCAACAAGGATACGTGCAAAAATATACAGAGGAAAATCACAGAGTGCGCAGAAAGCTCGGTACATATAATCAGTGGCCTGTACAAACATGTACACTTGAATATTTAGTTCCACTTCAAACAAGCTCGGGTCCAGCCTTTTCCTAGCACACTAGAATATTAGTTCCACTTCACACAGCTCATGTCCAGCCCTTTTATCTTCCGTCACATGCAATTTACAATCAGCTAGGCCTCCTAAAGCCATGCTGACATCACTAACTAACTGAAAACGACGTGAGAGACCTAATTCCCATGGATGGAGGAGCTCGTGATGGTGGTGGTGAAAGCAGTGATGGAGGAGGAGCTCATGAAGCCGGTGTCACAGGAGTACGCGTCCCCCCGGATTACGCGTCAGGCCGGACTCGTGGTCCTAGGATACGAGGTCCCCCATTGCCCCTTGTTGACTTCGTTACCGGTAGCAGGAGGTATAGGTAAGCCAAATAAATTAAGCTTTGCCCATAAGCAGCAGATATGTACATGTATGTAGCTTTGGAAATCAGTATTTATGTACAATATAATTCAACATCCGATGCCCTACAATCTCAGTGACGCTGTCAGGATTACCACCACGTTCGCTAGGTCGTTCCACGCCAAAAGTAATCATAATCAATGCACCAATACACTTAAATACCAATGCGCAACCATGTGTCAGCATACACACACCTGAGATCCTTCTAGAAGCGCAGTCCCCTCTCCATTTCAGGTCTCAATTGTCACCTCATTCAGTGGCCAGGCAGGATCCGTCTGGCCCTGACAGACGCAATATTAATAATACTAAACATGCGCACGTGTTTAAAAGTTTATGAAATGAGTGAGAAAACGAGCGAAACGAGTGAAAAGAAAAGGAGTGAAAAGGAAACGCGTGGAAGGAGGAAAAACGAAACGAGCGGAAGGAGCGAAAAGGAAACGAGCGGAAGGAATGAAAAGGAAATGAGCTGAAGAAGTGAACAGAAAACGAGCGAAAGGAGTGAAAAGGAATTGAGCGGAAGGAGCGAAAAGGAAATGAGCGAAGGGAGTGAAAAGGAAATGAGTAGGAGTGAGAAGAAAGACCAAGAAAAGCTGCTGTATCAAGACGTAATGAAATATATTATGGAAAGGGCGTACAGAGTGGATGCTGAAAAGAACTGGAAGAGGACGATACGCAGGAAAGCAGGAGAGTTTGTACTCGAGGATGGTCAGTTGTATATGATAGAAGACGTTAGGTGTTTGACGAAGAAGACCAGAAAAGAGTGACCGAAGCTTGCCACGACGATAAACTAGGTAATGATGCAAGTTCATTATTCAGCCCTCCACCATGCTCACGGGTGTTTCATTGCAATAGAAAAAATGGACATTAAATCTCATCCCCACTTATGGATATGGGACGAGTAAACCGGGCCCTCTTTATAGCAAGCCTGTACAATTTGGGTTATCTTTTGCAATCCGTTCAAAATTAGCTCATAAAGGTGAATATCTGAGTTAAGCATTCTTCGATGGATAAAACCGTACCAACCTCATGAGCTGTTCAATTGAATACATCAAGAATGCATCTGTAGAGACTGAAATGTGAGCATGCACCATCATTTTTAGAGAGCTCTATTGATATTGCCACATGTATAACAGTCTCTACGTGTCCTGTGTATGTGTATGTAGTATGTGTGTGTATGTAAGTGTATTTTGGATGTGTTGTGCACAAGAATGAGCAATAAGCTGTTCAACGAAATAGATTCATGCAATACGATTTTATACAGGTCCATTTACACAATGTGTGCATGTGAAAACAATCTGCATGAGGTCATGTTCATGTACTCTGTGAGCTGAAAAAAAATGAAGTCACTGCAAGTGGTACATACAGAGGGGGTATTTTAAGATGAAAATAAGTTTAGAAAGGGTTATACCAAATACATGCAACAAAGCTTCATTAAACACTTCAGCATAGGAAAAAACTAGTGTTGCATAGTGTTATTCGTTGCCTCATGATATATATGTGTGCGCACAAGTGTGCAATGCTTGCACAGAGAAGCAATCATACCGGGCGCTACATGTAAATAAATGTACCCATGTAGATTGTAGTCATGTCTCCAGGGAGGGCTCTATGTTATGTACAGAAAACCAGTCAGATGAGCACTGCATTGTCATCCCTAGCAGAACACATGCAATGATAACAGGCAGAAGTCAAGTCTCAATAGTTAGATAAATGGAGATAGTTATAAAAGTTGCTTCTTGAGCTATTCAATGGAATAGAATGCATGTGCAAAAACAAGTTTAGAGCGACATACTTTCACTGGAATGCATGTGTACCCATCATTATTCAAGAGTGTTATATTGTTTTCCACATATGTAACAATGCATAAGTATTGTGTACCCTGTATGTATGCATGTGTGTGCAAGTGTTGAATTCAAGAAATGTAGAGGTCGTTTTACATGATGCATACCATATGGGTGTGTGAACCATCACATGTATGTTTGCAAATTGTCTTCTACAGATTGCTTCTTACTGTCATGGAGTTGTTTAAGGCTCTGAATTTTTAATTAGCCACAAATTTCAACGTAAGCATTACATTTCTATTGCGCTGACTCGAAATTTTATAATGTATGCGCTAGGTCCCTTTTCACGGAAAAGATCCCATATGATTATAATCAAGTATAAAATAATGATGTACATGTACAGGTACGTGATCCAATTAATTCACAAATAGATATGCATTATATATTCAGAACCTTACAATTCCCGACAGATACTCTGATTGTCAGTGCGTAAGAAGCAAGGTGTAGAGAACATTTCAGACTTCTACAATATAAAAAAATTGAAATCTTGAAAAAAAAACGTGTTAGGTCCCTTTTTGCGGAAACGATCTCATATAATATGTGCAAAACAAAACAAGTCATAGAAACATTCCTTTCCATCATTATTATAATTTCAACTTACCTAACAAAGGTTTGGTTCCATATTGGATTAGTGAATCCATTAAGATGAACTCTGGTTTTAATTGCTGAATTTCCAATCCTGACATTGCAGTAGGGGTCCATTTTCACAAAACCATAGTTCTTGTTCAGAAGGTGAGAATCCATAGTACCATGACTAATATAACAGCTGGCAATCTCATGAATATGATGAAAATTGGCTTTGTTGTCTAAATGGACATGTATTTGTTAACAAATTAGTTATTTGGCATTTGAACATAAATGATACATTCTTGAGTTGAACAGTAAGTTATAAAGATATTAAGCTGTCAACGTATAGCTGCTCATTATGTAAATGCACAGTAAATTAAAACATCCCCACTTTATTTCCAATTATGATTGCCATTGTGTGAATAAATTAAACTTTCACTGTGCATTAAATTGCATTCTATTTTACTCTATAAGTGGGGAGACCATATTTTTGCTCAAAACCTGAAGGCACCTGACACAGAATGGTAATTGCTGCAAAAAGCAATGTTGGGATGCAGGCAAGGGATCCAAAACATTATCAAGCGATATGAAGCAATTGGGTCATTAATTAATACTGCATGTTTGCACTGCATACCTTTTTTTTTTTGCCATTTCATGCAGCTCCAGCTATTTTAACAAATTTGATTTAAAAAGACAATTTTGTAATTACATTGAGTGATTGAATCAGGCAACTTACAAGTTAACATTTGATGTTTATTTAGTAATGCGAAGCATATTTGCAATTCTTTCTACTGTGGTGTCTATACAACCAACATCTATGACCAAAGAGAAACTGTAATGCATTACTGCTCCTCCCATGATACCCCTGATATCCAAGATCCCATGCAAATCGGCTTACCTCACAAATAGTGAACTCCAGAGTAGCATGTCCAGGAATCCAATCTCGAATTCGTGGTGTGTGTCGTCGTGGTTGCCTACTTTTTGGTATGTACAATTCTTGACTTGGAGGAGCACTGATTTTAAGATGGAATACAACATGTGAAAAAGTTCTAAAATTAGAAATAGGAAAATATCACCCACTTTTGGGTTGTAACTTACTTGAGATGGAACAACTCACAAGTATATGCAGGCCATTTATATGCCATGACATGTAAGATGTCTTAACTACTTAATTTGTGTACTGACACACATAACATGCACATACTGTCCAGTTCCAACGTATGGTATGAGTGTGATTTACAATAGACATAGGCAAACTATATTACTGGAGGGGGGGGGGGGGGGGGGGGGGGAGAAATCCTGAAGTAATTGTATCTGCTGGCTTATGAAATTAATCATCTGAATAATTATTTCAGTGATCTCAACCAATTTGGAAGAGTGTTGCTTGAATCTTGTTATGCATATATGTTACTTAGGCATTGTTACACAAAGCAAAAGGTGCTATGTAGACGTATTGTAGACTCCAGACCCAACCCTTAGTATGGGTCTGAGCCCATGACTGCTGTAAATGTACCTATCAACTTTAAAGTTTGTCACAAATTTGAGACATCAAAACGGTATATTTACAAATCTCACCAAATGGATAACTTATAAATTACAGGTGAAGTTATTGTTCATGGCATTCTATCTGGCATAGCCCATTAGCTGATTGTTGTGTACTAGATGCTAGTGAGACAAAGAACAGTACCCCACTTATGCACATAGCTGTTGAGAGGGTACTGGAGTTGGCTAAATTGCACGCCAAATTGATTAGTGTTTGGTTTACTGATATCAGAAATGTGGTCCAGATAGATTATACAGTGTATGTTAAAAAACTGTATGAGTACAACATTTGGGATAGTGTCAAGGTAGAAAAATCTACTTGCAGACTATTGTGGACGAAAGGGTTACATGAAACCATTAGTACTTCAGATGCTGAATAACTGGTGGGTGCTTTACACCATGGTGAGTTTGCAGTGGCACGTTGTAATTAGTAAGTAGAATTCTTTCACTCACTCTCTGCATGCGTTGGAACTGGACAGTATGTGCATTTGCAATTGGCTGGTTTAGTAAGTACTAGTGATGCCACTTAGGCATTCGAAGCAACAGGAACATGAGTTGCATTGCAAATCAGCCTTGTTTTGACTTCTGTTAAGATTTAGTAGCATAGTTTGGATGCCATATCATTAGTTAACTACAGTTGCTATCAAAATAGTTAATAAAACTGGCAGATCTGGTTCAATGCATTTTGGTGGGAAATTTCAAAGTCAGGATAAGTACTGTATGCTATGTCCTGATGGCACAGCCTGGTTGCTCTTCAGTCAACGAGTCATGCACATTGTGGCCATAACTCTAGGTTTTTAAGGATATCACCTTCAATAAGAGGTGATGACCATTTGAAAGAGAGTTATTGGTCACAATGGAAAAGTGACATCAAGTATGGAAATGCCAAAGCATGCACGTATATTTTGGCATTTCCATAAATGAAACCATTTTGTATTAATTATAACAAAAATGGAATGATACGCTCACGCATCCATCTCTGATCCAAATAACTGCAGTTCTACTTCCTACAAGTAAATAAAAACATTCTCTACGAGAAAGTTGGTGGGATATAGGATTTGAAGGCAATTGGTGGTGTAAAAAGCACGGAAACAAGGTCTTATCAGAAGGGAAAATGTAATAGTCCTATATTTAGCACATTTCTATGGCGTATGTTGTTTGTGTGCTAAATATAGGACTATTACATTTTCCCTTCTGATAAGACCTTGTTTCCTTGCTTTTTACACCACCAATTGCCTTCAAATCCTATATCCCACCAACTTTCTTCCTTGCTTTTTACACCACCAATTGCCTTCAAATCCTATATCCCACCAACTTTCTCGTAGAGAATGTTCTTATTTACTTGTTTTCTTAATTTTTTTTTCACACCCAATGTCTAATTATACAAGACATAGGCTGATAGTCGATTGTGTATCAGAGTATAACATCGATTATTTATATAAAAGCGAGTCCTCCATCCGATTCTGAAGCTAGTGGTGAAATTTTGATCGCTTAAAAGTGTTCCTGTCCCGAGTTATGCTTTGCCAAGAAGAAGACGACCCGCCCCTTGTGCCGAGACTGGGTACGAGAACGGGCAGTACACTCTTGTTCTCTACAACCACGCGGTTCTGCGACATGAAACAAAAGCGAAACTACTCATTTTTGACTTCTAGATCGATTGCTAAAACAAGCTACATGATCCGATCGTCGGGAGTGTTGTTACAGACGGGTCGCGTTTTTTTAATGACATTCATAGTCAGGGTCAAATCCTATATGGAAGTTTCTAATGAAACTTCCGATAACCCAGGTGCAAGCCATGATAATAGCAAGACTTTAAAAGGAGAGGCGGTAAGCAGAAGCTACATCTCCCATGGAGAGACATGTCACATGAAACATCTCCATCACTCATGCATACACCTCAGGTGTGCTGATCAACGATGAAGCTATAGCTGTTGTGTACAGTATGAAAGCACCTACACTGAACCAATGCTGTGTATGCCATTGTGTGCCCGTAACTCACTCAAATACACCACATGGCTAATGGCGCAAATTCAGAGGTGCAAATGTGCCACATGTATGTGAATGCTCATGGCTGCCGCACATTACAGACACTTATTTCCGTACATGTGTACATGTCACATGCGCTGGTGACTAGACTATTTGTTAATAGGTAAACATGTAGGGTAGATTTTAAATACTGCTTGTGTATTTTTTTGATTTGATGTTCCGTGACATACATATAACAGAGCCATTTTAAAAATGCATGGAGATCAATTAAAGAGGTGTTGGGATGAAAACCTTCCATACATCGTCAGATAGTCTTCCCTAGGCTAGGGTGGGTAACCGGTTATCAGGTTTTTTGGGTTATTCGGATATTCGCAAAAACCTATCCGTTCGAATAGCAACTTAGCATTACTCGGAAAAATCATTTAGTGAATTTTATCTATTCGAAATAACCGGTTTTAGTTTCTTCGGAGGTACTTAGGTATTCGTCGTCAGCATCGACAATTTGCCCATTATTCGAATACCTTTTTATACCAATATCAGGATATGATTTTCAATTGAGTATTTCATGATTAGAGTTATATATACAACATACATCACTGTTGTTTTAACTATTTATACATACATGCAATGTGGGGACGGCATCGGAAGCAATCAATAATTGAGTAAATAGATAGTAATATAACAAGTAAATAAAAACCTTCTCTAACGAGAAAGTTGGTGGGCATATAGGATTGACAATGTTGGTGTAAAAAGCACGGAAACAAGTGTGACAGAAATGTTACTGGAAAATTGAAATAGGCCTATATTTAGTCCAGTCACATTTAGGCAGCGCACGCCTGAGAAAATGGGCTAAATATAGGTCAATTTTCCAGTAACATTTCTGTCACACTTGTTTCCGTGCTTTTTACACCAACATTGTCAATCCTATATGCCCACCAACTTTCTCGTTAGAGAAGGTTTTTATTTACTTGTTTCATAAGTTTTTTTTTCTCACAGGTGTGACATAGCGATGGTCCTCAGAGGGGGTGGGTCACAGCCATGACACATGCACAGATGTGTGTCACAGACCTCAGGAGATGCTGTTGTGGTGCAGGATTCCTAGAACATTGCTTAGTTTGGTCACCCTGTCAGTCTCACAGGTGTGACATAGCTATGGTCCTCAGAGGGGGTGGGTCACAACCATGACGCATGAACAGATATGTGTCACAGACCTCAGGAGATGCTGTTGTGGTGCAGGATTCCTAGAACATCGCTTAGTTTGGTCACTTTGTCACACTCACAGGTGTGACATAGCAATGGTCTACAGAGGGGGTGGGTCACAGCCATGACACATGCACAGATGTGTGTCACTGACTTGGACATGCTGTTGTGATACAGGATTCCTAGAACATTGCTTAGTTTGGTCACCCTGTCAGTCTCACAGGTGTGACATAGCTATGGTCCTCAGAGGGGGTGGGTCACAACCATGACACATGTACAGATGTGTGACACAGACCTCAGGAGATGCTATTGCGGTGCTGGATTACTAGAATATCGCTTATTTGGTTAGGATTAAAGACAGATTACTAGACTATCGCATCGTTCAAAATTAGATCAATAAATTATATTCATTGCTATCCTAGTCGCACGGCAAGTTTTGGTGATAATTAGTGTTGAATGTGGTGCCAACTTCCATATTTGAAGTTTCTCCGCGCTTCCTGTACGAGGTTGGTTAATTTTCATTTCATGTGACTTCTGACGTCACACAAATAGGGTCTACCCAGAGATAATATATGCTACAAGACAGCGTTAGATTTAGCGATCTAGCTTACACGATAAAGGCTACACTGTCCCACAAAATTACCATATCCAACATTCTGTTGGAGCGGTTCTGAGCACTGCCGTTACAAACAAACAACACCACGCTACAATTTAACCATCTTGCACGTTATAGAGCCATTTTCAAACAGAAAAGACCATCGATTCGTAAGATACTGTCCCACAAAAAACGGCGCTCCGGAAAAAATCGCAATTTTGGCAAAAAAGCTCGAAACTGTGCAACCGAACACTCACGGCCCTTCAAAAAAGAGCAACACGTTGTACATGTGATGGCGAACTTGAAAATTACAATCAAATAAGCCTTCTCCTTTTAGTTCAAACAAACCAGCGAGTTTTAGACTATGTCCTCACTTCTACGCAGGTGCGATTCACAGCAGGTCGGATGGCACGCGAAACTCTATGGCTCACGTGACGCGTTGCCAATCCCTTTATATATTATCTCTGGTCTACCGTTGGCAGCGTCGTGTGCTATACTATACTCGTTACTGTATAAATGAGTACAGAAGAGTTCCTGAAAGGTGTGGAGCAAGAGGAATCCGCTAGTCGGCAGCGTCAGTTCGAGTCTCATGAGACGACAGCCAGCGCGCTTGCGGAACGAGAACTAGCAACTACTCAGCACGAATCATCAGCGGCTCAACAGGAACCGCCAGCTACTGAACAAGAACCACTGGCTGCACACGATCAGCACCACGAATCATCAGCGGCTCAACAGGAACCGCCAGCTACTGAACAAGAACCACTGGCTGCACACGATCAGCACCACGAATCATCAGCGGCTCAACAGGAACCGCCAGCTACTGAACAAGAACCACTGGCTGCTCACGATCAGCACCACGAATCATCAGCGGCTCAACAGGAACCGCCAGCTACTGAACAAGAACCACTGGCTGCACACGATCAGCACCACGAATCATCAGCGGCTCAACAGGAACCGCCAGCTACTGAACAAGAACCACTGGCTGCTCACGATCAGCACCACGAATCATCAGCGGCTCAACAGGAACCGCCAGCTACTGAACAAGAACCACTGGTCGCTCACGATCAGCACCATCTAGCTGACGAGGCCATCGTCTCTAACAGGTTGGTATTACCTCCCACCTTTCACAGTTTTGTGTGGGTGGGGTGGATGGATGGGGTGGATGGATGGGGTGGATGGATGGGGTGGATGGATGGGGTGGATGGATGGGGTGGATGGATGGGGTGGATGGATGGGGTGGATGGATGGGGTGGATGGATGGGGTGGATGGATGGGGTGGATGGATGGGGTGGATGGATGGGGTGGATGGATGGGGTGGATGGATGGGGTGGATGGATGGGGTGGATGGATGGGGTGGATGGATGGGGTGGATGGATGGGGTGGATGGATGGGGTGGATGGATGGGGTGGATGGATGGGGTGGATGGATGGGGTGGATGGATGGGGTGGATGGATGGGGTGGATGGATGGGGTGGATGGATGGGTGGATGGATGGGATGGATGGATGGGGTGGATGGATGGGGTGGATGGATGGGGTGGATGGATGGGGTGGATGGATGGGGTGGATGGATGGGGTGGATACAGGGGCGGATCCAGGATTTTGAGAAAGGGGGGGGGTCTGATAAATATATTCACATCTGGGGGAGGGTACGGGAGGGGGCGTGCCCCCCTCCCGTGACAGCAAGGGGGTCTGGGGCTTCGCCCCAGCCGCTTTTTTGCTTTTGCGTTTATTTAGCATGAAATTCACAGTGATATCCAATACATATACATCACGCGATATCCGGATTACTAGAGCCTGCATGGAGAAAACTGTTCATTCTTCACAATGCTATAGTTCCTACTGCTCAGTAATTAAACTCGTGACGCAAAGCTTTTTGTGAATTTGTGACTGAAGCGTGCACGTGGCCAAGCACCAGTTACATGTCGGTCTAATAAACGACTCATGTATGTTTTACTATAGTATTAGTATTTTAATTTATTTAGCTCTATAGCTACATGTATCCGTTTTTTGAGGAAAAGAATCCCATTCACGTCTCTTGATCACTTTCCTCAATTCCTGCTCACACACATCATTCGATCGATCGCGTGATTAAATATTTCGTTAATACACATGTAGGATTTAATTAGATCGATATAGACCCCGCTTGGCTAGAACGATGTGCATTCTTGCAAATCCAAGGACGGTAACATGCAGAACGCTGCATAGATTACAGTATGCATTACGTCACATTCTTCATATAGGAAAGGGGGGGTCCGGACCCCCTGGACCCACCCCCTAAATCCGCCCCTGGGATGGATGGGGTGGATGGATGGGGTGGATGGATGGGATGGATGGATGGGGTGGATGGATGGGGTGGATGGATGAGTGTATGCTACTAGCACGGTACTGGAGTTCTGTAGCTAGCGTTCATTTAAACCCTTCTGTAACAAACTTTTAACGAAGCTGGAAACTGTTTCAATTATTTGTCCGCCGTCAATACGATCTCGGGCAAATGTGGCTATGGCAACGAGTAACTTGGATTCCATGGAACTGCCGTTCCTTGTGTTAGCGACAAAGACCCTATTTAAACACATATAAAGTACAGATTGCAATTACGTGCAGCACTCAGGCAACAATCACTAGCAGTTTGCATGCGCGCGTGTGTAAACCTTTTCTGCATGCGAGTGTCTCCTTTGTTACGGAAGGTCAGATAGAAGTTTAAGCTTAACGCTCCTCGATATAAAGAACTAGACCATGAAGATGAGTTCGTCTACATGACGCTGGTAATCTTCTGCAAAAAGGGACTAGCTCCTAACATGGCATGTAGATATTGTTTTATCATAACATTTGTTGTCTGTGAAGAGTCATTATGACTGTCAACTTCTTGGTAAGTCATAATGAGGCAACGCACTCTGATCTACACTAGACATCCTTGAACTTGCACTTGCTACGTACATGTCTTCCACCACACCCTGAACATGATAGTGCAATGCTCTGAACTTTGTGGACATCCTCAAGAGGCTACCCTGGGCCAGCTTAATGGCATCATGAAATTATGCTGCATTCTTGTCTGCTTGTTCAGCTGCTTCTGCAATTTTCAGTGCTTTGTCAAAAGTGAGGTTGTCTTTTGTTAGGAGTCGTTTTCGCCCACCTTCTTTGCAAGCCAGTTGGTCCCGTAGAGCGTCATTCAGGAATCCACAAGGTTCAGATAATTGCTGTCGTTCTGACGCGTATTTGTTTATGGATCCAGGTTCTTCTTGGTCGCCAAAACCGCTCCGCAATTACCAACGATTTGAGTGCCATGTGACACATAAGTAGTGTCACATGTTCATCATATACCTTGCCCCAGGTTTGTCTGGGGTGGTGAGCGAACGCAAAAGTATGGCTGATTTTGCAACTTTCTTTAACCCTTGACCTGCTAAGGTGGGCTGATCATGACAGACGATGTTGACAATTAATCGTATATATGTCTGATATTCACGTCATTCAGATTGCTACACTTTGCAAAATTCCTTGCCCTTGCAAGGCTATCATTGTATTTTTATTGGCGTACGTGTATATTGCTGCATGAAAATTCACACATCGTAATACTAAATACGATTGTTTGGCCTCATCACTGAACCAGAGCTGCAGTTGCAAATTTCTAGTGTATTTGAATATAATAATAATAATAGAAATAGCAGCTGTAATGATGTAATGAATATGAATAATCTCGCAGGTCCCCTGGTGCACTATTATGATGTGGGAAATTTTCTTGCAACAATATTCAAATACACTAGAGCTCTGCATGTTTCTGCAACTACATGCATGGTACAGCCGACAATGATTCGTAACGGGATTGGTTATACTTTGATTTGACTACAAAGCAGCCTTGAAAGTACAACAATATTTGGCACAATGGCATACATGTCAACCACATACTATCCTGCTTGGCATATAACAAGTCATCAATCTTGTTGTCCCTTACTGTAGTGCACGAGCTATTCTTCATAGCTTCTCCATTTGTTCACGCTTGCTTTAAATTCTTCAATTCTTCCAACACTGAGGGCCATCGTTGCTTTACTTGAAATCCACCCTTATGAAGTATTACTGAAGGCCATTGGAATCCACCCTTGTCACCAGTTATGAAGTATTACCAGGATTCACTTAGATTTCTAATACAACACGTACCATACAGCAAATGACCAACAATTACATGCATGCATATATACTATATTCCAATCACCCAAAATATACAGACACTCCTACATGTCAATTGTTGATCTTAGTACTCCTACACTATGACAATAACATGTTGTGTTTAACACAATTACAACATAGTACTTAATCACACACACCACCAAAATAACAATAAACACTTAGACTGAGCTTCCAACTATTCAGAACGCATTGAAATCTGTCGTCACATGATGGTACAACCAATTGCAATTGAGAGGGAATAGGCTTTTTTTTCTTTCCAATTTACTATGGTCAATCAACAGACACATGTACCTTCCCTCTCCCCCTCCCCCACCTCCTCCACCCTCCCCCACCACCCATATGTAGAATTTGTGATGAATATATCGATCTGCAATGTGCTGCGGGTATTGACAGTGTTGGTAGTGGGGGAAAGACTATCTGAACCATGATGTATGGAAGGTTTTCATCCCAACACCTCTTTAATTGATCTCCATTTAAAAAATGGCTCTGTTATATGTATGTCATGGAACATCAAATCTAAAAAATACACAAGCAGTATTTAAAATCTACCCTACATGTTTACCTATTAACAAATAGTCTAGTCACCAGCGCATGTGACATGTACACATGTACGGAAATAAGTGTCTGTAATGTGCGGCAGCCATGAGCATTCACATACATGTGGCACATTTGCACCTCTGAATTTGCGCCATTAGCCATGTGGTGTATTTGAGTGAGTTACGGGCACACAATGGCATACACAGCATTGGTTCAGTGTAGGTGCTTTCATACTGTACACAACAGCTATAGCTTCATCGTTGATCAGCACACCTGAGGTGTATGTATGAGTGATGGAGATGTTTCATGTGACGTGTCTCTCCATGGGAGATGTAGCTTCTGCTTACCACCTTTTCCTTTTAAAGTCTTGCTTCTATCATGGCTTGCACCTGGGTTAAGTGAAGTAGACTGCAGTTATTTGGATCAGAGATGGATGCGAGAGTTAAAGCGTATCATTCCTTTTATTCCTTTTTTGTTATAATGAATGGTTTCATGAATGGAAATGCCAGAATATACGTGCATGCTTTGGCATTTCCATACTTGATGTCACTTTTCCATTGTGACCAATAACCCTCTTTCAAATGATTGTCATCTCTTATTGATGGTGATATCCTTACAAACCTAGAGTTTTGGCAACAATGTGTATGACCCCAATGACTGAAGAGCAACCTAGCTGTGCCATCAGGACATAGCATATAGTATTTATCCTGACTTTGAAATTTCCCACCAAGACGCATTGAATCAGATCTGCCAGTTTTATTAATTATTTTGATAGCAGCTATTGCTAACTAACGATATGGCATCCAAACTGTGCTACTGAATCATAACAGAAGTCAAAACAAGGCTGATTTGCAATGCAACCCATGTTCCTGTTGCTTCGAATGCCTAAGTGGCATCACTAAGTTCTTACTAAACCAGCCAATTGCAAATGCACCTACTATCCAGTTCCAACACATGCAAAGAGTGAGTGAAAGAATTCTACTTACTCATTACAACGTGCCCCAAACTCACCATGGCGTAAAGCACCCACCAGTTATTCGGCATCTGAAGTACTGATGGTTTCATGTACCACTTTTGTCCACAATAGTCTACTAGTTGGATTTTCTACCTTGGCACTATCCCAAATGTTGTACTCACACAGTTTTTAGCATACACTGTATAATCTATCTGGACCACATTCCTGATATCAGTAAACCAAACACTAATCAATTTGGCGTGCAATTTAGCCAATCCAGTACCCTCTCAACAGCTATGTGCACAGATGGGGTACTGTTCTTTGTCTCACTAGCATCTAGTACACAACAATTAGCTAATGGGCTATGCCAGATGGGTTGCCATGAACAATAACTTCACCTGTATTTATAAGCTATCCATTTGGTGAGATTTGTAAATATACCATTTGATGTCTCAAATTTGTGACAAACTTTAAAGTTGATAGGTACATTTACAGCAGTCATGGGCTCAGACCCATACTAAGGGTTGGGTCTGGAGACTAGGACACGTCTACATAGCACCTTTTGCTTTGTGTAACAATGCCTAAGTAACATATGCATAACACGATTCAAGCTACACTCTTCCAAATTGGTTGAGATCACTGAAAGAATTATTCAGATGATTAATTTCACAAGCCAGCAGATACAATTACTTCAGGGTTTCTCCCCCCCCCCCCCCCCCCCCCCCAGCCAGTAATATAATTAAACATTGTTTGCCTATGTCTATTATAGTTATGTGTGTCAGTACACAAATTAAGTAGTTAAGACATCTTACATGTCATGGCATATAAATGGCCTGCATATGCTTGTGAGTTGTTCCATCTCAAGTAAGTTACAAACCAAAAGTGGGTGATATTTTCCTATTTCTAAATTTAGAACTTTTTCACATTGTTGTATTCCATCTTAAAATCAGTGCTCCTCCAAGTCAAGAATTGTACATACCAAAAAGTAGGCAACCACGACGACACACACCACGAATTCGAGATTGGATTCCTGGACATGCTACTCTGGAGTTCACTATTTGTGAGGTAAGCCGATTTGCATGGGATCTTGGATATCAGGGGTATCATGGGAGGAGCAGTAATGCATTACAGTTTCTCTTTGGTCATAGATGTTGGTTGTATAGATACCACATTAGAAAGAATTGCAAATATGCTTCACATTACTAAATAAACATCAAATGTTAACTTATAAGTTGCCTGATTCAATCACTCAATGTAATAAAAAAATTGTCTTTTTAAATCAAATTTGTTAAAATAGCTGGAGCTGCATGAAATGGCAAAAAAAAATTGGTATGCAGTGCAAACATGCAGTATTAATTAATGACCCAATTGCTTCATATCGCTTGATAATGTTTTGGATCCCTTGCCTGCATCCCAACATTGCTTTTTGCAGCAATTACCATTCTGTGTCAGGTGCCTTCAGGTTTTGAGCAAAAATATGGTCTCCCCACTTATAGAGTAAAATAGAATGCAATTTAATGCACAGTGAAAGTTTAATTTATTCACACAATGGCAATCATAATTGGAAATAAAGTGGGGATGTTTTAATTTACTGTGCATTTATATAATGAGCAGCTATACGTTGACAGCTTAATATCTTTATAACTTACTGTTCAACTCAAGAATGTATCATTTATGTTCAAATGCCAAATAACTAATTTTTTAACAAATACATTTAGACAAAAAAGCCAATGTTCATCATATTCATGAGATTGCCAGCTGTTATATTAGTCATGGTGCTATGGATTCTCACTGTCTGTCAGGCCCTTCTGAACAAGAACTATGGTTTTGTGAAAATGGACCCCTACTGCAATGTCAGGATTGGAAATTCAGCAATTAAAACCACAGTTCATCGTAATGGATTCACTAATCCAATATGGAACGAAACCTTTGTTAGGTAAATTGAAATTATAATAATGATCGACAGGAAAGTTTCTATGACTTGTTTTGTTTTGCACATATTATATGAGATCGTTTCCGCAAAAAGGGACCTAACACATGTTTTTTTCAAGATTTTAATTTTTTTATAGTTGTAGAAGTCTGAAATGTTCTCTACACCTTGCTTCTTACGCACTGACAATCAGAGTATCTGTCGGGAATTGTAAGGTTCTGAATATATAATG
Organism: Ephydatia muelleri; assembly: GCA_013339895.1. NCBI lineage: Eukaryota > Metazoa > Porifera > Demospongiae > Spongillida > Spongillidae > Ephydatia > Ephydatia muelleri. The sequence continues at coordinate 8,997,124 of JABACO010000004.1, read as the reverse complement.
CATATCTAATTTGTGAATTAATTGGATCACGTACCTGTACATGTACATCATTATTTTATACTTGATTATAATCATATGGGATCTTTTCCGTGAAAAGGGACCTAGCGCATACATTATAAAATTTCGAGTCAGCGCAATAGAAATGTAATGCTTACGTTGAAATTTGTGGCTAATTAAAAATTCAGAGCCTTAAACAACTCCATGACAGTATAAAACAATCTGTAGAAGACAATTTGCAAACATACATGTGATGGTTCACACACCCATATGGTATGCATCATGTAAAACGACCTCTACATTTCTTGAACTCAACATTTGCACACACACATACATACAGGGTACACAATACTTATGCATTGTTACATATGTGGAAAACAATATAACACTCTTGAATAATGATGGGTACACATGCATTCCAGTGAAAGTATGTCGCTCTAAACTTGTTTTTGCACATGCATTCTATTCCATTGAATAGCTCAAGAAGCAACTTTTATAACTATCTCCATTTATCTACCTATTGAGACTTGACTTCTGCCTGTTGTCATTGCATGTGTTCTGCTAATGCAGTGCTCATCTGACTGGTTTTCTGTACATAACATAGAGCCCTCCCTGGAGACATGACTACAATCTACATGGGTACATTTATCTACATGTAGCGCCCGGTATGATTGCTTCTCTGTGCAAGCATTGCACACTTGTGCGCACACATATATCATGAGGCAACGAATAACACTATGCAACACTAGTTTTTTCCTATGCTGAAGTGTTTAATGAAGCTTTGTTGCATGTATTTGGTATAACCCTTTCTAAACTTATTTTCAATCTTAAAATTCCCCCTCTGTATGTACCACTTGCAGTGACTTCATTTGTTTTCAGCTCACAGAGTACATGAACATGGCCTCTTGCAGATTGTTTTCACATGCACACATTGTGTAAATGGACCTGTACAAAATCGTATTGCATGAATCTATTTCGTTGAACAGCTTATTGCTTATTCTTGTGCACAACACATTCACAATACGCTTGCATACACACACATACTTCATACATACATACATGTATACACACGACACGTAGAGACTGTTATATATGAGGCAATATCAATAGTGCTCTCTAAAAATTATGGTGCACGCTCACATTTCAGTCTCACTGAATGTGTTCTCTGTCAGCTGATGCATTCGTGATCTATTCAATTGAACAGCTCATGAGACCAGACACACGATTACACTGTAGATAGGTACATGTAACAACGTGTACACATATAGGGCTCATATTCAGAGGCTTGGTTCATCTCACACACAATATGTCTAATACCATTATTCTATAAAGACAACACTCTAGTATGCACACATGCAATTTTATAGAGCACTTGCCAGGCAAATAAGCTTTGTGATTCACGGGTCCATATTGTTATGGTATACGTTAATGTAACGAAAACATATGGTTGGTACGGTTTTATCTGTTGAAGGATGCTTAACTCAGATATTCACCTTTACTGAGCTAATCTTGAACGGATTGCAAAAGATAACCCAAATTATACTGGCTTGCTATACAGAGGGCCCAGTTTACTCGTCCCATATCTAAAAGTGGGGATGAGATTTAATGTCCATTTTTTCTATTGCAATGAAACACCTGTGAGCATGGTGGAGGGCTGAATAATGAACTTGTATCATTACATGATAAAGTCTTTGTAAACGTACCATATGCCCTGTTGTTATGTTATGTTATGTACAAGAAGCAGTTCAGTATACGGAAACTCAACATGCACGGAGGTTCTCATGGAATACTTCAACAGAGCTGGACATGCATAGGCAACAATGCAGAGGAATAACAGTGCTAGAGTAGCAGAAGCTCAGCCTTATAAATAGCAGTAGTGGTTCAGAAATTGAGAATACAAAAAAAAATTGATTCCAATAAATGTGCATGTGGCAATTAATGTTTGTGTGCATGTGTGTACCATCATTAATCAAACAGCTTTATTGTTTGACACAGTATAATTGATGTGTGCATTATGCCACACGATGGTGTTCAAGTCCATGTGCTCAAAAGTTGAAGTGTGCATACAATGTGTGTGAGCCAGCATGAGTGCATATTCATGTTGCTAGTGAGAGCTGATAATTGTTTGAAATCAGAGTCTCATTGCAAGTGTTGTTGAGTTTTTAACTAAGCTTGACAGGAATAAGTCGAAATGTTTAGCGATGGTTCTCGCAAATAGGAAAGTTTAGGACATGACTAGAGAAGGATGATGTGAGTGTGTTGGAAACGTCTTACGTGCATTCTGTTGAATACTGCCACTGAACGACATGGGAGACATAAGATTACTGCAAGCATTCTCTTGATTTGGTAGGATGAGGTCTTCTTTTAATTTAGTCGCATAAGCTCCCTACATTGTACTTGAGTGAGGCAATACAAGTTGCAAATGGCTAGGTTAGTTAATTAATGCGGAGAATGGGTGGAGTATGGGTGTGGAATGCACTGAACAAAGAATTTGTTGCGAATGGGAGAATGGAACTCACAGTAATGACAATTCGAGCGGGAAATGCGCATTATCTTTGCCCAGATGTATGGTATAACGGATAAATAAACGACTTGATAGCTTCTACCTATCAAAATGTGGCACTTTGAACCATCGGACCTCATAACATCAGCACTGTGCTTGTGCAAGTGTTTCACATTAGAGAAGCGGTGTGGTGTGTATAAAGTCGATAGAGTTAATCATTTTAAACAAATAGCAATTTGAATTGGATGCTATGTGTATAAATTCCCATAGGTCTAAACATTTTGGATACCGGTATATAATTATATATAGGTGGGCCACTTTTATCATATTATGCACATCTATACAATTTCAGAGAAAATTTATCGCCATCTATAAAGTGCTTGTACTTTGAAATCTTTGACAAGGTTAGTTACTATATTATAACTTAGAATTGCAACATTTAAGACTTTTTTTTCCCATTTCTCAATGTTGCTCACAGCAAACGTATGGGTCAGACAACCTCATTGCATGGGGAGTTCATGAGCTTCAAGATGATATCTATGACTGCAACTGAGACAACAGGTTGGATCAACCTCTCTGGCAAGTTAGGAGATAGGAAAGAAGGATACCTCGAAATACGGCTTCAAATGACAGTGTGTTTAAAGTGGTTGATTGTTGTCATATGCAGTAATGAGTGGTGGGTGCATGGCTATTGAGAAACTAAGGGGTCATTTGACCTTGCATTGTGAGCCAGTGCTTCATGTGCATAATATGGTAAAGCCAATTGATCCAATTTGGTAGCATGATGCAGCCCTTTCTGATGGTAGTGCTAATAACCTTATTGGTTTGCTGGGCTTGGGTTACGATGTACAGTTGTATTGATTAGTTTTGATGGGGTTGATCATGCTATGCAACAATGCATTGACATATGCATAAGGGTGTGTGAGCCAGCATGAGTGCATTTTGATGGAGCATAAAATTGTGTGACACATAACAGACCGAAGTAATTGCAATCGTAGCTGAGTGCTTGGCTAATAGGAAAACGACTAGGGGATGATGCGCGGGTGTTTCTCGCTAAACCTCATGGAGGGGGGGAGGGGGGGGGTTTGCAAAAACAGTTGGCGGCTTAGTTTAACCGATAAAGAAGTTGTCAAAGTGTACCGTTGATTGAGAGAACAGAACGCGCGAATCGAGCGGGAAACTTGCACAACTGGGAACAAATACATAAACATTAAACGAACAGAACAATTCGATAGCGACATGATCCCTCTACGTACATGCCAAATTGAAGCAATTTGCAAAACGCTCCTAACAGATGATGTGGTGGGTTTGAACCCCATGTGGCATCGAACATCGTATAGCGTATGCTTGTGCATGACATCCCAATAGAGCAATGCAGTATGAAGTGTTGAAAATACTAAGTCGATAGCGTTCATGTACGGATGTATAGCGATTCGTTTTTATAACATTTCATTAATACAATGCCATAAGAAACCCAATATCAGTATTGTAATAGAATCCAAAACGTGCATGCACATGTCTGAAAATGTGTCTACACATAACTAGTACAATTAGAAGTATTCGTGTTTGAACTCAAGACCATGTACACGTAGCTTGCAACATAACTATATACACTTTCGGCAGCACGCCAAAGAGTAGTTTTTTTTATTTTATATATTTCTGTTGTTATTGATATCAACGAACCAAAAACATGGGTTTCGCTATCGATTTCCCAAGCTTGCTTTCAAACATGGCGTCGTCAACTTGAATGGACTCCACTCCGCTAATAAGGCGCGGAGCAGAGCAGCCGTCGCACAAAATGCAAACAATCCTTCCCTCCAGTAGGCTCGGGTCTTTTGAGACAGACTGTTGGAGCTCGTATTGACACCATTGGGAGCTCTCGTACTCAGGAGAACACACCACCAATATTTTGTCGGTCTCTGATATCAGCCTCATCCTCTCCTCGGTGATCGGGTGTCCTGCGAGCATGCTGTCACTGGGAACAATCACCTCGCAGCCGACGAACAGCCTCTGAACCAGCGGCTTGAGGTGCTCCGTGACCCAACTTATTTTTTTCTCGGAGCAGCTGATGTAAATGCGATGACTCTCGAATTCGAACTTATCCCTCGTGAATATTTCCGACATGGATTTCGTCCGGCGATTGGCAATGACCAGTGAGGTGAGAGAGGTGCTGGACAGAGGTACTGTAACTGTGCTGCCACATGTCACATCTAGTTCCATGTTTTGCAGGTTCTTCGACTCGGGTGAAATGTCTGATTTATTTCGTTTTACAAACAGCACCAGAACAATGAAGACAAGTGCGACTACAAGGGCTGCTCCGGATACTAATCCGCCAACCACGGCTTTGCAGTACAGCGGACATCGCGTAGTCGACGTGTTCTGCAATGAAACAACAGTTGAAGTGTTCATTTCACTTTGAGGGAAGTTTGCTACAGTTGTTTTCATTTGAGGGAAGATTGTTACAGTTGTTGTGTTCTTCCACTGGATAACGCTGGCAAACCAAAGGGAGCACGTGACCTGTGAGTTATTGTACTCTTCGGTCAGGGAGCGCAGAGTCAAAATGTTGACGTGCACAGTCACCGCATTGTCAAGATGTGAGTCATACGCCAGTGCAAGTGGACCCGAGCACATCGAGGAATTGCAAGTACCTACGTAAGCTGTCTCGTTGGCGAATGTGAGCTCCATGACAACAAATGAAAGACCACGGTTATAGCTGAACTCACACTGAAACACCGCGTCGTCTCCAAGCGAAATGTAAGTTTGATCAGCTACAGAAGGAGCAATCAGCTTTGCATAGAGTCCAGCATTGTTGTCTGTAATTTAAATTGCATGGAATAAATGTATATTCGCGCCTGATATAACATGCAGACTAATACACGAAACTTGATTTTTTAATTACAGAATTAACTCTTTATAAGCACTCACAGAAGGTCTTCCTGAAGCATCCAACGGTCCTCTGAGCTCGACTGTTAACAGCCGTAACAAAGATGGTCACTGTGGGGTTGGAACTGACTTCATACGATCCCACAGCGTACGGAACTTGAGCTTTTGGTCCCATCTCTATGGTCTAAAACAAATGGCACGGAGTAACGCACCAGCTGCTAAGATTGCGTGAGCGTATGTGGGATTTGTATACATTGTACGCAATCATCTCAGTACGCTGCAGATATCACGTGTACTACACGCAATATAGGAGATCGCTTACATAAACAGTGCTTCCTCCGCCCTCTTGACTCAGCTGCAGGTCCAGATCAACACCAATGTGGTACGTCCACTCCGTGTCGAGGGTCACGCTGCAATTCACACAGTACAGGTTAAACGGGAAGGCTAGTCCGCTCACGCTGTAGTAGTCTATGTTGGGCAAACCGCAGCCCCATGAACCGTTGTTTAGAATGAATATGTCTTGATAATAGCACTGCAGACCAATGATGGGTGTATCTGTGATATCAGTAAATGAAGTAAGCGTATCCTGTGCGCACATGTACATGTTTAGTGTCAGAAGGCAATACCCCATGCAGTTTATACAAGCACGATATTTACCCATATTTACACCTAATATGCATATTTTATACCCAGGGGAAAAAACGCGTAGAATCATTACATGATTGAACACTAAAAATCACACGCGTCTGATTTTAATGACAATGATTTTACAGAGGATTTTAAAATCCTTCATAAAATCAAACCTTGATTCGACCCATTTATATCCTGTGAATAAATGTGCTGTTACTACATGAATCGTGCTATTAAAGCGCGGTGCAGTCAATAATCCGTTACATGCAAAGTCGACTTGCTGGTTATTTTCAAGTTATCGATAATTTGCATAGCGATCACCGTTCGATTGCATCATCGAAATAATCGGTTGGTCCTCCTTAAGTCGAGTACACTAATCTATATTGTCTACGGCTTTAGACATTCCCCATGATGCAAGTGTACTTTTTTATTTCGTCCTGAACTATACTATATTTTTGTTTGTTGCCCATTTTATTCGGAGGGCTCGTATCTGAACCATGACAATGGTATCAGTTAGCAACAAAGTAATTTGCAATGCTAACGATATAAGTAATCGTTACGCAAGTTTAATTAGAGCATGAATTAGCCAAATGTATTGTTATAAGAGGTTATTACCTTGATTGTTCTACACTGTACATTTACCTGTACTAGCTACATGGTATGTCTGTTTAATTAATTTATTTTTCATGCAGTTCGCGGATGCAGTCTATAGCACATCGCAGTGGTATAAACGCAAGGTATATTTATTACACTAAGATGTACAAGGTTCAGCGAAAAGGCAATAGAAATGTAACGCTTGCATTGAAATGTATAGCTAATTACAAATTCAGCGCCTTACAACCCCATGCAGATACTGCGTAAGAAGCAATGTGTAGAGGACATTTTAGACTTCTAGAATACACTACAATACGTCTTAAATAGGAAAAATACAGCGACCCACTAAAAATCTTGGCAAATGTAGTGTACTAACAATCCCTCGTGACAAATGCAAAAATCTAGCGTTCTTGGTATTGAAGTACCCAATACATGTCTATGAGAAGGTATACGGGAATATTCGTTGATTCGCAAACCGCGAATTAATTACTTAACGGATATGGTTTTGTCTTGATTTTAGTTAAAGAATGGTTAATGGAATAATGTATTGAAGTACATATGGGACAGTTTCCGCGAAAATGTCCTATGTTTTATAACATTATAGTTATAAACATGCTCTGCGCGTGAATCGTCATAGCGTCCGAACGGTTAATGCTGTCGACTTCCTATTTTCACCACAAAAAACATAAATGGCGCCCCCGGCACACACCCGCCGCCCCCTAAACTTGTACAGGAAAAAAATGGTTTGAATCAAGTTTTGATTTTATAAAGGATTTTAAAATCCTCTGTAAAATCATTGTGTGATTGAACATAAAAATCAGACACGCGTGATTTTTACTGTTCAATAACGTAATGATTCCAAAATGATTCTACGCCTGTGTTGTAAATTAACAAAGGCCTCCTGCGTTTGCGGCGCCCCTCCCTCCGAGACGTGACATTCATTATTCAGCTATTTAATTGATCTCTTTTGTGGCTTTTGCTCAATCTACTGATTAATCACTCGCCGACAAAAAGCACACCAATCGTGACCAAAATTAGAAGTGCCGTATTCTATTGTAATTATGAGTGCGTAAAAGGAAGTATTCTATTATTTATAGTGGGAGGCGTTGCCCTCTGGGAGGATAGGTGTTTACTACTCAACTAATCTTAGTACCGAGTTAGTCTCGTGGCCACAACACACAACGATGTGATAAATTCGGCGCTGGACACAAGTTTGATTATTAACTTGTGATTTATGCACGCGCGCAATCATGTTATCGTAGTATTTTTGGTGCCTATGCCAATTTGGAGCCCTCTATTTTGAGACCCACGGGAAGTGGGGGGGGGGGGGGGAGTAGATCTATTCGTAATGAAGCCACTGAATGAACATTGGTCACAAATGTATACATATGATCATTGGATTGCAACTAATTACACCATGCATGTGTGGGGACAATTTCAGCTACATATGAATGGCATGAAAAATACACTGAAATAATAACAATAGTTAGTTACAGTAATTATAAATGTAGGTCTACGATCCCCTGTACTGTGTTACGCACCTGCCCGTTAATAATGTTATATGAATTAGAAGTGAACATTTGTAAAGCGAGGTATAGTGATGCGGTCTCTCATCATGAAACATCTAGTGCTGGAGTACCATCCCCATGCCCACCAGGTGATGCGTGCCCACCAGGTGATGCGTGCCCACCATGCTGGTGATACGTGCCCACTTGGTGATGCCATGCCCACCATGTGATGCGTGCCTATCAGGTGATAAGTGCCCACCAGGTGACGCGTGCCCACCAGGTGATGCGTGCCCACCAGATGATGCAGGTGATGCGTACCCACCAGATGATGCGGGTAATGAAAGGCAGTGGCATCACTACTGACCATAGCCATGATTGCCCCGCTGACATACTTGTCCTCGATTGAGATAAAGGAAAGCATGCCACTTTATTCACCGCAACATCCCCATTGTCTGTCACCATTCTCCCTGAGGCAACTAGCACAAGGGTCAAGTCCATGCTGAAATATATGGCAGGTTCAGCTTTACCCTTGTCCGAGCCATTGCTATAATGCATGCATGCATGGCCATGTCAGGTAGATGTTTATCCACCAAAGACAATTAACTCCGTTCTTTAATAGGCTTATTTGTCTGGGAATCTGTTACTGTTTTACGGAATGCATTAGTGTTGAGGTTTCCATCACTGCTTGGCTTCATGCAGGCACAGTGCAATCTTTTTCACCAATTCCAGCTAGTGCTTGCTTCATCACTTCTTCCAGAATTGCTCTTAAAGTGAACCATCACTTCGCGCAGTTCCTTGAAGACTTCAATCGCATGATTACAGACATCGAGGCTATTAGTGTTCAGGACATCGTAGACACTCCACCTTTCCAGGGGACTTTGTCATGTAAGACCATGAGCTGAATATTATGTTGGACTTATGTTCTTCTCCTCAGTATGCTTGTCTCCTCTCAGTGTCATCTCCTCATACCTCATGCCTCAGCTTGCATGCTTTCACCCAAGTCTTGTACTCTCACCCACTTCACAGAAGCTACAGTAGCCTCGTACCCAGACCGAACGACGTACGCATATAGTGATTCTCAGCGTTCCCGTCATCCGCGCTCTGGCCGTCGGTCTCGGTCGGACCGCGGCAACACTGTGAATCATACGCAGTATTAATTAACCACGCCTTGTAAATTATAAATAGTGCTTATGACTAACCCATAGTACGTTTGGCTGGTCGGTCGGTGAACGTCCCTTGTTCGGTCCCAAATATAGATCACTGTTCAATTGCAGAAACAGATCACTGCTCGTTCGCACAATGGGCTGTTGCATGGTAGCAAAATTAGATCGTTGTGGTCGCGGAATAGAATCAATGTTCGATCATGTCGGACCGTTGCTGTATTGTTCAGTTGCTAAACCGCGTGTCGTGCAATGTTTGGTCACGCGATCGCGACCTCCAGGGCCACCGTAATTAGTGATGCCACAAGCAGAGTAAAAGCACTCTTTTTAAGTACTAATCGTAAAGAAAATAGGTACTTGTAGCATGGGGTGCTATCTCAGTAAGTGATCATTCGATCATTTGCTGCATGCTTAAGACATTACCGAGTCCAGCAGTAATCCCAAAATCTTTGAGACTTACAAGTCAATACGTAGCGAACAGGGGTGTAGTTTGACTCGATAGTGTGTAGCATAGGATCCTTTTAGTGACTGATGTCGATATTGACTATCAATGAAGTATGGCTGAGAGAGAGAAGAGAAGGAAGATTGACCTAGCCCTATATCTGTATCATGGGGGGATCGTATAGAGTGACATACATTATCTCAAAGTACGACCTACAACAACGTACAATGAATACATTACAGTGGTTTACTCCTACTAACTCCGGGATGGACCAATACTATAGGCGCGTTAAGTTTGTTCTACTACAAAAGCCTCGGGAGTTGTTCGCGCGCAAACAACTGCTGGCTTTGAGCGAGTTATGTTCCAGCTAGACTACGAACAAAATGCTACCCTATGTGTGCCGCAGTGGGTTATAGCCTACTTCTGTGGCTTAATGTATTTGCATACTTCACAAGAATCGCCCGTTTAACGCGAAGTGGTGTCTCTGACTGGACGTTATATAATTAATTGATCGTGCAGTCACGAACGAATGTTGTTTTTTTAAGGAACATATTGAAGAACGTGCCTTGTTTGGCTCTACATCTATTTAGCAAATCCCATGGTTTGTGACAATGTCAAAATCATCGCGCGGGTATGGTTTTTGTGGTTTTTGTACTGCGGTTTACTTCCCTATACCCTAGCTTAATTGTGAGCCGTCTGGATTTCAAGTGGGCACTCGCATGGAGGTTAGAAATGGACATTACCTAAAACATCTGCTGTCCTTCCCACGCCCTTGATCCCATGGGTCACCACGCCAAGACGTGCAAACATGGGGGAGACGTAATTGTAGCGCACGTAACGGCACGTTATTCAATTCTCTTCGAGACATGATCTGCATGGGAATCTGGTTAGCAGGTATGTATAGTAGTCAGGATGAATACAGGTGGCATACACGCCCGACTGATATGTCATGCAGAATTGTAAGGTAGGCAAGCCAGCTAGCTGCTTTGAATTTCACCGTCACGTGCATCACCGCCCTATAGCACTTTACATGAAGCGGATTATGACGGCATGCGGGGTCCATTGGCTGTCGTGCACACGCCACCAACAACAATCGTTTAGGATGGGTATGCATTCCTCAAGTTTAGCCAGTGAAGTCTAACGGTTGTTGAGACGAAACTTTGATATGCTTGCAACCCGTATTGCCATCCGCACAGCCTTGCATGTCCCAAGTAATCTGCCGTTTCCAAATTAAGTATTAGTCACAGCTATGTCGGTAATCAGTTTATTGAACTAGGTAGATACTAGTCAGACGACGGTCTCTGGAGACATTCCTATATCGTAATAGTTTCTCACTTACATGTACAATAATACAACATGTATTAATTGATTTTCAAATGCATACACTTGTTATTAACGTTACAATACGTTACTAGGCAACGTTATTAATCTTCATATTGAGAAACTAATTAGAACGACTACGATACAGGAATGTCCTTCCCGCAATGGTTACGTATGACTAGGTAGAGACCGGTACCGATAGCTGTTTGTGTATACATGTATGACTGTATAATAGAGGAGTTGCATTGACGTCACGCGCGCCTTGCATTGTTTAGTTACATCATATGTATGCTGCTATTTATGTATACGGCACGCTATAAATATGTACCACGTGAGCGTATGCCGCCGCCTTCTATCGTTCCCGTCCGGTTATTGTTTATCTCGTACCCACGCAGCGCATATTTATAGTAACATACTTAGTGATGTAAGATGCGCGCGACGTCACATGCAACTCCTCTATAGAATATTCTTGTTTCACAAAAAATAAACAAAATAATTACCAATTATAACATACTTCCCATGCCCGCAGATTTAAATGCTTACCCGGAACGATAACCTCCACCGTTCGGCTGCTTTCAATTACTTGTGTCTGGTTATTGTTCGCACCTTCGTAACGACACTCGTAGACTCCAGCGTGTGAGGGTGTGACGCGCTCATATCTCACTGCATTGTTAGACAAAGAAACGTTCTTCGAGTAGAGAACCAGGGATTGGTCGCCGATGCAAACGATTGTCAGAGCCATGCCTGCTATAGGGGTACACCTTTGTCCTTGGCCAATAAAAGCCGATCCGCTTTCGAGGCACGGATATATTGGCTCTTGCGAATCGACGGCGCATTGGTACACGTCGCTAGGTGGTCGTTGGGCGCATCCCAACTCCTCTCCTCTACACGTCACAGCTGTAGCCACTAGAAGAAGTAACCAGCAACACATCACCATATCACGCAATGTACGTTGTGAGACGAATTAACTAACCAGGGCGGAAATACTGACCACAATTTCGTTACACACCTCCTAATTAACTCCTTCGCTCCGCAGCTACTATAAAGAAGCCACTTGTTATCTAATGCTTTGGAGTCAACAACACATTGTTCAGACTGCGTGACATACCGTATACAGAGATATGCAGAGTCTGCCCACGTTGACGTATGCAGATACGTATGCAGACATGCGCGTATGCGGTAGGGTGTGTAACCTCCCCTGCATAATGAAAATCGATTTTTCCGAATACTTTTAAAACACTAATCGATTTTTCAGGTTTTTTAGGATCTGAAAATCGATTTTTCCGAATAGTTTAAAAAACAAAATCGATTTTTCCGAATAGGTTTTCCCAAATTTCCTGCCGAATACCTAGGTTATTCAGGTTATGGTGCTTGTGGAGTGCACACTGAGAAGATAATTTATGTCTGCACAGAAATCCACCTGGTCTTGCACCCAAACTAGAGCTATGCATGTCAGCTTAAAACACAGAGACACAAAGGTCTACAGTAGCATGTGTTTGCCAAATAGTTGTATGTCTTTACCATGCTCTTGTACATATCAATAGTAATGTAAACCTAACCATCCAACCCTAACCACTGAGACCAGATATCACAATTATAAACTCACCCATGCACATCACCTACAATCATGTACACTTACAATCATCCCACAACACTCCATTCCCGTTCTCTCTAAATGCATATGTGAAATTCCCCATTAGTACGATTGCGTCATGCTCTCTAATTCCTCCACATACTCAAACAGAGCGCGCATACTTACTTGATTTGGGTGAGAAGTCTGTCATTTTATTTCACTCGCTAGCGCAGTACTCAGATATGTTCACTTCGTACCACTGTACAATAAAACAATGCAATACTAGTACTGGTACATAAATTTATTGCTACTACATATTACCACAACTCGTGGCATGTACTAATGAACTTTGTTTCTTACTTGAAGACGACGATAACAGCACTGAGCTAGTGCACGCTGTATATATTGTATCCCAATTGATGCACATTAAATATTTTGTATTATATTACTATCTATTTACTCAATTATTGATTGCTTCCGATCGATGTCTTTATGTATGTATAAATAGTAAAAACAACAGTGACGTAGTTATATATATAGCTCTAATTATGAAACACTAAATTGGAAATCATATCCGGATATCGGTTTAAAAAGGTATTCGAATAATGGGCGAATTGTCGATGCTGGCGACGAATACCTAAGTACCCTCCGAATGGAGAAACATAAACCGGTTATTTCGAATAGATAAAATTCACTAATCGATTTTTCCGAGTAATGCTAAGTTTGTATTCGAACGGATAGGTTTTTGCGAATATCCGAATAACCCGAATAACCTGATAACCGGTTACACACCCTAGTATGCGGACCGATATGCTGACTCGTATCATGATATGCAAATATCAGGAGCAGTATGCAGATGGATATGAAGGGGGTGCAGTACAATAGCAGTTATGGGTGCGTATCAGACACGTGCGTGTGCAGTATAAATTTGAAGTTAAGTGCTTACGTTGAGAGGCAGCGGCCAGACGTACTTCGACGTACGAATGGAGGATTGGGGACGAGTCCTCTATGAGATAGTTCCCACAGAAAGGTGTGAAGGAATTTAATCACGCACGTCACGTAAAACCACACCCACTGGTTGGAAATATTTGCTGAAGTAGTACGCACGTGGAGCTTAAAACCATTTATTGCTACTTCCTTTCATCATGGTTGTTCATTGCGTTGTTGTTGGCTGTACTAACTACTTTAGAAAGAAGCCTGGGCTTCGTTTTTTCCGGTTTCCAAGTGAACGTTGTAGTGAGAAAAGGGCTAAATGGATAGCGGCTGTTCGAAGAGAAAGGTGGATACCAGGAAAGAGCGCCAGGATTTGTGGTGCGCATTTCGTATCAGGTCAGTATTGTCATAAAAGAATCACCAGCTTTGGGATTTAATTCATGCGTTATTTTCAGGTGAACCCCATCATGATCCTGATCACATTGACTACATCCCCACAATGTTTCCAACCGTATACGAGCGTACAAAATTATCGCCAACTGCGAATATTGCGCGATATTCTAGGAGGCAGGAACGAGGGAAGAAGTCTTTCGTTCATGTCCAGCACGAGTTAAGGGGTGATGAAGAACAGGTTCATAGGGAAGTACCAAGTTTGAACGACTTGAGGAACAGGGCTATTAATGATATAGCAGAAGGTCTTCCTGACGCAGGAAGTGTTCAGAAAGCTAGTGTAGGTGATCTGGATATGGAGGAACCAACCACTGTAGAGGAACAGATCATGGCAGAGGAACCAATCATGGCAGAGGAACCAATTACTGCAGAGGAACCAACTACAATGGAGGACTCAATAACAGCAAATGTGACAGAAACTGATGTTTATGCTGCAGTAGCACTCCTTGAAATGTCCAATGTTCGACAATTGAGAGAAAAAGCTACTCAAACAAACGATGACATGAAGAAACTGATAACACAGGTACTTGATTTAACACAAGAGTCAGGTATTCTGAACCTTTTAGAACATGGGGACACAGTTCTTGCTGATAGGGGTTTTTCATTTGAGGAGGATATCATTCTATGTGGAGCACATCTTGAAATCCCTGCATTTACAAGAGGAAAGTTACAACTTTCCCAAGAAGAAGTTGAGAAGTCCAAGCAGATTTCTCATGTGCGAATACATGCACGTTGAAAGATGTATTGGTCTATTAAAGAACAAGTATACAATACTAAAAGGAACATTACCAGTATGTTTATTGAGTGGTTCAGATGATGAAAATGTAGCTATGATTGACAAAATATTGATTGTATGTTGTGCATTGACCAATTTGTGTGAAACCATTGTACCTGCATAATCATTCATCAAATTTGTGCATCAGTTACAGCATAGAGTACAGTACCATTTGTCTTGTGGAATGCATGTAGCATCTAAGCCTACACAGCTGGCATGAAACCATCTATAGGGACATTGTTCATTATCACATAAAATCATCAGTCCCTCTTCTTCTCTCTGGCAAATGCACTACAATTCTTTATCCTCATTGGCTTCTGCCTGTAGCTGCATGTCATTACAACCATCATAGACTGCTATGCCTTCAATGTTTTCACATATAATGTTGGGAAGTAGAACCCCAACTAAGAAACAATCCAGCTTTGGTTGAATTTCTTGCCATAATGCAATATCTCTTTTGATTCTTTCAATGTGTATGCCTTGTGTAGTCCAACAAACAAAGTCACAGTACAGCTTATCACATATAACTAGATGACCCTGCACTTGCAAATAGTATGCATGATTGCATGACAGCATTATACCTTCTGCACCATGCTCCAAATAGAAATGAGATGTTTCAGCTGGATCAGAGTTTCGTATGCTGTAAGGACACTTAATCTCAATTACTCCAGCTCCACAGCAGAGACATGAAACAAGTCCATCAGGTGAAGCACCCAAATGTGGGTAGAGAGGGTTGATGAATAATCCTGCTGCTTGCACCTTGAATTCTGTGTGTGTCCTTTGCATAATGTGCAGGTATTCTTCCCTGGCAACAGGTTCATTGACTCTTCCCCACTCAAGAGATGGACTTTTAGCTTCAAAACACTTTTCTGCAAGGATGCTGTCAACCAATGACTGAGATGGGGATGCAATACTTGTGTGGAGAACAGCACTAAACTTTGAAGCAGTTATGCGACCCCTTTGATGAGCAAACCACAAAAGAGACTGTGCCTGAAGTTTAGTGCTCTTCTCCAAGTAATCTGCTTCTTCTTGAGTAATTTTGATTTCTTCATTGAAAATGCGATGGCACTCTATATTAATATCTTCCTTGCTCATGGTCCTGTATTTTGGATGTCGCAAGCTCATTAATGTTGTCGGTAGTCTATGAATAGCTGGAGCTGGGGCAGCTGAACATGAAGGATTTGGTTGCAGCGAGGACAAGATTGCTGATTTTGGCATCAAAGCTTTCAGAGTTGTAAAAAACTGTTGTTGGTCTTTGGATGTTGGGTACTCAGGTGTAGTAGATGACTGCTGTCGTGGTGCGGGGCAACATACAGCGCTTTGGTCTTTTGAACATGATGTCTCTGATACGAGCAGGCTGGTGCTGGTCAAATACAAATGAAGCTATATAAACTGCATGCATGAATGAAGCAAATATAACCTACCTTTGTTGTGAACACTTCATTCCATCGACAGGAGCTTGAAGTAGTAGCAGTACAGTATAGCCATTACGATTGGCAGCTTCTATCTTAAAAAGAATTGCAGCCACATGTGAGCAACCTTCACCTAAGCTAAAAGTAAAAGATATAAGGAGCAGGTACATACACCATGAGTGGTATGCATACATGAATGAATGAGTGCATGTGCTAACTCACCCAGCCATGCAGGTGCAGTGTGCTGCCACTATATCTCCTGTCTTTCTGGTTGCTACCCAAGAACAGTGGGCCTCGTCTGGATTACGCATGCTTGGATTCACAAGAGCTTTCAAAATTACACACTGGCTCGTGTTATTCAGATCCCAAATTTCAACGGTTCGCACAAACCCGCTAGTAAAGAAATTATAGGCATTCAGCTGCTTCCATTGAAGCAACTGTTGGCGTGTATAAACGCCAGGGCGATCAATAAAATAGCAGAAGATGTGCCCAAACTCAACTGGGGGCCAGAGTGACATGTCGCTTACAAAGTTCTTGGAATTTTTTGCCGCATACGGGTCGTTATCCACTGAAAGTCCCAGCAGGCATAACTTATCCAGGTACCTTTGACGTCCAGAAGCATCCAATGAAGCAAAGTAGCGCTCTTTCGTAGACATAACTTTGATCCACGTGTTATCACCGTTGCCACTCCAGCGAATCTTTCCAACCAGTGGGTGTGGTTTTACGTGACGTGACCGTGATTAAATTCCTTCACACCTTTCTGTGGAAACTATCTTATACGTCGCAGTAGTAAGTACGTCTGGCTTGCGAGACTAGGAGAGGCACCGGAGGTTGAAGACAAAGTGAGCGAAGCCAATAATGACCGTATGGAGGAACGCTGTATAGCAGTACACAAAGGTGGCAAATGCAGACGGGGCAGTTATTTTCAGTGCGCGTGTGTGTGGGGGTGGGGGG
This sequence comes from Ephydatia muelleri, assembly GCA_013339895.1. Classification (NCBI taxonomy): domain Eukaryota; kingdom Metazoa; phylum Porifera; class Demospongiae; order Spongillida; family Spongillidae; genus Ephydatia; species Ephydatia muelleri. Next base: position 8,979,990 of record JABACO010000004.1, on the reverse strand, counting down.
GGGGGGGGGGGACTTGCCGCTCTGGTTCCGCCACCCTGCTAAAACGAGATGCTTTCTGTAATCTCAATGCGAAGCTTTAATGCTAACCAGTGAGAGATTCAGAGTTGTGAATGGGAGTAATTTGGTGATGGCACTCACGTGAATTGACCAGCCAGGATATTGAGTTCAGCACCAAGAACTGTGATGGTTGCAGGCTGGTTAAACATGCCCCCAAGTTGACACTAGTACACCCATGGGAGTTTCCAGAAGGGCCGTGGAGGAGGGTACCAGGCCCGTAGCCAGGTCGGGAAAAGGGGGGGTTCGAAAATAATAAATGTGGACCTAAAGTGGGCGTGGATCACCAAAAGGGGATGGGTGCGGAAGGGGGATGTGCCCCCTCCCGCGCGAAGCGCGGAAGTTTATGGAAACATTGATTTTGCAACTGAATGCAAACCAATTTGCAGACACATGACTCATACCGCTTTATAACTCTTCATTGTAATTTAGTAAATATAATTGCCAATGTACATGTAAGCGCTCATGCATAACTATATTCATAATCCATTTCGGTCGACATTTAGCCCCTTCTATGAGACACCGACAATACTTCTGATCCAATGCTTAGTCATATAGGCTAGCTAGTATATTATACACACTGCAATGCATAATGGATGCGTAGTGATTTCAGGCTCGTTAGAATCTGGCGCAACCATTTCACAACATGTAGTTTTGCACTTATCAGAGTGATCGCTACATTCGATTTCCTCTGTGGCTGCCGCTGTGGCAGAATTTGTTTCTGTAACTAAAGGATCCGACTGTTGCCCATCGCCCGTTGCCTTTCGTTTTACAGTTGGTAAGAACACATCAAGCTTCTGGCACAAGGCAGCGGGTAGTTCACGCTCTCTTTTTTTTTTGCTGGGAGCTACCCGGCATTTTCGATCGGCGCACGCGCGCGAGTATTGAGTATGAATTAAAATTACAGTGTAAATTAATGATTTCATCATAACTAGAACTAAACATGAATCAAGACCATATTATTAAATGCGGGAAAGACCAGGACTGGATTGGCCTAGCCGCCCAGGAATCGCCTAATCGCCTTATAGAGTGGCCGGGACCTTTACCGTACTTCCACATAATTGGACCTTTTCCCCCTGAGGGGGGGTTCGTTCGAACCCCCCGAACCCCCCCTGGCTACGGGCCTGGGTACACATAGACTTTGCGGGACCCTTTGGAAGGGAAGCAATTCTTAGTGGCAGTAGACGCATACTTCAAATGGCCAGCTCTAGGTGGTGATCATGGAAGACACGTCCACTGAGAAAACGTTGGATAAATTGAGGGCTATGTTCGCAAGGTGGGAAATTCCCCAACAAATTGTGTCAGTCAATGGACCATGCAGAGTTCACGTCTGATAAATTTGAACAGTTTGTCAGAGCAAACAACAGTAAGCACAGCAAGTCAAGTCCATACCACCCTGCCACAAATGGGCTAGCGGAGCGCTTCATCCAATCCCTGCATGAAGCAGGTACTACGAGCATCAAAGAAAGAGAAGAAATCACTCTCGCATCGGGTATCCAGTTTCTTAACTCTTTCAAGGGCAACGGAGCAATATTGCGACGCAGGTGCTATACTAAAGCCACAGACTCTGTTTATCTAAATCGTCAACACTTTTGTGGTGACAATACATGTCAAAAGTTGTTTCTTGGACATGTTAGTGTTTGCAAACTAGGTTTTCCTGCAACGCGGAAATGCTAATTTCGCACTACATGTGTACAGCAATAATTGGCTTCGCCCACGGAAGAGTTAATACAGTACCGGAACGCTCGACACCCAACACTGGAACCACACCAGCTCAGATGATGATAAAAGGGACCCAAGATGTCGGCTACACTTGCTCAGGCCTGATGTGAAAGACAGCGTGTTCAGGAAACAGACTACACAGGCAGAGACACGAATGACTGTGAGCAGAGAGTTCAAAGAAGGCGATCAGGTGATGGTGCGGGACTACCACCCCTCGATGGCAACCAGCAGTAGTACTCCGTAAGACAGGCGCCAACTCATACAGAGTGGGGGTTCAGAAGGGTGGTATACCATGGAGAAGACATGTATTCCATACGTAATTGAGCCACCCCTAATCTCAAATAGATGTAACGTTTTCCATGTATTATCTATCCCAGGAAAAACACAAAATCTGTGTATAAATGTATGTATATATATTTGGTTTATGAAATATAACCTTTTGAATAATTTCGGGTTTGGAGGAGCATTTTTTTATCCTTGTTATGGTTATGCTAGGGAATCATTGAGAATCAAATCCACTGGGCTAGGATACCCTATTTACATGCTGGCGGCCATTTTTGTGAAATGTTGTTATGTTCGAGTTGGCTTACACAATACTTTTACGTGTTAATTGCCAATGTTAATTAACAAAGTTTACAATACATGTACAAGTTTGAAGTACAGCTCTATCTAAACACCACAACTATTACAATCTAGCTGCTAAAGCAAGGGTGGCTTCTTGCATTTCCTTTCTATACTTAAGACATATGTTCGACCCGTAGCAGTTGTTGGGCATATAGGTCAAAATATCGGAGGGATCTATGTCCACAACATCGTCACGATCTGGGTAAACAATGATGCAGCTGGAATGCACGGATGGAGGAATTTTATTATTACTACACGGTCTGATTCCTCGCTTCCAAGAACATATCCGAGCCAACAGGATCCATCGTATAGAATTGTAACATATCCACTGATGGCAGCAAATGGGAGATAGTTAACAGCCTCCACAAAATTAACCTTTTCGATCCTTGATGTGTTGCTGTTAGAATATTGCTTTACTTCTACTGTGTAAATAGATAGTGGTACAAAGCTGTGAAGTTTCTGTGTACCTAGTTCGACTCTTTTAAGGTTGCAGAGCAGTAGTCCTATTTGTAAATGGACTCCTTATCAATCAACTCACAAAACAGATACAAAGTCCTTCTTCTCAGGCATTCCTCCTTTAGGATTAGGGCTCGATAGAATACCTTTCTCTGCTACTAACTGTTTGACCTTTGCCACCAAGTACCTTGATACACCGAATACTTTGCGTATGGACCAACTCTGAGGCAAAACTGTCAGTACCCTCATTCTCTCACTTCTAGATGTCGTGGAATGAAATTTCTCTTTCAGCTGACGAATCATCTCTTCTCCAGCATCTTCCATCTGACAGTGTTTGAGCTTAAGCGGTGTTGAGGGTCCTGCGGAATCTATAGAAGATGCATCTTGTTCAGTACAGTCAGTTGTTTGCCTGCTATCAGAGGAACATATGCTTCCACATTCGCTGTCTCTGGTCTCACCAGGGCTGTCAACAGGAGGTAGCAGGTTATCATCCATGCACTCAAGCGAAGTGGGTGCTGGTGGTACACATTGGATTCTTTTCAATTCTTTGCGGCAAGTGGTGCAAATGTATTGATAGGAGGTGAGTCCAAGTGATGGATGCTGGGCTACAACTCCTTGTGCCACAGGTCTTTGATCCCTTTTGTGAACCTTCTTATGGAGCTTCAGTGGGTTGCAGCAGATTTTTATGCCGAGAAAAGACATGACTGGTTCCTCTGATAGCAAGCAAACAACTGACTGCACTGGTCAGCATATTGTATAAAAGGCCTACACATGTGGATTAGAACTAAATTGAGGGCCTTTTATACATGTATGCTGACCAGTCGTACGCACTTCCACTTGCCTTCTTCCGCACACACCTTCAACTTCCCTTTAAACTACACACACACATTCCTTCACACTCTCCAAACTCACCTGCATCTCTTCTCACTCTCTACACCCACCTTCCACATCACTTGAAACTCCCCTCCACCTTCCATTTCACTCTCCACACCCACTTCCCCTCTTACTCTCCTGCCCATCTTTCACTTCTCACCCCACACCCACCTTCCACTTCACTCCACACCCACTTTCCACTTGCCTTCTCGCTCTCCACATTCGTCTTTCACTTCCCTTCTCTCCTCACCCACCTTAAGACACACTCCACACCCACCTTCCAGAGCTTTTATCCCTCCACACCCATCTTCCACTGCACTCCCCAGTCAATCACTCCCACTTGTCACATCTCTTCTAACCCTCACTTCCACATCCCTTCAAACTCCACCCACAACCACCTTCCATTTCACTCTCCATACCCATTTCCTTCTCACTCTCTACACCCGTCTGCCACTTTTCTTCTCTCAGCACCCTTTTGCGACTTCCCTTCTCACTCTCCACCCGATCTCTATACAACCGCTTTCCTCCTCTTATCGCACCACACCCACCTTCCACATCTTCTCATTCTCCACACCCTCTTCCACTTACATGTACTCTCCACGTGCACCCACTTCCACATCACTCCATCTCTTCTTACTCTATCTTCTCACTCACCTCTTTCCACACTACACTTACAGATTCACCTCTCACTTAATCCGTCTCTAGCTTCCCCCGCCTCTCTCAACCCAAGTCTCCACACCTACCACCCATTCTCCTTACTACCACTTTCCTCTTCCTCTATAAACCATCTCACTTCTCTTACTCATCCCCACCTCTCCACACATCTTCCCACCCTCTGCACTCACCTCCCTTCTCCACACCTACCTCACATCAACATCCACATCCAACTCACATCTACCTCACTCACCTCACATCACCTCACATCCACCTCACTCACCTCACTCACCTCACATCCACCTCACTCACCTCACATCCACCTCACTCACCTCACATCCACCTCACTCATCTCCCTGTCCTCAACTCTGCTTTACTCACTTATGCTTCCCGACTCATCAACCACACCCACATCTCCTTACCTCTACACCCATCTCCCTCTTGACAACCTCCACCTTTCTCTCCACCCACTTCCTACTCCTTTCTCTTCTTCCCTTACACTATTTCCCCTCACATCTCACTACCCACCCCTCCACCATCCCTTTCCATACCTGCCTCACATCTCCAACTCTTTTCACACACTTATCCACTTCTCACTCACCATAGCTCCCCACATCCATTGAGATGTGAGGCAGTGTGGAGAGGGAGGGTACACAAAGATGGAGGGAAGGTGGCATGAGTGTGGCAGTGTGGAGAGTGAGAGGGGTGATGAAAGGGAGGAGGAAAGCTAAGGTGAGTGCTTAAAGGGAAGGTGGAGGAGCTCTCCTTCCATCTCCACGCCCCTCCCTTCTCACCCACCTCAGCTCTCCACACATCTTTGTTGTCTAGCCCTAAATTCTCATCCATTTATCCTGCCTAAATCATGTCCCTCTCTTCACGCACCTCACACCACCTTGGCTCATCTCTGTTCCACACCCATATTTCTTATTCACTCATCTTTCCACACCATTCACTTCTCACACACCACCTCTCTCCAATCCACCAACCTTCATCCTCTCTACACTCATTTTCACATTCACTCTCTACTCCATTCCACTCAACATATCTCTGGCCTCACATGCACACCCACCTCCCCTCTCCACTACCCACTCTCCCTATCACACCACTTTCCTTTTCAACCCACTCGACTTCCCTCAGACCCAACTCTCTTCACTCTACCTACATAACTACTTTTCTCCCTCTTCTTACAGCCCTCACCTTATCCACCTCTCTTCGTCACACACCCACTCCTGAGCTCCACATCCACCTTTCCTCCACATGTGCCTTTCCACTACTTGACCCTTCCCTTTGCTGGTGGCTCACATCACTATTATAATGCATTTTATATTGAGTACAACCAAGCGACAAAATGCACTTTAAACATTAACCGGAGTATAACGATCTCTTTTAACCTGGATCCTAAATAGTCATATTAAATCATACATGTATTCTAATTACCAACCTATTGTCCACCTGGATTCTCCATGGAAACACTGACTACTAAGTTGGACACGTTTACAATTGAATTTCAGAAATGTTGTTACTCAACCATAAGACATGTGTTTTTAATTACTAGTTATTGGACGAGTCTAGCACAGTTGATAGTAGATAAACCAGTTTGGTGACTACAATATTAGTTTTTAGAAGTGCAAACACCAGTCAGATCAGCTGCGTGAATTATAACTAGCAGTGCCATGACTGTCACCACATAATATCACACAGCGTACTCTTGCTTGAAACAATGGCAAATAGTTCAAATAATTGTACAAGAAGAGAGCAAAGTACAGAATATAATGACAGATGTTCAGCAAATTCCTGTGTCGCGCACACGTTTCCTGCAATTGAGGTAAAACAATATGATTAAATGACATTGGTGTATGCAACACATTACAAAGATCACCATTTAATTAACTTTTTGTAACATTGTCCTTTGTCATAAAAATAAATGGCTTCATCAATCGTGACAAATTTGTGCTGATAAAATGCACCCAAAATGAATATTTAGCATCATAGCTACAGAAATGTATGCACTACTCTAGGAAAAAAAATCGAAAACAAAAACAGAAGTACTTGAAGACCTTAATCTCTTCCGTTCCGGGTATACCCCGTAAATAGGGGGTATACAGCGTTGGGCCTGAAATGAACAAACCATACGTCCGATTTTACCGTAGCTTACAACAAATGTGAGGCTTAGGGTAATTTACTATTGTGTAAAATTTCAGCATTTAAATCTATTGCATCAAAATACTGCACTGCCTTAAACATGTGTGTTGTTAAATGTGTAGAGTCATCACTTCAACGTTAACCAGACCCTTGCCAAATCAAGTTAGAGCAAAGACTTTTATTTTGGTTTGACACGCATATTAAATGGTGATAATACTATTATTAATGGTTATACGCAGCAGTGAGGAAAAATTAAAAACCCTCATGTACTGGGGGGGGGGGGGGGGGTTGGCGGTTTTGTTATTGTAGCCACCACTATTTGAGGTTACATGCCAGTGCCTCGCGAAATAGGTGAAATAGGAAACATCGGAGATAAAATACCATCGAAGGAGTCACATGACGCGCATGGGAATGTGCATGAATTGCCTTCTGGGAAACGTTTATTAAAAGTACATGCAACGCGTATAGCATATAATCATGTCTTGTTGTGAGTCACACATGTGTGAATTCATGCAGCAAGCAGCAGAACTAATACTAATAAAATAGCAATGTGTCATGCGTGTAATAAATGTTCACGTTCGTGAGGTTAAATACGAGCGCTACCTAGTATAGTTTTGACATCAGTGGTTTCTTATAAAGCCGCTGGACGATGAATATAATCCTTGTACTGATAAAGTTAGTAAAAAATGTTCGCAATGCTACATGTCGTAGGAAAGTATTTATACTACAGTATTGTGTACCCTTGTTATTCAACCATCCCTTCATATGTTTGTAGCAGCTGCAGAATATTTGCGATGTCCTAGACCTTAATAAATTGCAAACAAATTAACGGGGTATTCCCCGTATATACGGGGTATACCACGTACGGAACTAGCACCATTAATGTTACAAGAGGGTTAGCGTAGCAGATGCTAAAATAATTATTACAATTCAAGGGTTAAACTGATACATGTTACAAATCAAATTGCACACAATAAACTTCATAACGACTAACGCAAAACACACCATCTCAATAAACACCTAATTTCACCTGGGGGCTGCTTTAATGATGTCATCAACTCTTAGGATCATCTCGGCAGCCTCAGTTGCAGAGATCAAGACCTGCCTCTTCACTTTGAAGGACTCAGTAATGCCCAAGGTCACCATGTCTCCCACACAGCCTTTAGTCATATCTGCAAGATCAAATCAACCTTTTCAATAGAAACCAAGACATCCTATTTGAAAGTCTCAATGACACCATTAACCAATTAAACATGGCATACGCAGGGTTTGCAGCATACGTAACATATTGTGTAATTATTGCACTTGAAACGCGGTACACGCAGATGTGAGTACAGCTGTTTAACATGTTACGGTACGATAGCATGAATGTGATTACCTTTGTACGACCAAGCCCTTGTTAAAAGAGTACTAAGAACGTTACTTGTGACACGTTTGTCATGTTTACTAGTGACAAATGACGACTAATAAGAGTGAACATAAGTTAAAACAAAAAACCCACTCAGAAAACCATTCTCAACAAGCATGATAAACAAATCAACAGCATCCATCGAGAAATATACTGCCAATGGGACAGGCATTAGAAAAAAAACTAACTACGCCAAACAATAGCCCTTGGACTTACGAGTTGTTTAAATGCAACTTGCTATTTTAAAAGCCCTACCATTCTATAGTTGCACCAGCATACGCACAACATATCCAATTAGCTTTAAATATTTATTGAAAACCAGCTTCACGGAAGTCAATCAGTTAATTAAAAATGAAAACAGTTAGCATATAACCGGTTAATGGTTTATCTACCATTGTCGCTTACATGTAAATAACATAATTATTTTAAAAAAACGTTGCTTATAAGCAAGACAATTATTAAAAACAATAATTGCAACAGCCACTTATAAGCTACGGAATAATATGCTACAGTAACTGAACCTTTCATACAGATGTCACATGCATGAATTTCACAAAACGTACTTCACTAGTACTAGAACACGTACGTGGATAGTTTGACCACATATCTGATCAATGGCCAAATGAAACATTACTTCTAACAATACATAGATTTACTATGCATTTGTCCACAGAATGTAATGATAAGACACTACTTGTTCAATTCAAGCAACTTTTGGAACATGGGACAATGAGACCAAGAGTTAGTTCACATTAATTACATGCACACGTGCATAAGTAGCTCTACATGCACCTGAAAAACAATACTTAGCCTACAAAAGTTGACTATTAAAATGCACAGCTTGCACTGTGAAAATCGATTACAATAATTGTAATAATGTACATACTAAATACTCCAGTAATAATCTTGTTATATACATCTCCATACATTGTGCATCATAACCACGTGGACTGGACCAAAATGAAGTGCTCACACAAGGCAACAACGTACCTAGACCAGCTGTGGTATTTCCCTGTGCATGCTCTGCCTTCAACTGTGCCACCAGTCCGGCACTGTCATAACCCGCATTGTCCGCCAAAATGGTGGGAATCTGCACCACAAAATAAACAAAACTGAAACTCAATGTGCAAATGTGTGTTTGCCTCCACCCCCCCCCCCCCCCCCCCCCCCCCCCCCCCCCCGAAAAAATAACCACGAGGCTTGACCTGTCTCAATGCCCTGACAAAGGACTCAATGGCAATGGCTTCCTTCCCTGGTGTCTTCTCAGCCAGCTGTGCCACAGCATGTGCCATGAGCATCTCGGAACAGCCTATAGAGGTGAGGGAGGGCTCCAAATAAAGCATGCTGCCACACACAAATCCTTGCGACCCCCCCCCCCCTGCTCACCTCCTTCTCCCCCACTCACCTCCCCCCTCCTTCCCCCCACTCACCTCCCCCCTCCTTCCCCCCGCTCACCTCCCCCCAGCACCGTCCTCGTCTCCTTGACGGTCTGGGACAGCACACACAGGGCGTCATGCATGGACCGCTCTGCCTCATCAAGGATCTGCTGAGTGGCCCCACGGATCACTATGGTGCACGCCTCACCCAGCGCAACACCTGAGAAGCGGATCAACTGGACGGCACAATTGGTGCCACATAAAATATATAAATAGTGCATTGGGCAATGAAAGTAGAACACAATTGCTTAATAGGGAGACAAACTAAGGCATGCAAACCACATCACAGCCATCAGATGCAAGTCTAATGTACCTATTTTCCAAACCATACCTTGTCTTCTCCAATCATGACCTCCTCAATCAGCTTGCAGTGACCAAGCTTCACCTTCTCGGGTGAACCAAATGTGGAAACTATTTCACCACCTGGTTTGTGTGTGTGTGTGTGTGTGTGTGTGTGTGTGTGTGTGTGTGTGTGTGTGTGTGTGTGTGTGTGTGTGTAAAGGTAGCTTGCTTGCTTACTGCATACACTTCAAAATGAACACATGGGTTATTCCATATACTTGTAATCTATAGTTTGCACACTATGCTTCTGATTTTGGTGCAACTTCCATATATTTTAGTCTGGAATGACCCACATGGTAAACATGCTCACCATGGAATTTATGTGCAAATTGGTACATATATACATGTACATGTAGAGCAGACACACTTTTGTTAGCTAGCGTTTAGTACTGCCATCTTTCAATTCTATATGTACAGGAGAAACGATGACTCCTCAGCAGGTTAACCGATTAACGCCGGAATATTTTTTTTTTAGCTACAGTAGAGTTGTCCGAAATCAACTAAATGAGGCAGCAGAGGAATGTTGTAGCAGGAAGGAGGGTTTCGACAATATTAAATGAAACCTAGAACCTGAATAACTTGTAATTGGTATAACGTTTCGAAGAGGTCTGGAAGAATTTTTTTGGTAACGGTTAACACATCTTTGACACAGATATATGTCTCTTGGGGTTAAACAGCTACTCAAGTATGCAGCCATCACAACAGGTCACACATGTACATCAACCTGAAGGCATAAAGAACGTACCGAGGACAAGAGCCAGCCTCTCTATGCCCTCAAAGTCTGCATGCTCAATCGCAGTAACGCCCGCATCAGCAAACAGCTGCTCCGGGTAGTTATAGATCAGCTGCCTGCAAGAAATAAACAAACATTTAAATCAGTGGTCATCACAATGCACCTGTACGTGCATAGCAGCCGGTTAATTATTAAACACACGAGTACAAGTACATCAGCCACACAAGAGTACACGTACATCACCAGCTCTGCAATCAATCTATGAATTCCAGACACTAATCACCTATTGCACTCTGCCCGCCTCACAACACATTTACCTGTTGATGAAGCAGTTGCAGTTGTGTTTCAGAATTTGATTTACTTTCTCTTTCATCTTTTCCTGTTGAGGAAAACATGACAACACTATAAATGCAAACAAACTCACGGGCACATACATTTACACAAATAAGTTTAATGCACCTAGACCTAGAACCATAAAATGTGTTTGATTGCAACAGCGGGTAATTATGTCATTTTTTATATGCATAAATGCGAATCGCTTGAGATTTCATTGGTTTCAGCATGTGTAGTGTTGTACAACAGTTCTCTGTCCCAACTAAGCACTAGGAAGCTTTAATCCGAAGATAAACATAGAATACAAACATATTAGGCTTGACCACATAACAATGACATCATCGTACTATAATGGATTTGTGCAAACCAGGCAAAGCCAATGACACAACTGGTCCCCAAGGCCCACAACTGATGCAGCTCACCTTCTCTGCCGTCTCTAGCTCAGCCACTTTAGCCGTCGAGTCCACTCGAACCTTAGATCCAAACACCTAGCCCAACAAAATTGGGAGGATCAACAATAGTCCATGCTCCCTACTCTGCAGCTCATACCTTGATCTTGTCTGTGTCCATAGCAGTGTTTGCGATAAGGATACGAGCATTCTCCAACCTCTTCGGCTGGTTAACTCCAATCTTCTTCTCCAAAAGAAAACCTAACGAGAAAGAGAGGAGCATCAGGGAGCCACCTCAAAACACTGCCATCTTGCACATTATGACAACGCACACTGCAAGTAAAGAATACTTCAGCTCAGATGTATGGACACAACTACATTAGTTTGCTTTTCAACATGTTTTTATTTTGCTCACAAAGTGTGACATGATCAGCAGACTTGCATTGATTGGTGCTTTGTTCGCTAAAACTTGCACACAGGTGAAACGCAATGGATGGAAAGAACGCCCACAAGCAAGAAGGCTTGAGAAGAAAAGGGAACGAGCTCCAGTACACATTCAATGCGCAGGTGGCAAGCACCAACCACCAAAAGCAAGAAAAAGATGCTCCATATGTACAGGTGAGAGCTAAGAGAAGGTACTATCAACACGCAGAAAGATCATGAAGTTCACTATCTTGCCGATTGATCTGGGCAGTACCGAGGGAGGTAACCGGGAGGGGGAGCTTAAGTTCTGCTTCCAGGTCCAGGGAGGTGGTCACCAGCAGTGCAACTGTATGGGTGTTTATCTGTGCTGCCTCCCTGCAACTCTGGTGCAGGAAATTCGTACACTACTCCAAGGCAAGTGGAATGTTTTATGCATAATGCATATATGAACACCTAGTGAATGAAATCAAAGTTGGTGGGCAAAAGTGGAAAGGAAGCTAGCCAAGAAGCAGCAGCTTCCGAGTGCAATGTGTCGACGGGTCTACAGTTCAACAACAGCAATCAGCGCCAAGAGTTCTTACAGACTGACAAGGCTGGGCAATAGGAGGTCAGTCTGATGAATACCAAGCAAAAATCAACACAGTTTCAACTCAACGTCAGTCGAGCACTGAGGCACAATAAATATTTATCATGGCTCCACAACGGGAGGCCACTTCAGCGAGCACAAGTCAGCCGGTCCTTACATTAGGGACAGAATGGTTTGAGAATCTGGGTTTGCCACCTACTAAGAAACTGTATCTTCCAAATTTGGCTCAATGTAGCGCTCATCTGTTGACTAGAGAATAAATTGCTACGTACATCAAGCTGTTGGAACTGATGGAAGCAGCATCTGTTAACCAGACATCTTGAGACAGGTGAATGGCATGCTGAGCAGACCAGGGAGGGCCCAGACCTTAAATCCGCACACACTGTGACACCTGCAATGGCTGAGTCAGTGCTTGTAATGAGCTATTGCACGTTACACTCTTCTGCTGTTACTAGCATGCGAGAATTGACATATTTATGAGGTGATGAGGGCAGAAAAGCTAGTGGGTGTGGTGGCCTCAGGGGATAGATGAAGCAGCAAACACTCCATTACAACCCATCTGGATGCATCCTTTCTCCAAAAGCATGCCGCATGGGAACTGTTGCAGTGAAGAACATGCAGTCGATGATTTTTGGTTAGATGCCCCATCGTGAGATGCTGCAGTAGACTGGAAAGATGTCAGAGAGGGTGTATTTTGTTCACCTTGACTTGGTTCAACTTGACTGGATATTGTTGTCGGAGCGTCGGTTAGTGCGCTCAAATTGGAACATTGTCCGTGTTTAGCAGTGTGGCAATGTGGTAAGCACTACCGTCCAGCTTTCACACAAGAACAGGATTTACAACATGCATTTGTACCATTGCAGGCACAACATGGTAAGTCACGTTCTTTTCTCTTCATAATGTCCTAATCCAAAAGCAGCTTGTACACTAGTATACCACAAGAAGAGGGCATTAATGCTTTGCTCCAATATAATGAACTCATTGGACTTCCACCTTTCACAACTAGAAAATTACTCAAATTTGTCCTAAACAACATATTTTCCTTCAATGGAACCATCTACAAGCAAAACATGGGCGTAGCCATGGGAACTCCGCTAGCCCCCACGCTGGCTAACATATTTATGACCAACCTAGAGGAACACTTCTTAAAAACACAACAATACCAACCACTCTTGTACAAAAGATACATCGATGACATTAGGCTGGGTCATTCTCTTGTTCAGTGTTTCAAATAGACATTGAAAGCGCGATGGAAACTTGCAGCAGATGTACTCACATAATGGTATGTGTGCCTGAGTAAAGTCAGTTAACCCCTGGGTCATATAGCCAATTAATTCTATTTTTTTATTTTTACATCGCATTTTGTCATTTCAAAAGGTCTCATGGAAGACTCACAAGACACTCATGGCTGTCCTATAGACTCCGGGGGCTCGGACATACCACCAATCTGGATCATTTCATGTTTCATGTGTGATAGTGGTACCATACGCATAACACTAAAGTGCTTGAGTTTGTGTGGTATTGTGCGGAACAAGAAAGGTTAAACATACTGTCCTCTTCTACGATTAGCAGCATGGACAAAACTGCAATTTTGGCAGACATGCCTGGAAACACCAATGTGGGAGAATTGGTGTTCCTTTACTGACTACAGGTCATGAGAAAGAACGCTCACTGTCTGCTTACGGGCAAGAGCCAGTGGGGAAACACTAAAGCCATTCATTGTTGAGCTTAAACATGCTAAGATGCCACCATTGTGCTCTCCCCAAATGGTTGGATGAATGAAACATTGACTGCTGAATGGGTGAAGAGGACCACAACAAACCAATAAGCGAATCGGGATAGATATAAATGACACATTCATTTGTACGTGAATGAAGAAAGCAGTGCAAAACACAAATATGATTATGGCTGTAGTTCCTGGTGGTGCACAAACTTGTCCAGTCGCCCGATGTGAGCTGGAATGCCCCCTTTTAAGGGGGGCCTATCACAAAATACGACACATGGCTGGACAGTGGCTGGCCATGGAGCAAACATGAGGTGGCAACTTACATACAGAGCTTCAAAAGCACTTTGGGTTAAATGGGTTCTGGAAGTTGGGACTCAATCAGACAAGAGATAATGTACTAGGCATAGGAACCATCCAGAACCTTGGCTGATACCTACACCATCACCCTCTGACACAGCCCTCAGACAGCACAGCAATAGTAACATTCTTGCACTCATTTTTTTGCAAGTACCCAAGTTGTATACGTACTCTGAGCCTGGTTCCATCAAGGCACTTAAACCCTATTGGAGGTATATAGCTACACTGCGACACCCACCCTCTGGGCTTCTACAGTAGTGGTCATAAAACAGTTTACGTACTTGATTACGCCGTGGCCGTAGTACGGTATAATCGTAAACGTAACGTACATAGCAATAGGCGTGCCGTGCAATTCCCGTGTTTAATATAATAACGCCGTGCATACTAGCTAATTAGCCCCCTACCGTGTACGCGTAACGTACTAGCTTTAGCCCGTTCCCAGCGAATGACGCCAAACGGCGCGTACGAATTTACCTAACATTACAAACGCTATTTGCTAATTACATGTAGATACGCATGATACGCATGTACGGCAGTACTCATACTGTACGACTGTAATAGCGTACTGTAGGTACGGCCACAGCGTAATCAAATACGTAAACTTATTTATGACCGCTTGTGAGAGACTAGGGGTCTCTCTCTGATGTCATAAGTTCACACGGGGTCATAACGTGTCGAACTCGTGAATGGAACATTTAGTAGGCTTGTAGAATGGTGTGAACTGTGTATATTCGGGGGGGGGGGGGGGTCTGGTGACAAGATTAAGTGGCTAGCAGGTGGAACAACATGAGCAGAGCAGCTTGGCGCTATAGCGGCGGGGCGCGCAAGCTGTAGCTAGTTTGGTCCGTTACACCGCTACTGTACCCCAATAGCCACCTAACCATGGCCAGCATCATGGTTTGGAATGCAGGCCGACCCAATGGTAGCCAGCTCTTATCACTGGTCCCTGTTGGCTAGGTAGCAATTGCCCCAGCTGCGGCTGTTGCCTGCCCCCTCGGTGGACAAACAAGCGACAGTGAACTTGGGCAGTACTCTATGGGCTGTACCAACGGATAGCAATATTCCAGAGAAAGCATTAAATGTGTACATGTACAATCTGAAGCACGCGGTACCACAAGTGACCCTTGACTTGGGCCAAACTGGAGCAGCCCATCCATCTGCAGCAATGGCATCAATCAAACAACACTGCACAAGGGGATGAGACGTTTGATACAAATGACAGTGGGGAGGCCACACAGCGCTAGCATCACATGGAGAAGATGACTTGTGATGAGTTTCAGGAAGAAATGGTTGTTTTGCAGAGAAATAAACATGCTGCCAATCAACAAAACTAGTGAATTGTCCCCCCTTTGACCTATCATTAACAAAATAGAGTGTGTGCAACTGTGGTGTGTGCCACACCATAGCCTATCACGTCATACACTATGTACGGAAATTCATTCTCAATATGACGACAAAATCCATACGAGATGTACTACAGAAAGGTGTCCAATTCAACTGGAGCAATGAGCATGAAGAAGCTTTCAAGAGGTTGAATAGCCTGCTGTCTACAGCACCAGACTTGGCCTTCTACAACGTGTACGTGTAGCTGTGAGTTGTGATGCTTCTTAGTTTGGTCTAGGCACAGTTTGTTTCAGCAAGGAGTGTATGCATGATGAGCACTGACAGAGACAGAGTCCAGATATGCACAAATCAAGGAGAAAGAGCTGCTCGCTGCAGCATTTGGGCTGGAAAAATTCAAGCAATTCGTGTATGCCAAGAGTGATTGGAGGGAGAGAATATGTGCGTACATCACGTGATGAATTAGTGATGTACGTCCTGTTTAGTTAACTTGAAATGCCATTCCACACACAACACACCTGCAAACACACACACACACACACACACACACACACACACACACACTGTACCTTCGTCAAGATAAGAGTTGAGCATATTTCCTCCCAGCTTCTTTATTATTTGTATGGCTTGCAGGTCCCCAGACCCTTTCAACCGCAGCACAGCCTCCACAGCCAGTCTTGCAAAGTGGTCTTTGTGCTGAGTAAGCAGCTTGGAGCTCAGAGTGGTGCGAGCTATGTTCATCAGATCCTGTGTGTGCGAGGTGTGGGTAGGAATGGGGAGGACATGTTGATGCAAATTCATTTACATGGCTGTACAAATTCTCAGTGCACCTAGAGCCTGGTAAATTAATTCCCAATTTAATTGCATTCACTGTTATAAAAGTAAGTACATAATAATACACTCACATAAACAAGTTGACAACAAACACACAAACACACACAGACACACAAATAACTACGTAAACAGTTCATTTTCTTGTTGGGGTGTTTGGGGATAGGAGCGGGCCAGGGTTGATCGAGCGTTAGCTCTAACCAATAAGAAGCTGATATATACCTTTCTTTAATTGCAGCCAACGATGTAATCTTTCATTCCGTTACTTTATTTGTGATGCTACATGCGTGCATTTCGAATACGGGAACTGCTGCATTATGTTCTTAAAGAGGCACTTTAATGGGAAAATAATATTGCTGTAATCATAAACAAAATTAAAGTTGTTCAATTAAAAAGTTTCTACCACAATCAAGATAATGCATGGGTTGCTACCATAATCAAGATAATGCATGGGTTGCTACCATAATCAAGATAATGCATGGGTTGCTACCATAATCAAGATAATGCATGGGTTGCTACCACAATCAAGATAATGCATGGGTTGCTACCACAATCAAGATAATGCATGGGTTGCTACCATAATCAAGATAATGCATGGGTTGCTACCCTAATCAAGATAATGCATGGGTTGCTACCCTAATCAAGATAATGCATGGGTTGCTACCATAATCAAGATAATGCATGGGTTGCTACCATAATCAAGACAATGCATGGGTTGCTACCATAATCAAGATAATGCATGGGTTGCTACCCTAATCAAGATAATGCATGGGTTGCTACCATAATCAAGATAATGCATGGGTTGCTACCATAATCAAGACAATGCATGGGTTGCTACCATAATCAAGATAATGCATGGGTTGCTACCATAATCAAGATAATGCATGGGTTGCTACCACAATCAAGATAATGCATGGGTTGCTACCATAATCAAGATAATGCATGGGTTGCTACCATAATCAAGATAATGCATGGGTTGCTACCACAATCAAGATAATGCATGGGTTGCTACCATAATCAAGATAATGCATGGGTTGCTACCACAATCAAGATAATGCATGGGTTGCTACCACAATCAAGATAATGCATGGGTTGCTATTACAATCAAGATAATGCATGGGTTGCTACCATAATCAAGATAATGCATGGGTTGCTACCACAATCAAGATAATGCATGGGTTGCTACCACAATCAAGATAATGCATGGGTTGCTACCATAATCAAGATAATGCATGGGTTGCTACCACAATCAAGATAATGCATGGGTTGCTACCATAATCAAGATAATGCATGGGTTGCTACCATAATCAAGATAATGCATGGGTTGCTACCATAATCAAGACAATGCATGGGTTGCTACCATAATCAAGATAATGCATGGGTTGCTACCATAATCAAGATAATGCATGGGTTTCGCTTCTTTTGGGAGCCATGGTTTATTCAAGCTTGCCATATTTGACACACTGGTCTGTTTAGATGCAATTGTGAATTGGAATTGCAATGCCATACTGTATAGCTGTTGCTTGTCACAATGGAGACGATAGTACCTCCAGGACGCTAGTTTGTGAGTTTTGAAACACTCGTAGTGTAACCAATGCACTTATGCAGATCGCTGGCTTGTGAAACTTCTAATCTTGGACAAAGGCACCACCCACAGCTCTGAATGCACAGGTTTGCAGTGAGCAGTCTAACAATGGGATTACAACCAACCACAGCAAAGGTATAGTGAGTTGGTGGCACATAGAAGAGATCACCAGGAGACTCATTGTTCTCTCCTCTAGTAAAAGCACAATTAAAAAAAGATGTATCACACCCCACATTTATGAGAATGTGCTCAATTAAGTTTAAAATGTGTGGTTCGGTTGACGGTTGATGAATACATGCACTTCAAAACAATCGTATTCCAAATGAAATAATAACAAGACTTCAAAACAATCGTATTTTGAATGAAATAATAACAAGACACTGGAATAACAAGCCCACTCACTTCCTTGAACTTGTCAGGGTTGCCACTATTGTCCTTAGAGGCATCGGTGAGAGCCTTCTTAGCACAGTCCACTGCCAGCCTCCACCCACTGATGATGGTCTGGGGGTGCATCTTGTGGCCAATCAGTTGCTCTGCCTCCTGCACACAGAACAAAGGGGCACTTTAATTAGGGGACGAATTCAATTCTACTGCTCTCAGATCATCTATTTTTAACAATATCTACTAGCGCATTTCTGAAGACCCAGTTCTTTAATGAGTGTGAGTGAAAACAATAGTAGCATGTGTATTGACCAAAACAATATTAACCCGTGTTTTGACCAATCAACCCAACATGCACACCAATAGACCAATCACAAACATGCTTTGAGCAGTAATAATGAGCCACGTACACTGAGCAATATGATACACAACAGAGTATGATTTCTGTCACTAGGATACCTGGAGTGCTCTAGCATCAAACCCCTTTAGCTAACCTTTAAAAGTTCACATGCCAGCACAGCCACACTTGTAGTCCCATCTCCAACCTCATCATCTTGAACCAGTGAGATATCTGTTGTGCAGTACATTGTTGCAGGTGTGCCGTGTGTATGCATGCATGTGCAGGTATATGTCAAAAACAAACGCCTCCCAGCTCGACTCCCATACCATACACTCACCAACAAGGACCTTGGCTGCAGGATTATCAACACCTATAGCTTTGAGAATAGTGGCTCCGTCGTTGGTGGTCTGGATGCCTCCAGGGCTGTGGGGAGACGTCGAGATCAAGATCTTGTCCTGAGTGTGGCCAGAGTCATGAGCGAAGAGAAGTGGTCCAATGACAGACAGCAACACAAAGCAGATATCCCATACGCCCCCTCGGCTCCCTCTCTCCTCTTCCCCCCAATGTGCCCCCTCCGGATGACTTCATGCATCCATCCTGAGCTATACCACATAAGACTCAACCCAACCAAGTTCCCAGTCCTACATACACGTAACTGCAATCAAACATGGGCCATTCTGTTACATCATCATATAACCTAGCTATGGTGCACTACAAGTAGAGAGGTGTGTTCTGGGAGGGGATGGACATAGCCACACCCTTCCATTGAGGAGGTCTAGAGACATTAGTTGTTCTGATTAGTTTCTATTAATGTTATTAACATTAAAAACTAATCAGTTTCTCTATATTAAGGTTATTAATGTCACCTGTAAGGTTACTTTAATAACCTTAATATTTAGAAAC
Organism: Ephydatia muelleri; assembly: GCA_013339895.1. NCBI lineage: Eukaryota > Metazoa > Porifera > Demospongiae > Spongillida > Spongillidae > Ephydatia > Ephydatia muelleri. Next base: position 8,960,351 of record JABACO010000004.1, on the reverse strand, counting down.
TAATCAGAACGACTAAGAGATAGAAATGTCTCCAGACCCCCACAATGAAAGGGTGTGTCTATGTCAGACTAGGATGGAAGGGGGAGGAGTGCTTTGTTCTTGGGAGTAGGGAGGAGGCATTCGATTTGTCCTAATGGGGTATGTTTGTAATGAACTGACTTTCAAAGGGATGCACATACATACATGCAATAAAGCTATTGTGCAAGAGCAAAACGAACAAATTCGACTCAAGCTGATTATAGATTTATTCCTTCCATATACAAATAACAGACCGTATAAGCTACACTGAAATGTACACGTATCTCCCGTTGTGTTAACATATGAGCGGGTATGACAACGTAACACGGAATGCGTATCACTACGTAACACGGAGCAAGGCTCACCATCCCTTTGGGTCCCAACGTGGTCTTTATCAAATCACCAATGGCGATGGCGCCAACGAAAGACGACTGCAGGTGCAAGCGAGATCGATGCAGCACGCATCACACAGGCGCCTACTACAACGCGAGCCTCTTTAGCTTACCAACCGAGCCGTCTCCGCACGCTCCTCCTCCGCATCCCTGTTGAGGATCCTAACCGGCTGAAGTGATGCCTACGAGTAGACCACGCTTCATAATTACTTATTCCCAAACAAAATTGGAGACCCAACGTGGGGCAGACCGATGCTAAAAACATCCTCACCATTTTCTAGCTGCTCAATAATTTGACATGTGCTGCATCACGTGATACAACGAGACATAAAATTTATAACACGAACAAACGGGACGCTTGAACTACTCGTATTTGTAAAATCCTTCCTTGGTCTTCTTCCCGTACTTTCCTTCCTTCACCAGTTTGTTGAGCAATTCGATAGGCTGAAAGAGTGGATCTGACGGAGCCTTCTTGCTCCATGCTAGGTACAGAGAGATGCAGCAATATCATATGATCATGCTGTGAACCTTTGCTTTAATACAAAGCAAGAAATGGTATAAATATGAAATTAGGACCTGATGTCTGTACCCATAAAATCATTTTCTATTAATTAAAGCACACCATTCTGCTCTATTTCCAGCTGTACATTGTACTGTACAAGCTGCAGTTGTACATTGTTGTAAATATAAAGCTTGGACCCGATGTAATTCCCAAGAAGCAAAAAGTTACTCTTTGTAGAGGTTCAAAATGCCCATACTGTAGTGAACACTCTTATCTCAATGCTGTAAGTGCACACAACACTTACCATCAAGAATGTGCTTGGTGGTGTCCAAACCAACATAGTCCAACAACTCGATTGGTCCCATCGGGTACCCTATTGGAAGGGGGGGGGGGGGGGAGCAGGTGATGGTGATGGTGAAGGTGAGCAGGTGAAGTTGAACAGGTGGTGGTGAAGGTGAGCAGGTGAGGGTGATGATGACAGCTGATAACTGATGACGGTACACACATGCATACAATAATGCAGTGAGAAGGAACAGCCACACGAGTGGGAGGGGGGGGGGGGTACACACTGACCTGCTCCAAGCTTCATGGCTGTGTCAATGTCTCGTGCACTGGCATCTCCTACAGGACAAGAGCAAGATGGCTCCCATCATACAGCAAGATGGCTCCATCATACACCACTGCACTCTATGTGCGCCAAGCCCAGGCTAAAATGTCTGCCACCGTGTAAAACAAGACACACAACATGCTTTGGGAGATAAGTGACCATTGTCAATAATGGTTTATGTGACAAACCTAACGTTCTGTAGATCTCCCAGTACAAGAACAAATAAGGAACTAGATATTTGATATCATGCTCAATAAAACCTGTACACTTGAGTATCCTATTCAGCCCCCCTTCCCCACCCCTCCCTCTCCACTACCCCTCTCTCTCCCTCCCCTCCCCCTCTCAGTTTTACCTCTCTCCAGCAGACGCACAGCTTCAGCCATATATGGTATGAGCAGCCTGTTCACCACAAACCCTGGCGTATCCTAGGCAACAAAGCCATTCATAGTAAGCAACACTTCTTACAGCACACCCACACACAAGCACACACACACGCACAGATGCACAACAAGCACATACACACACAAGCACACACACACAAGCACACACACAAGCACACACACAAGCACACACACACAAGCACACCCACACACAAGCACACTCACACACAAGCACACTCACACAGATGCACACACACAAGCACATACACACACAAGCACACACACACAAGCACACTCACACACAAGCACACACACACAAGCACTCACACACAAGCACACTCACACACAAGCACACACGCACAGATGCACACACAAGCACATACACACACACAAGCACATACACACACAAGCACACACACACAAGCACACTCACACACAGGCACACTCAACTGGACACATACACAACACACTAAATGAAGCTTGCGGTTGTATTATGACTTAATAAACTGCTAATGCTGGTTTATTATTTCCAAAGCAGCCAATAAGTGTGAAATACAATTACATGAACAAATTCATATGGTTCATATGGTTGTTGGCTTATTCACAGCCATGGCAACCAATACCCAATAGTAGACCACGCCACATGGTCTGAATCACCTTTCATGCATTCAACATTCTGTAGTACAACTCACAGAGCACCCAATCGGCTGCTTCTGAAGTGCCTTGCTGAAATCCATCAAAGACGTGTAGGTCGAGTCGCTGGTATCAGCAGTTCTGATCACCTGAGGTTGGAGACAGAATGCACAGCATGAACATAAGTGCCCTCCATGTACACACTGCTTAAACCCAATTCAGTAGTTTCAGCATTACAGAATATGCATACGTGTATGTCTAGGTGTGTGTGTGTGTGCATGTATGTGTGCATGTTTGTGCATATGTGTGCATGTATGTGCGTGCATGTGTGCACATGGTGTATGTGCATATGTGTATGAGTGTGTGAACATTTTGCACCTCACAGACTCAAGTTCATAAGCACATGAAATACAACATTCTCGAACACCATGTCCCCAGAGGCCACAGAAGAGCATTGAGAAGGAGAGCCAGTGTTCTATACACAGCACCATACCTCCACCAGCTTCATGACAGGGACATACCTCCACCAGCTTCATGACAGGGACAGGGTTGAAGAAGTGAAGACCTCCAAACCGGTCCTTCCTCTGAGTGACACTGGCTATCTCCGTCACGGACAGAGAAGATGTGTTGGATGCAAAAATCGTTGATCTGTGCATACATGGGGTGAGAAAGTACAACAGATCGACTGAATGTTAGAGGAGGGAGGGGTGGGGGATGAGGGAGGGGTGGGGGAGGAGGGAGGGGTGGGGGAGGAGGGAGGGTGGGGGAGGGGAGGGAGGGTGGGTGAGGGGAGGGAGGGAGGGTGGGGGAGGGGAGGGAGGGTGGGGGAGGGGAGGGAGGGTGGGTGAGGGGAGGGAGGATGAGGGGAGGGAGGATGGATGAGGGGAGGGAGGGTGGGTGAGGGGAGGGGAGAGAGTGGGAAGGGATGGGTGGAGTGGGGGTAGAGTTTGAACACGAGAGGTGGGTGGAATATTAATGGAGCAGGAGCATGGAGAAGGGGTGGGTGAGGGAGGAGAGGGGGTGGGGCAAAATTACTTTGGAGCCGATGCATCGAGCTTAGCAAAGAGTTCCTGTTTGGGTCCAATCTTCTCGATGATGGCCTCAATCACCAAGTCACTGGACTTGGAAGACTCCACAGCATCAGTGGAATAGCTTATCCTGGAGAAAGCCTCGTGAATGAACTTCTCCCCAGCCTGCAAATGTGAAGATACAAAAAAAATATGCATGTGCACACACAACCTCACACTCTCTCACACTCTCTCACACCCTCTCTCTCTCTCACACACACACACACACACACACACACACACACATCCCTAGCCATAAGAAACAATGCACACACACACTGCACTTTATACACACTGATTAATTGAATCCATGAAATTCTTCTGCATACCTTCGGATCTTCGGCGAATTGCTTCTTGGCCACCCTCTGCAGGCTACTCCTGATACCATCCTCTGCTTTCTTGAGCACCTTTGTGTCCACATCCACCAGCCACACCCTGTGTCCAGTCTGAGCTGCAACCTAACCCGTACCGAATTAAAATCCCCACATTACATACATCGGTCTACATTACATCTGCTATAAAAAGGTATGTTACACAAGATGACATCCTACATTATTCCCAATAGATACAAGACACCAGCACACAGTGGTGTGACCATCAACACTACCAGGCCAGCTGAGTATGGCAATGAGCATTCCCCCTGGTTACGGTCTTATTCACAACTCCTGCCTGTCCACACGTCCCAGGCGGCTCTGAGCCACATTGCCACCCCTACAGGTGCGCTCGAAAGTTTCACGAGCCTTTTCATAAGTAGGGGCCACCCAAGTTCGTTTCACTTTGGACCCTATATTGATAAGGACATTTTTCTTTCTGCACACTGTAAACAGGTCCGATCTGCATGAGATACGGTACAAGAGGTACGTGTGGTATGCTTCAGGGCAATTTGAACGCATCACATGCAGGTTACGTACACTACTAACTGTACTGTAGGCCTACGTAAATATGATTGCTCACTTGCGCTATGCCCGCCCCCATCAGACCGCTTCCGACGATAGTGACCGACTTAACGGTCTTGTGGTGGTCATGCGAAGCAGCTGAGACGCTCAGCTCGCGCGCTCCACACGATGCAACCTTCAACCGCCTCACTAGAACACGCAACATGGTTTTTGAAGATAAGGTATCACGTGCGCCAATCATTCACACTTAACTCCGTCCGGTCCATCCCATAACTTTGTTCAGCGATCCTTAAAGGGGGCGGGGCACGGAATGGAACAATTATCATTCCAATTGTTATGGAAGAGGGGTCTGTGGGTCTGGGGACTCAACTGAGCATGAAATTTGATTGTAAATTTAATGTCTTTTTGAATGCCATCAACTTTACAGTAAACAATCACAATAACAACAGCAAAATCAACAACAACAATAAACTTTAGTTTAGGAAGTTTCTGGTAATACTACAGGTCTGGTTTACATTGACAGGGAGATGCACATTGTGTTAGAGTAAGTTGAAGGCCAGAGTCTGTGCAAATAATTCTCCCGAATGTACATGCATGCATGTGCGTTTTGTGCATTTTGTTGTTATATGTCACACATGGCCAAAATATTAGAATAGCTATTGGCCACATATATACATTTTAAAATGTAGGACGATGTAAGATGCATATAGTTTAACTCTTTGAACACCAAGTGCATATATACATACATGCTCACAAAACAAGAAGCATCTGCCTCACCATTCATGCATGTGAGTTGATCAAGATCACTTTGAATATGCATGCAAAGGCAATACTGATATGCATGCAACCCCATAGTCATACAAATGTTTCAACATAGGTGTGATTCCAGTGTAAGCACATTTTGTGCATGTGTCCATTATAACCCGCTGGCACCTTTTGTTCCAACAACCTATAATATGAACTGGCAAAATAGGGAAGGGAGCAGGCATGATATACTGCACTGATCTGGGCTATGCGCATTCTTGTTCTTGCATGGAGTATTGAAGTGATGCATTAGTGAAGTGAAGTGGCTCATCTGAATAATGGGGTTCTTTACAATTACTTTGTGCATATACTTGTAAGGTTACAAGTGAAGGAAGCACCATAGAGTTGTGACTGATCAACACATTTTTGCACGCAATATCTAGATCATGCATGAATGTTGTAATGCTTGTGTGCCAAGTGCATACATGCATGCATGCATGCATGTACGCACTTGGCGTTCAAAGAGTTAATGATGGTAATAAATACACAATAATTGAATACATCACACATGACCAGCATGTGTCCATAATACACACCATATAATATAGACATTTAGATTGTTCTTGCGTTGAGTGTTCACTTGACCCACCTAACAAATATGCCAACAGAAGCATACATGAACAAACAGATAAATGTGAGCCAAAGATGGCTGACCGGTTCTGTAGAGGAACCCTTCTGATCCTCAGGGTCTCGGCATCCATTACTGCTTCCTTGGCCTCCTCTCTAAGCTTCTTCATCAAATGCTCGTCCTGCTTTGACAGATCCACACCTCTCATGGAGATTGCTGAAAGATGCCTTCAGACAGGACACAAAGTGTGGACATGAAAAATGAGAGGAGGGGAGGGGAGGGGGAGGGGAGGGGGAGGGGAGGGGGGGAGGGGGGAGGGGAGGGGAGGGGAGGGGAGGGGAGGGGAGGGGAGGGGAGGGGAGGGGAGGGGAGGGGAGGGGAGGGGAGGGAAGGGGAGGGGAGGGGAGGGGAGGGGAGGGGAGGGGAGGGGAGGGGAGGGGAGGGGAGGGGAGGGGAGGGGAGGGGAGGGGAGGGGAGGGGAGGGGAGGGGAGGGGAGGGGAGGGGAGGGGAGGGGAGGGGAGGGGAGGGGAGGGGAGGGGAGGGGAGGGGAGGGGAGGGGAGGGGAGGGGAGGGGAGGGGAGGGGAGGGGAGGGGAGGGGAGGGGAGGGGAGGGGAGGGGAGGGGAGGGGAGGGGAGGGGAGGGGACATAAGCACAACATGGGCATGCTCCAAACATTTGTATGGCTCCACCAGTCAAGGTAATCACCTGTTGAGCTTTGCAGTGCATTGATGAAGGTCTGCTCTCTCTTCACACACTGAGGCAGGTCTTGCTCTGTTCAGTGGACGATCTGCCTTCTCTGATACTGACCTGAAGGCAAATAGATGCTCATACTTATAGCACAAACATCTGTATTTCACTTATTTGTGATTGAGGTTGCATCTGAAGTCATTGTGTGTGGCATATTCTATGGAATATGGGTACATCTTTTGTATTGCATGGTGTGTGAAGCACTTGGAATGGAGTGTGTAGCTTACCTATGCATTTCCGATACAGGTCCTAGCAGGGTTCCCAGAGCCAGCTGCTCTGTGTGCATCTGGTGTGCATTAGCACTCTGCGCTAGTCGAAGCTGGCCTCTTTCTAAGAGTAACTCACCCTGTGACCAAGAGTCATGGTACATGCATATGCATGGATGAGTATAAAGGCTAGCCTTGTGTGTGGACATTACTTACTCTCTGAAGGTCTGCCTCCTCTACCTTCTTTGATATGGCAGAGGACACTTTGTCCTGAGCCTCCATCCGTCTGGACTGGGTGGTCACTATGAGGCTCTTGATTTCTGCGCTGATGGCCACAGATGCCTTCACTAGCTCGGTGGCCTTTGTACACATTGTGGCTTCAAATGCAGAGCAATAGAATGAATACAAGAGCATGTGTTGTAATGCAGACTTGTGCATGAAACAGTATTGTTGCATTAAGCCGTACACACTTTCAAAGATATAATTGTATTTTAAATTAGTCTGATCAGATGAACTATCATACCTGATTCCTCGTCACTGACAACAGCTTTAGGAAATGGACAACGACTCTGATAGTCACCCTGTGTGTGTGGGCCTGGGAACTTGGGGTTATGGTAGATCTAGAAAAAGAGAAAGAGTTTGTGTAAGACCTTGTAAAGAGCAAAAGTGATTTGGTAAGCATCTGTATTTTTCCAAGCATGTTGCATGCACAAGTCAAAACCTATTTATCCCTGAATTTGCATTCTTCATTTCATTTGTGTACCACCTATTGTGTATGAGGCTCTGTACTGGTATGCAGAAGCACACCCCTCCCCTCACCCCACCCCTCCCCTCACCACACCCCTCCCCTCACCACACACTCCCCTCACCACACATTCCCCTCACCACACACCCTCCCTCACCACATACCCTCGCCACACACCCCTCGCCACACACCCCTCCCTCACCACACCCCTCCTTCACCACACACCCCTCCCTCACCACACACCCTCCCTCACCACACCCCTCCCTCACCACACACCCTCCCTCACCACACCCCCATTGCTAACCTTGAAGTTCTGAGCGTCCAGGTCAAGGCCTGGTGACAATGTAGCTATCTTGGCTTTCAACGATTTACGAACAGCATCCAGGGCAATGAGTTGATTTTTAACTGCCTGCAAGTGCGACTCTACGGAACGTTTGCACTTGGAAAGGACCGTCCGCTCTTCTTCAAGCATTCTGAGGCAAATGTCCTAAGAGGGACAAAACATCGTACACCGTAGCTGCATTCATTGCAGTATAACTGTATTCAATGTTGCCGGGCAAATGGAGTCATAGCAACGGTGCAAAGCCTATTATAGCCTGCCATACCACACATGCGTCCCCCATATATGTTTACGCAAATCTGGCTTATCCAGCATGCATGCAATACCGATGCATACCTCGCCGTTGCGCGTCTTTTTCTGCTGCATGCCCACCGACTGCTGGTTTGCGGAGAGGTCCTTCCTGACGTCCTGGACGGCCAGCTCCAGCGTCCTTTTGCCTCTGCTCAGACCCTTCACCTGCTCCTCCACCCTCAGGAGGTGCTCCCGCAGCCTCGCCACGTCGTACTTGACCGCTCGGACGTGCTCGTGAGCCACGGCGCTGCTCTTGTCGCGCACCTGCTGTGCGACGCGGGCTGCCTCGGATGACGTCATACGCGGTGCGTGCGTTGCCGTCAACGGGCTTGACGATGACTTAGGGTGAGCGCCGCATTGGTTCGATTGCAGGTCCGCATTGGCTCCTACCGAAGATAGCACTGTATCAGGAATACTTGCAGTTTCAGCGCTTGAAGTGCTTTCCCCGTTGGTTGCTAGGGAGGAAACAACTTTTGACGGCTGCGGTGGACGAGAGTCAGTGACGAGTGGTGAATTGATAATCTCTCGAGAGTGGTGATTAATATTAAATGAAACCGTCTTCGGGCTTTTTACTGGTGAGGCCATTTACGCATTCGAAAAGAGCTCATCAACACCAACCGCGTTCGCAATCACCATAACGACAAGCACGTGACGAAGTGATACAGCATTTGGAATAGTCCTTAATTAATTTACCAGCTGCAATTCGCTTTAACCAAATTAGTCAGTTAGCACATGTAAATGTTACTGAATGTTCAAAGAGCCGGCCTAATATAATTCGGCCCCGGCCCCCCCCCCCCCCTCAAAAGTTCAAGTGTATATGAACCTTTTAAAACGCCAATTCATATTGCTACCGCGTAGCGAATGTTTCGGTAGCCAGCAAACATAGGTTCAGAAATGTGGGACGGCAACACGGCAGCAAGCCTGCATAATAAAGCCAGCGCGGGGACGGCGGGGTACGATGAGTAGAATCGGGTGGCCAAAGAAGATTTCATCAACATCTTATATATACATATCGTCTAACTTAACGTGATTTGCTAAGTTCTGCAATAACACAGTCTGATCTAAACTGAACTATTCTGATTTGGAAGAACTACCATTGAAAAGCTTGAATCTATGTATTTTGGTGCATTTTTGAATGTATTTTGTTTTATTTTGTGCACATTGTTTGTTTATTGCATCATTTGATTATTTCTTTGTACCGCAATCAAGATACAAAATTACATTAATTTTATTTAAGGTATGTGAATTGTGCTTAAATTCTTTCATTTACTTGTGAGTTTATGACAGTATGCTTTTTAAATGTTCAACAGTGGCTTTTCTAAGTCGGCCTGTAGAAGTGAATGTAAAATCGTAAAGAATGATTGATGATTTAGGGACTCTATCTGTCCAATCAACATGTTTTCTTGGGTTGTTTGGATCTTTCCTCTTTGAAGGCTGCCAAATGGTTGTATATGAACCATCAAACCATGACACCTCAATTTCATCCTCCATTACGGTGATACAACGTCCGATGAGAAGGTTATTAGTATCACCCCTCAAAGCCACAAGATGACCATTTTCAAGCCCACTGATGTCACATTCAGATATAACTCTGCTTGTAGTCCCTGTCACTTTTTGATATGGTCCAGTGTATACCTATGTGTTAGAAAAGTATGTATTGCTGAGCTTGTGATACATTTGTAAGAATTTATCATGTACAAAGTACATTTTGTACTCCCAGGTTAAGGAGTACATTTTTGCACTCCCAGGTTAAGGAGTACAATCTTGTACTCTCAGGTTAAGTAGTGCATTTTTGTACTCCCAGGTTAAGGAGTACATTTTTGCACTCCCAGGTTAAAGAGTACAATTTTGTACTCCCAGGTTAAGGAGTACATTTTTGTACTCCCAGGTTAAGGAGTACATTTTTGTACTCCCAGGTTAAGGAGTACATTTTTGCACTCCCAGGTTAAGGAGTACACTGTTGTACTCCCAGGTTAAGGAGTACATTTTTGTACTCTCAGGTTAAGTAGTACATTTTTGTACTCCCAGGTTAAGGAGTACATTTTTGCACTCCCAGGTTAAGGAGTATGCTTTTGTACTCCCAGGTTAAGGAGTACATTTTTGTACTCCCAGGTTAAGGAGTACACTTTTGTACTCCCAGGTTAAGGAGTACATTTTTGCACTCCCAGGTTAAGGAGTACACTTTTGTACTCCCAGGTTAAGTAGAACACTTTTGTAATCCCAGGTTAAGGAGTACATTTTTGCACTCCCAGTACATTATTTAATACATTTAATTACACTCATCATGAACTCACATGTGGCTGGGACTCTTCTGCTTCAAACATTTCAAAAAGTAGAAGATTTGCTTCAGTATGTTCAGTTTGGACCATATTCGGATCCAGTGGTCTGCATATCAGTATGTCTTGAATAGACAGGCTTTGTTCATTTTGGTTGAAATGAGAAAGTCTAGGTAATTCAATGCTAAAAAACTCCTGCCATTCAATATTAGAGTGTGGTTTCAGCCAGTCTCTCCACTTTGGTAGATCCTGCTGAAGCCGTGGAAGATCCAGCTTCTCAAATGATGGTTCACAGAACTGCAAATTGTTGATTGGTATTGACTACATGTATACGTGTATGGTGTTGTGTAATGAACATAAATTAAAATGTTAAATAACTTACGGTTAGTATTTGAATCCCTGTTTCAGGGATCCATGCTTGCCCACTCCATTGCCTATAATGCATCACTATGTTCTCACCACAGTGACTTTGGGTGAATCTAAAACAGTGTGGCTCAGTGTGGCCATGAATTTCCTGAATGTGCGGAATCATCCAGTTTTTAACATCAAGTAAATGCTCATGCAACAAGTATAGCTTTTGGGTTTGGAGTAAAGCTATTAGTAATCACAGACTGCAATTCTAAAATAGAAATTCAATATGAAAAGTCGTGTGTAACTAATAGTATGTATTTGTACCATAGAATGTTTCAGCTCCATTTTTACGCAACCCTTCGGATATCCTAGAAAAGAACTGGTCAACAACATCTTCGTGGGTGTGACCAACAGGTAAGAAGTTTATGCGCACCTGGACACATGACATTGATTCATAATTAAGTGAAAATTGGGGGAAATTACACCATACCTTAGAAAAAAACTTAAACTTCACTAGTAAGGCACAAAATGCCATTACAAATTTGTTCTTGTTTTCTCTAAAGCAGTTGTCCAGTTGGAGATAAAGAACAGGTGGTAGTGGCTTTTCCAATTCATTCAGAGTTCTGATCAGGATATTAATAGTTAGGCTACTATCATGAGGATACTGGTAGAGGTCTACGAAGGCGAGTACTTGTTTGCCCCATGATGAATCTGTATGAATAAGAACTCCAGTGATGTGAGACTGCAGCCGCCACAGATTTTGAGTTGACTTCGTTCGTTGACACACAAATGGAACATTGGTCTTGCTTTGGTCCATTCCATCGATAATTATTGTAAGGTATTTGTTGGGATTGTTACGCGCCTTGTGCCTATGATTGTAGTACACTCCTCTTTCTTTCCTGTAATATTCACAAACATAAACATAAACCCATGAAATATATTAATTAATTTTACTAACTGGACATGTTCAAGATGTTTGTCATATTTTGCTCGCAAATCTTCAATGCTCTTTTTGTCCCGGCCACCTTTTGCTCGTTCCTCTGTGTATTTTGTACATAGGTCACACTTTGAAAACTAATTGGTCTAAAGGAAAATATGAATTGATAAATACAATATTGCCTGCATATACATATAATACATGTATTCGCGAAATACATGAACTAAGACTACCTTAGGAATAACGACATTTTTGAATTTCATAGCCCATGTAGCATAGAAGTGTTGCAAAGATATCGTCGGTAATTTTTGGTTCTCCATTTGCCGTTTCATGATGTTGTAAACGTCTCTTTTGGATAAAAAATGCGGCAGGTGTAACTGACCGTTGTGTGGCATTCTATCCGATATTGATTCAAAATACTTTGCCATCCACGCTTCCGCGTCCGCTGGATGTGTGGATAGCCATGGGTGTACACTTAGGGTGTTACGAGGGATGTGTGGATAGCCATGGGTGTACACTTAGGGTGTTACTAGGGATGTGTGGATTGCCATGGGTGTACACTTAGGGTGTTACTAGGGATGTGTGGATAGCCATGGGTGTACACTTAGGGTGTTAGTAGGGATGTGTGTATAGCCATGGGTGTACATTTAGGGTGTTACTAGGGATGTGTGGATAGCCATGGGTGTACACTTAGGGTGTTACAAGGGATGTGTGGATAGCCATGGGTGTACACTTAGGGTGCTATGTGGGATGTGTATAGCCATGGGTGTACACTTAGGGTGTTACGAGGGATGTGTGGATAGCCATGGGTGTACACTTAATGCGTTATGTGGGATGTTCGGATAGCCATGTGTGTACACTGAGGGATAGCCATGGGTGTACACTTAGGAGGGATGTGTGGATAGCCATGGGTGTACACTTAGGGTGTTATGAGGGATGTGTGGATAGCCATGCGCATGTACATATACATGTTTGTGTTCTCAGCCATCATCTGCTATTGGTCCACAGAATTCCTGGTCATCAAGAGGCACAGAGGAGCCACCATCATCATTACCATCCTCCAAGTCGCTTTCCACACTCTCCTCCACTAAAACCTCTTCATCATCGCTACCTTCCATCATGGATTCATCATCGTCCAAAAGCTCAATTACCTTTTCTAGTGCTTCGTTTTCTTGCCATTGCTAGTGTTATTGTTGTGGCTGTTGTGGTTTATAGTATAATCATGCACCATTGCAGATACTCCCACCTTTAACTCGTATCACAGCTAGGTGCAGCTATAAATGTTTGAACGTAGCCTCCATCTCAATTTGTCGCTGAACGGCGACATCTGCCCGGAGGAAGACTTTATTGCCCGTCGGCAATATTGCTCTGCTGCCCGCGAAAGAGTTAACTATTAGCATTAATTGTCACAGGTTTTGCAGCTGTCGCATTCCCCTAGCGAGCGAATTCCCAAAGATGCCTTCGAAAAGGTGGTATTTAGAGGAAAGAGATCAAGGAAGTTTGTATGTCATTGTGGATGGGCTAGAAATGGACAGAAATGGAAAAGCTGTAGGGTGTTTGAGGACAATTACGGAAGCAAGTACAGAACCGAGAGCAAGCGCCTATAAAGACCAAGCCCTAATTGTACTAGCTGATTGCATGTATTTATCAATATACATGCATGTTTCTACACCACTGATGCACACCATAATTGATATATCTACACGCACACATATAGGCAAAGTTTCTAGCTGAAAAGGTGATCCTGAACAGGATGAACTTTGAAATGGAACAAGTCAAACTTCAGCCGAAATTTCAAACACGCAAAGGATGCCACAACGTTTGTGAAGGTATGGCGAGAAGTAACTGAAGCAGACGATAATGGATTCGAGAGAGCTCGTAAGGAGCAGGAGTATTCATCTGATCACGAGGACGCCAGCGAATCTGATGGCGGCTTATCAAAAAGTGTTGTAACACCCAGTCTGGCAACACCACCAGCAAAGAAGTTAAAAGTGGACTATGAAAAGAATTCGCTTGATACTGCAATTCAACAAAAAAAGATTGGTGAGTGAGCATATTAACAAACAACTTGTTTCTTTAGCCACCCAATACAGATATATATAGAAAGTGTACGTAACAAATACCCTTTCTCAAAATAACATAAAGGTCTCGTGAAAATTGACATTCGTCGATTAAGAGAACCACCACCATCTCGACAGCTGCGTAAGCTTGACCTTACGTTTGTGGATGCTTTGGCGTCTAAGATGACAGAGGATCCTTTTGGCCCTGGCGTTCCCCCAATGGCGGTGGTTTGCACCAGCGTCAAGAGCGTTGAAGAATTTAAAATGGACTTTGCATTGCATTACGCATACGAGGTTCACGGAGGGAGCCACATTTATGCTGCTCGACTGAAACTGTTAGCCATTCCCCCTGATGATGAGCAATTTTTGTATGCATTATCAGATGTGTACGTGGCATTATCTGATGCTGAGTGTTTAAGGCTGGCTGCTCGGCACAATATCAATGGACATTTTCACTGTGAAATGTCTCATCGCGACTATGTGAGTATTGTGCATAAACGATCTTAATGTGTGCATGAGCTTTTTTTTTGTTTCATGTGTGATGCGTGCTTGACATTGAAGCTCGAATCTTGCCGTTCGAGATTATACGTCCTGTACAACAAGGACGTATCTACGGATGCTACACCACCCCCAAATACCGACTGGAAGAAATCATGCAGCCAATGTCTGTTACCTTCTATAAGTTTTAATTTGTACTGCTTTAGCTGCACCGACAGCTGAAAAGTTTGTGTGCATGTTTTGAAACAGCTGTATAGTGACCATCATTCCCATGCATGTTTACATTATGGCAACATGTAAACATAATTGCCATGGTTTTTTTTGTTGTGACGTGTCCTGCCGGGATGGTTTTACCATGCACACAGGGCATGTCGAGAACATCTAAAGAAAACCTGTTCTGTCAAGCGGCTTTCCCTAGAAGTGTTTGGGAGCTGGCTGTTAAAGTGATGAACATGTTTGAAAACGGAGAGATAAAAAATCAAAAACTCTCGAAGAAGAACCTGTGCTCGACCCCACGAATGAAACAAAATCACTTCGTTCCCCTGCATCATCTAGACACTAGCTTTCAAGAAAGTGCACTGGAGAAGGTTTTATGTAAAGAGTTGTCTCTCAACGAGTTAAAAATACATTGCCAAACATATAGAGCTCTCGTTGAAGTAAGGAAGAACTTCATGAAGTGCACAAATAGCGATACCTGGGAGGAGGTGGAGAGACGGTTTGGCACTTACGCGGAAGAGAAGCGCCTGATGCAGTTCGTGACGCTCCCGTTCACAAACGGTATTCCGCAAGTCTTTAAGGACTATTGTCAAGCAGCTCTAACCATGACGACAACAGAGTCATCAGATTGCTTCATGGTCCATCAGAATGACGCTAGAGGCTATGTAATCTGTGCGGACCCGATGATGGTTACTGCTGCCGACATCAAACGCACGGTGAACGTCTTTCAAGGAGCCAATCTTATTATTGCCCAAATTCCCCAGGTATGTTTATAAATTCATTTAATAACTTCTAACTCATTGCTTGTACAGTGTAATTCATTTGTCATTTCCGTATACGTAGGACTTGCCGGCTGAAAAGATGGAGCTACTTAGTTTTACTTCAAGGCAGATTAACTCTTTGAATGCATCGTTGGCGCTATTTAATTTCGCAGTGGTTTGTGATCCAGAGCAAATACCTGCAGTAGAGAGAGCATTGAAGAAGTGTTATGACCACATTTCAAGACTTTATGCATACAATAAAGCTGAACCTGTCCATCCAGGTACACCAAATGTACTCACTATAGACTGTTTATAAATATTTCAATTTATTTATTAAGGAATTGGATTGGTTCCATCTGTGACAGCAGTCATTGTGGGCTATTGGGCTCAAGATGGAAAACTTTCACCGGAACATTTCCAGTCACGAGTACACAATGCAATAGTGTATGGAGGAACAGCAGAGGAGCTCCTAAGAACAGTCATAACACTGTTCAGCTATGAAGGGCAGTGGGTCATTGACCTTCTTGGGACAGCTGGTAAGGTTTTGAAGGGAAATTTTTTATTGCATAATTTCCTCTATGGCATAGGGAATACAAAAATGTAATCGTGACCTAGGGAGTACAAACATGTATTCCTGACCTAGGGAGTACAAACATGTATTCCTGACCTAGGGAGTACAAACATGTATTCCTGACCTAGGGAGTACAAACATGTATTCCTGACCTAGGGAGTACAAACATGTATTCCTGACCTTGGGAGTACAAAATTGTATTCCTGACCTAGGGAGTACAAAATTGTATTCCTGACCTAGGGAGTACAGAAATGTATTCCTGACCTTGGGAGTACAGAAATGTATTCCTGACCTTGGGAGTACAAAAATGTATTCCTGACCTTGGGAGTACAGAAATGTATTCCTGACTGTGATGATTTTATATTGGTTCTACATTCATCAACAACGTATTTCTTTACCCGTTTAGGGGCAGGAGTACTGGTGGCATTGCAACTAAGAAGAAATGCAATATCCACTCAACTCAGCCAAGAACAAGCTTTGCAGACAAAACAGAAGCTGGTCGCGCTTGTGGCTGACACCCCTTCAGTAGCTAACTAGTGTGTATGTATATAAATAGTCGTTTTTCTTTGATTTGTAGGATGTTTGCTAAGGAATGACATTTATTTGTCAAAAATATTAAATTATACACGGATAAGCATTATTGATCTATGAAAGGAACAAAAAAGAATAGTTCAGTTTAGTTCAGACATTGTTCAATACAGTACTTCGAAATAGCACAGAGTATTACACATCCTAGAGATGAGCAGCATTTTTTAAACCAGCTTTCAAACAGCATCTCCATCACGTGATAAGGCAGTTCCTCCGGTTTTGATCCTGTCAGAGAACAATATACTGCACATAGCAAAATTGACACTACGTGCAGTAATATTGAACAGGTACACCATCCGGCACACGAAGCCTCTCTTTTTGATTTGCGAACATACTATAGCAAGGAAGGGGAAAAAAGAACAACAATATTTTTAAAAATGACGCACACGCAACACGCGGCATTGCAGCGGTTATACACGTACACATGCGACATGCAAAGACAACAAATGCGACATGCAAAGACACGCGAGCGTGTTTTATGGATTTATGCATGTACATCAATTAAAATGGGCAATTGCATACCACAAATTAAAAGCCAATTACGTTATGCATTCAGAATGTCTTGGATCGTCAGTATGACGGTACAATTGATACCCGTAGTCTCTGACGCAACGTCCCGCTTCGTGTGGACTGAGTACGAGGGACGTCGTCGCTATGTACAATTCACACCTAGCTTGCGAGACTACAAAACCGTGCACGCCAATTCTCGATCACAATTCACAAGCCGCCATGTACGTACGTTAAACGCACCGCATTCATCATTGACACCCCACCCCAGTGTGTGTGTGTGTGTGTGTGTGTGTGTGTGTGTGTGTGTGTGTGTGTGTGTGTGTGTACCCTTATAGTCAAAATGCATGCCGGTGTAACAGGATACAGGATAGCTTGTCCCCCCGGATAGGCTGTCCCCCTGCGGACACCCTATCCTAGTATACGTTGTCCGCCTTTAGGATAGCTTGTCCCCCTCGTTATATGTTTCATCATTAGTGGGTTAGACACGCGCTTAAAGTTGCAACTGCTTTAGGATGCTAGATCTCACCAACCGACTCGACTGCAAGACGCAAACACTGATTTCTTTCTATTAGTATACCGTATAACACCTCACTTCTCTCACGTGTTTGGAACAGATGAACAGCGTGTGCATGACAAATTCTAAGTGCGAATGACAGAGCAGAAAGAGATTCAATTGTACAACGATATCTACAGATATCTCAAGGACAGCGAGTATCGTCCAAATGCTACCAAAAATGACAAGAGAGCGATTCGCAGGAGAACATGCAGTTTTGTGTTAAGAGACGGCTTGCTCTATTTTACGGAAGATGGGGCAGACTCAACAGCAAAGCAGTGGATCGTAGATAAAGAGAGCCAAATGAAGGTGATCACGTCATGTCACGATCAGAAGTTAGGTGAGTCACGACAGACTCTCTGGTCACGATGCTATAATCATTTGGGTTAACAGTCGCGTATTATTTTTACCGGTTTCACATGTTCCTAAAAGGCGGTGGGCATTTTGGACGCGACAAGACTCTTCAGAAAATCTGTTCGCACTTTTATTGGCGCGATATGACCAAGCATATTAAGGAGTATGTTAACATGCACGTGTGAACAGTGGCAAAAGGCCAATCCTAAGATGATTAAGGAGACCGCAGTGCTACATCCGATTCCCGTTAAGACCGAAGTCTGGCATCAAATTGGGATCGATCTTGTTGGCCCTCTTAAACTTACACGCAGAGGAAATAGGTATGTTCTATTTATTTCGTGCATTCTGCTACTAGTAGTTTGTTTGTGAACAAAATACTGTTATGCATGCTTGATAGCTTAACCCAGACCACGTTTGCAGCTAGTATTGCCACTGTGCCTGCTGAGTAAAACCAGTTCATTCATAAGTATACAAGAATAGCACAAGACACACAAACATGTTTCTTCTTCAGACACAAAGACCATAATACGTTAGTGTCTTTTACTGTTAGGCCAATGCCACATCAGTGACAATACCTTTGCCATTGCAGAAATAGTCTAAGCTGTTGTTAATAATAGTATTTTAATAATGCTTCATATACAAATGCAGGTACTTAAATGGCATAATTTATATTACAAGTCACGACCTGATATTGTTTTTAGATATCTCGCTACATGCATTGACTATTTTTCCAAGTGGCCAGAGGCTCAAGCCCTTCCAACAAAATCAGCTGAAGAAGTAGCACACTTTCTTCTGTCTCTTATTACACGGCTTGGTTGCTTTCATGTTTGCATTTCAGACCAAGGCCGTGAATTTGTTAATTCCCTCAACAAAAAGCTTTTTGAAATAGCATTGTTGAACACCGGGTATCTAGTGCCTATCACCCCCAAACGAATGGACTGGATGAAAGAATGAACCAAACCTTAACCAAAGCTATAGTAAAGTATATCAATACTGAACAGGATGATTGGGATGAGTACATTGAATCTATATTGTTCTCCTATCGCACCAGTGTCCATGCATGCTTCAACTAAGTTTACACCATTTTATTTGATGTATAGCAGAGAAGCAGTGCTTCCTGTGCAACTTCAACTGATTGATCACGATCAAGATGGATCAGTAGTAGATGAATTGCATGTGGAGAATGACACAGTGCAGTTATACACTACGCAACTTGAGAATATTAAGAAGGAATTATTTCCTAAAGTTGATGTGAACATTAAAAAAGCACAGAAAAAGCAAAATGATGAGCAATGCACACCTGAAAAATATCAGATAGGGGATCTTGTGCTTGTGAAAAACATGCGGAATTTAAGCAGGGCGGGAGGTAAAACAGATGAACGGTGGACAGGGCCTTATGCAATTGTAAACATTCATGAGAATTAAAGGATTGTACAGGCTCAGAAAATTGAGTGATGGAAAACAACTTGCAAACAACATTAATGAAAGCAGACTGAAACCTTTTCATGAAAGAAAAACAGAGTATAGCAATGGCTCAAGTCAAAACCTGGGTGAAAAACAGGTGGTGGGCAGCAGGGATGAAAATATAATATTGAATGAGAAAAGTATTACATTTTTTGATGATGAACATGCTCATAGCAAGCAAGTAAGACAAGATGCAAATCTGTTAGATACAACAAATTCTGTTCTTAAAGACCAACTGTATTCCTCCCACCTGCTGCGTTTATGGAGAACAGGTGCTGCTAATTTCTCCTACTCTGCTGATGAAGATGATTTTGATGTAAGCAAAAGACAGATACCTTTTTAAATTTTAACTTTACATTCTTTTTCTCTTACACCCTCAAGTTTGCATTTCAATGAAGGTGAGTTTGCATTAAGCAGGGATTTGATGGTAGATTTATGGCTACAGAGTCATCATTACAATAAAGAGCATCCATTAATGGAGGTACATGGGGGTGATTTTGTCATTTGTGATGATGGGTTGTACAAAAGCTTTGTGGAATTCAAGAAAACTGTGGATTACCAAGAGGATTTCCGGATTGTTAGGGAGGTTGATCTCTTATCTTACTGGATGAAGACCTGCAAAGTTACATCCATATAAGACAGGTCACATTCATGGATAATGTATATTACTTGATGACAGCATCTGATTTGGATGCGCTTTGTGAATGGATATATGACACAAGAAAAGAATGGAATGAAACAAAAACAAATTCCAGCACACCTTTCACCTTTAAAATGTAAGCTATAAATGTTATGCATTTCTGAATATTTAGTAAATACTTTTGTATTGTTTAGCTGCATAAATAATTGTGTCCAATGATACATATTTTCTATTTCTACTCTTAAGGCAAGGCCACAGTTCACAGTGAATCAGACAAGTTGAATGCGACATCTGGACACTTGCTGGATAGAGAGAAGAGAGAAGTGATCTTCCAGCTGGAAGAATGATCCAGTGCTCTCACTGCAAAGAGCAGTTTCACAAGAAGTGTGAACGGGTCACAAGAAATGAACTGAGCTCCTCGTGGCAGTGCAGGCTGTGCGCAAAGAAATGAACAGTGTGACTGCATGTGGTGGCATGATTCTATTTGTGTATGACTATGGCACTTCTGTATGAGGAATTAATCGATAGTCCGTCAAGCAAGAAAATAAAGAACTGTTTCGTAGTAGTACTAAGTATCTGAATGTGCGTGTTACATTAATCCTCTGAGTCTCACGACACACGCGTACCTACAATACTACACAGCTACATGTACATGTAGGTTCCCGATCGAACGTTCTGGGTATTTAACTACGCACGCACTATGGTACGTGGTTGTAGTGGGGGGACAGCAAATCCTAAAGCGGACAGGTAATCCTAGGAATAATTGTCCGTGAGGGGACAACGTATGCTAGTACCCGTTGTCCGCCGGACAATTTTTTTTGGAGGGGGGGGGGACAAGCTATCCTACTACACCGGCGTGCATATGCATGCCGGCATGCATATGCACGCCGGCTTGAAATAGCGAATTTTCAATATGCTGAAGTGGCTTGTATCCAAGATACGAAAGATCCACCGATACTTCACGTGATTCTCCTCAAACTTGGTTACATGGACATGATATTGAGATCGATGAATGCAGACTGAGGGAGTGGGCAATGGCCTGGTGAGCAGTCAGAAAGTTTAGCCCTTTCACGATCACATCAATGCGGGCCTCTCGAGTATATTGATGACAGTTCTAACTTGCTGTACAAATGTTAGAGTATACATGCATAGCGTAGTCATTGGACAATTGCGGCTATAGTACGTACGACTTAGGGGCGGGTCTACGGTAGTGACCCGCCTTCTGGCAGGTAATTAAGAAATAACCCGCCCTGTTGCTTCATACATGTATATACGCCAAATCAGTCAGGCACTGAAACGACTCATATCAGCTTTTGCTAAAGGTGATTTATTACAACCTTTCGGGCCCCAGCACCCATGCCTGCCTAGAGCCCAATGTTTCGGTGTGCAACTATTATCAATTCCTACTCACTGAAATTAACCTGACGATGCACTGATTTCACGCATGCAATAATTACCGTTGCTTTTCTATCCCTAGAATATTATTACAACTAAAACATTATTTTCGCAGATCCAGATGCGGTGGTAACAACATCGCGGCGCCCTTATCCATGCATTTAGCGGCATGGTCCTCGATCCCCGTCATACGTATCAAATTATACAAATAATTAACTTACTCCTGGGAGTACCATGTTCTCCTAGCTACTCTGGTTCACGTGAAAATGTTTTGTCGTCAGTGGTGTTGCGTGTTGCAACTCTATAGCTGTTGACATATATTTATGCATGGAGCTAGGGGCGGAGGGGGTTATGAATAACTGATAAAGGTATGTGCCCCTCCCATCCACACGATTCTAGCGGGCATGAGCTTATAAAGTTGACCTTTGCTTAGCAAAAGTAAACAGAAAAAAAAAAAAGTACCGCCACATGTATGGTCACGTGCATGGTTTGGACAGGACAGTGTACAAGCCTTAAGGCACACAATGGGAAGTGTGTCATCATTGCAAGATGTTCATCAAAGTGATCCCTTGGTTTTTCTTATTCTCTTCACAGGTTAAAGTTATAGCTATACAAGGGATTGTTGTTTGTCGTTTCTCAGCGATTAGTGATGCAATTCTTTTGTAGAATGGTCGCTATTGCATGGGCCCATATACCTTCAGTTGTAGAGAACCAAAGGTGAAAATGATCCATGTTCAATCGCATTCATTCTTCATATTCCGACCCGCTTTTTTTACTTGTTCATGTTTCCTGTAACAATTTGACAAAGAGGAATTGGCAATGATAGGATTGAGCAAATAGGTTAAATACACTGACATCGAAGTAGTCAATATGGCGTTCTTCTCCCCAGAAATGTAAGCAGCAACGTTAACATCAAGTCGAGCTCCAACTTCTCCATTTGCAGACTTATCAGCTAGTAATAAGGTATACTCACCGCAAAGGGGGTTCTGTAGACACATCATGACATACCTCACTGAGGAATGCAGAGGTGAAGTCTTGCTCCTCTTTATGTTGAAAGCCTCCCGATGGGCATTGCAGAACTCAGAGTAAGGAATAAAGGAACCACATATTTAGTTGTTACAGCCTATAATAATATTATTTATTTATGTATTTATTCTAAATAAACATATAAAATAATATTAATTAATTATATTAATACATGGCAATTCAAAAGATATGCAATATAAAATACACTGACGCACAATTACATACACATAACAATTCATGAGGGCACAATCCTGGTGAGGATAGCCGAAGAAATGGATCTCATGAGGCAGGTGTTAAGCCTTTTGTAAATCTCATTTATGACGACTGATTTAGGCTTGGAGCTGCAATTGCCAGCCTGGATGCCAACTGCGCAAAAGTTTTAACTGCCTCTTGACCCCATGCTCCGTACGTCTCGACAACCAAAGGGATGCACACCCAACCTAATTCCACACATTTAGCATCATTACTGTTGTGTTTTCTTATCTCTGAGGCCTGAGCCGCCACTCCTGAAGACACTCCCGCTTCCGAAAGGATAAGTGAATTAAGCAGAGAGGTCACACAGAAGTCAAAGGCTGCAGTCTTGCCCAGTGACCAATTGTGGACGAGGACATCTGCGGGTCTACTGTGGTCATGGTCTGGAGTTAAATTATTACCTACTTCGAGCTTGACAGGAAGGTGAGCCAGGCGGCAGGAATCTGCAAACACATCTCGCAGCAGGTTATGGTGATGAACTGCGTCTCCCCCTCGTTTGCACGTGGACGCATGGTGGCCTAGTGGATCCAGGATAGAATCTGGGCAGAATGCACAACTAGAGCCACATGATGTGTCTAAACCTAGCCACCATTTAAGGGCTACATTGTATTGGTTTGGTTCGAAATGGAGCCCAAGGCCTTCTGATGGCACAACCGAAAGCCAAGAAGAGGAATGAGGGGCAGAGATGGATAATAGGCGTGCCCTATCAGCAACTGAGGACCTGTTAAATATGCCCTGAAGTTGATAATCATCCAGTTTGGATGACAGCATCTTTTGATTTATGTTGGAAGATGCGAGGGAGTCCAACGAAATCTTATCAGCTGGTGCTACACATACATTGAACATCTCCATAGCATGGGTGAGGTGGGTAAGAGACTGGAGGCCATAGCCGGATGAACAAACAGAGGCAATGTAAGCAGCTGGAGCATGAAGCATAAGAGAGCGCATACCCAAACCACCTCTACTCAAACTTAGCTGGGCCTGATTCCATGATACATCAGTCATGTCTACCGAAGTACTCTGAGACAGACAACTTCTAACATCCTGGTCGAAAAGCTCCAGAGCTTTGACGTAGAGCGAGGGTGGAGTAGCGCGAGCCAGATGAGATAGTTTGCAAAAGCCACTACAAGTGCGAAGTAGCATTAAAGCTACTTGAGGATCAAGTGCTCCAAATTCTTCTATCAGTAGCATGATAGATAAATAACTATAACATTATTTCATACAAGAATAAACACAGGAAAAAGTTACGAGGACTGGATCCTACTTAATATGGCCGTAGCAACACAACGAACGAGACATGTGTTTAAGCGACCATATAGTTCGTGTAGAATGACTGATTTGGGCTTTTGAAGCCTGACGGAAAGCCTCGAAGCCAGCTGGGAGAAACAGGCCTTGGCCTCAGGTCCCCATGCTCCATATGTTTCAGTCACCAGGGGGACACAAAACCAACCCAGATCTCCACATTTGTCATCATTAGCTGAGTGCTTCCTGACCTCTCCAGCCTGGGCTGCGGCACCTGCACAAACCCCCGCTTCTGACAAAGTAAGTGTATAAGCGGTGAGGTCACACAGATGTCGAAGGCTGCTGGCCTGCCTCTGGACCAGTTCTGGACAAGGACATCAGCTGGTCTTGTATGACTGTGGTCTGGTGTTAGGTTATTTCCGGCCTCAACTTTAACACTCAGGTGGGCCAACCTACATGACTCCGCTACAACATCGCGAAGTCTATAGTGGCGAAACACAGCATCACCCCCACGCTTACATGTGGAGGCATGATGGCCTAATGGATCGAGCACAGTGTCTGGACATAAGGAGCACAGTGATCCCCCAGATGTGTCAAGACCAAGCCACCACTTGATGGCCACTTGGAACTGGTCAGGATTTAAATGAAGGCCTAGACCTTCGGAAGGGACAACTGACAACCACAACGAAGCATGGGGAGATGAAATGGACAAAAGGCGGGCCCTGTCTGCCAAGGAAGATGAGTTGAAGAGCTGGTTAAACTGGAAGTCGTCAATCTTGGCAGATAAGGCTTTCTGTATTGGAGGCCACTGTGCAAGGCTCTCTACTGAAACCACATCAGATGGTGAAACAGAGGAGTGAAACTTCACAATTGCTGAGGTGAGATGCAAACTAGAGAGGGAACTAAAGTCCGAAGAACAAAGGGAAGCAATGTAAGCTGCAGCAGCATGAGATGATAGAGACCACAACTCAAGACCCCCACGACTAAGACTGAGTTGAGCCTGCAACCAAGCCTCATCAGAGGTGTCTACTGCGGTGTACTGAGAAAAACAATGGCAGGACATCAATGTCAAAAAGCTCCAAAGCCTTGATGGATAGAGAGGGTGGGGTAGCTCGAGCAAGATTGGCCAGTTTACAAAAGGAGCCACACAGCCGTAGAAGGACCAAGGCATTTATGTATTTATTATTATTTTATTATTATTATTTTTATTCATCATATATATCACAATAAATCAAACACATTATTAATTATTTATGGCTGATATTATTATTATCATTTACTATTTTAGAAATACACAGCCCAAATGCAATATGTCCTGCTTTGTGCTGGTGATGCTATCCTTGAAAGAATAGCCATGGCATTGGCATGAACCCGGTGAACATTCAACCGGCCATAATGTCATTGAGCACCACCAATTTTGGCTTGCACGTGGAGGTGGCAAGTCTCAAGGTGATAGAAGAGATGATGGCAGAGGCCTCTTCACCCAAGGCTCCATAGGATTCAGCCATGCCAAGTTGGGCTGGTCCTGCATTTCGTTAGCTGTGGAGACATATGGCATTGGGTGTGTGTGCGTCCCCATGATTTGGGATCATTTGAGTGGGCTTACAGGGCAAGGAGGCCCATGATACCTTCTCCAGGCTAGCATCCTACCTGACCATTCGCCAATCCTCCCCTAAATCAGCAGTTTTGGCAGAAAATTTACAGTCGGTTGAATATAGCACTGGTTCGTTCCATTGCCTAAGCCATCCTGGACAGGGAGCTCCCACTATCCTAACTGCTATTAGGTTGTGCCTTAGGGAATAATATGTTGTATTCTTAATATAGTGTTGTTTTTGTATATGTATGTATGAGAAAAATAATAACAGCAAAATAATGAATAGCAATTAAAATAGTATACACGTACACAATAATAACTACCCCACTCATCTAAATCTATAATGCAATTCTACTCAATATAACACTGGAGTTGGCTTTAGCCAGTGTCATGTTAAGTCGACCATATTAGATCGGGACATGGTTTGGTTAGTTGTAATGGAAAGCCTGTGGGCCAGATGTGAAAGGGTGTGCTGTGTATGCATCACAGGCCTCAACTGTTAAAGGCACAGAGATCCTTCCCATGGTGGCCCTTGGCATAAACCTCACCATTGACATGTTGAGGCGGCCATAGATTTCAGCCAGCATTTTGGGTTTGGGGATGGCCTGGCTGATAGCAAGCAGAAAAGCAAGCCATGAAAAAACACCCTGAGCCTCGGCCTGTTGCCATATGTTTCCACAGCTAAAGGGATCGATACACATCCATCCCAACTCCTGGCACCTGGTGTCATCAGCGTAATGCTTTCTACATTCTGCAGCATAGGCTGCTGCCACCACAGATGTACTGGCATTGTTCAGAGATACAGGAGTAAGTGGTGATAGGACCTTAATGTCGAAGACTGCTGGCTTTCCTGTCCCATCCATGAACAAGAAATTAATTTTGATTCATGATATCATGTGACAAAGCAGCCATGTCGCATGACAGACCATTTCCTAGATCCATATGACTTCAAGCACATACATTTGCTGTCACAGTTTCCACATACTATAGTTGAAAATATGTTCATTATGTCATTGTTGCACATTATTCATTATTTAGACCACTAATAATTTTTTACCATATATGGAGAATAAACACTCTAGGAAAAGGTCGCAACAGCATAAGGTCAATGTAGCTACATTCAGAGCTGGTGTCAATTTGCTTTCTCTGTGGTAAACCCATTCCTCCACAGGTACTACACAGCATTGAAGAGACTACACAGTCATCATATGAGGGGCTGCAGTCATCATATGAGGAGCTGCCGTCATCATATGAGGGGCAGCAGTCATCATATGAGGGGCAGCAGTCATCATATGAGGGGCTGCAGTCATCATATGAGGGGCTGCAGTCATCATATGAGGGGCAGCAGTCATCATATGAGGGGCAGCAGTCATCATATGAGGGGCAGCAGTCATCATATGAGGGGCGGCAGTCATCATATGAGGGGCTGCAGTCATCATACGAGGGGCTGTAGTCATCATATGAGGGGCTGTAGTCATCATACGAGGGGCAGCAGTGATCATATGAGAGGTTGCAGTCATCATACGAGGGGCTGCAGTCATCATATAAGGGGCTGCAGTCATCATATAAGGGGCAGCAGTCATCATACGAGGGGCTGCAGTCATCATATGAGGGGCTGCAGTGATCATATGAGAGGTTGCAGTCATCATATGAGGGGCTGCAGTCATCATATAAGGGGCAGCAGTCATCATATAAGGGGCAGCAGTCATCATATGAGGGGCAGCAGTCATCATTTGAGGGGCAGCAGTCATCATATGAGGGGCAGCAGTCATCATACGAGGGGCAGCAGTTATTATTTATTATTTGAATGCTCTCCTTCATCTCTCCCACACCCATATGAGTTTGTCCCCATAGGTGAATGAAGCTACAGATATCTGGCTAAATCCACACCACCACTTCCATGAACTCAAATGGTTTATTACAACCTCTGTTATCCGACACACCAAACAGCACACACACACACACACACACACACACACACACACACACACACACACACACACACACACACACACACACACACACACACACACACACACACACACACACACACACACACACACACACTTGCATGGTCCACTCCCATTCATCCATGCCGTACCCTCATCCTCACCCTCCACTGTCTCTCTTTACTCTCACCATCTGATGTCCAAGTGCATGGAACAAAGAGGTGAGTGCCAGATGTCATCTTCATGTTCATGGTGATGAAGCTGGAACCCTTCATCGGTCCTTTAGCCACCACATGTCAGCACTTTGAGTAACCTGACAATGCATATAAAATTCAATATGAAGTAAAGGACACTTTATAACATCTTAGTGCCAAATGGTAATATTGTCTATTGGTAGACTGGCTTTAAACAAACACGTACATGCAGTAAAAAAAAAAAGTCTTGCCTTCATCCTGGTGTTTTTTATAAGTTGCTATACAAACATTGCAATGTTCAAAGCGCTGGGACATTTGTGAAGGATACTAAAATTATTCAAAATTGTTTTCATTTTCTGCAAAGTACCTAACGAGAGTCGAGCCACACTGACTTTGGCTTCGCCCAGGGATCCTTAGAGCACTCTACCTCATTGAGAGAGGGCTTTGCATGGAATTGCAACCACCTGTCGCCATATACTAATGTTACACCATACCTATCGAACAGTTAATCTGGTATAGTGTGATCATGTGCACAGGTCAGTGATGAATGCTTATGTATGTATCATTCATATGTGTACATGTGTATATCCTTCTTTGTAATATCTTTGTACATCAGAAAGTGTGCCTTATGTGCATGTCTCTCCATACCATACACACATACACACACATAAATACACATACACACACATACACACACATACACACACACATACACACACACATAGACATACACTACATGCACACTACACACACTCACAAACATGTGCACACGCATCCACACTGAAATCAACACATGGCACACACATGCACATGCAGACACACACACATACACACATACACATACACACACATACACATACACATACACACACATACACACACATACATAGACACACATACATATGCACACATACACACATACACACAGACATACACACTACACACACTCACAAACACATGCACACGCATGCACACTGAAATGAACGCATGGCACACACATGCACATGCAGACACACACACACACGCACACACAAATACACATACACACACACACATACACACCTGGAGCAATAATATATGAGGTGTGCCCATCCCACACAGCAGGGCAAGGTCTGGGGAGGAGGACGTATATTAATACGAATGAATACAAGATAACTAATGTTGTTCCAGGACCATCAAATGGCCACACCTCTAGCATTCTAGTGTAATTCCCATACAATGGACTATGACACAGGGTTCTGGACATAGGGGCGTGGCATCAATGCCA
Source organism: Ephydatia muelleri (assembly GCA_013339895.1). Lineage (NCBI taxonomy): Eukaryota > Metazoa > Porifera > Demospongiae > Spongillida > Spongillidae > Ephydatia > Ephydatia muelleri. The sequence continues at coordinate 8,931,455 of JABACO010000004.1, read as the reverse complement.
GCAAGTCACATGACATGCACACATTCCTAGAAACGTTTAGAATGATCCAGAAGACCATATTGTGCATGTTCTGTTGAGATATCTATTCGGGTACTGGACTTCATCACCTCTCCCGTGTCAGTCATCGTTGCTAGACAGAAAAGGCCGACAACTGTCCTGAACCAGAACCAGAATCACTGCAGGCAATATGGAAGCAGAGCGAGAGAGGAGAGCAAAGGTGTGCATTGTGGCATCCCTGGAAGACCCAGCTTCAGATGAGATGGACGAGTGTGCAATCCCTATCTTCAATGAGTCCGCAGATTCTGAATTCCCAGGATTCATCAAGCCTCGCTTTGAAGAGACAGTGCGACACGCAAGAGACCGATTCATCAAGACCCCCGGCTGACCAAGCAGGCCTGTCATCAAATAAACACGGTGGTCTCCAGCAAGAGTCCCACTTAGGAGGATACTAGCACACTTCCAGCAAGAAGTTCAAGAGCAGATGAATCATATGCTGAAGAAAGGGAAAGCAGCAGCTCATGTTGGATGACTGCCATTTGCCTACAACAACAATGAGTATAGTGCCAGAAGTCTACATCTTAGGTGCTAAGCAGGCACCTGACATGCACACATACCTAGAAACATTTAGAATGATTCAGAAGACCATTATTCTATATATTGTGCATGTTCTGCTTTAAGATTATACCATTCTTGCTACTGCTGACTCAGTGCTGAGTTAATTTCTGTGGCTGGTGGTGCACTTTACATGTGTTTAGCATAACATTGTCATCAAACTTACAAGGAAGTGAATAATAGGAAATATAAAAACATTACATAACAAACTTCAATACAGTGTCAGCACCAGAGTTTGCTACATACACACTACCACTCTTAGGATCTAGCTTAACACCTCTTGGTTTACTGAGATTGCCAACTGTGTGGACCTTGTATCCTTGAGAATCAAAGATAGAAAGACAATAGTTACCACCGGACTCATTAACTAGACTGTAACTTTCTTCGTCAATCACTATGCCAGCTGGACACTTTACATCCCCATATGATCTGACATAGGTCCCCTCAGGTGTGAAGACTTTGATGCAGTTAGAATTAACGGCTGCAACATGGATGTTCCCTTGAGGGTCCAAGGCAAGGCCAAATGGTTTCTTGAAAGGATGGTCATTATCTTCTATGGTACTTAGCCAGGTGCCAGCTTCATCTAATAGTACTACTCTGTGATTCCAGTGATCAGCAACAATCAACCTATCTCTTTGGTCAACAATAACTGAGTATGGTTTATTAAACTGTTCTTGACCTAATCCAAACTTTTGCAAGAACTGTCCTCCTGTTGTCAACTTCTGAATGCGATTATTGCCATAATCAGCAACATAAATCACATCCCCCTTGATGAATAATCCACGTGGACCACTGAACTGACCATCACCACTCCCACTACTACCTATGGTTCTCCTCTGCTGGCCAGCTTGGTCAAACACACGAATGGTGTTATCTCTCCAACAAGATACATAGATGTCTCCACTGTCATGGATGGCAATACCTGATGGACCACCACTACAATTGATCACTTGCTCTGGTTTACATAGGATAGTGTATTTCCTTCTCGCATAAAGGTCACAGGGACTCTTTTGTACATGTTGACCATCCATTGTGATGAGGAGCTGGTGAGGACCAGCAGTCTGAGGGGTGAGGGTGATGGTGTAGGTACCATCCCCATGGTCCTCCACCTCTCCTGGGATAACTGCTCCATCTTGTGACTTGGGCCTCAACTCAGCCTTCACCTGTAGACCACCAAATGTGTACCTCTCTCCCTTTGAGGTCATGGTCTCCACTTTAACACCATAAACTTCATTCACCTTGGCCACCAACTTAGAATACCATGTGCTTTGTGATGGAGATGGGGATGAGTCCATTATATCACCAAATATGGAGAGTTCCTTAATAAGAGTATCTGTATGCAGGGACACATGTATATCACTAGACTGATTTGGAGTGAGGGAAACATTCTCAATCCTTTTCAGGGTGGCCTTCAGTTCAGTGGGTAGCAGATCTCCAAGTGCTATCATCTCATGGTCAGTGTGGGTCTGGAGGATGAGGGAGGTCATCTCAGTGTAGCGATCAATCTCATCTTGCATCTTCATCAACTTTTCAATTTGGAGGGCCAGAGCTGTGGTCTTGGAAAGTGAAATGGCCTCCACATTTGATAAAAGCGCCTTCTTCCTTTCCTCAATGATTTGGTGGAGCTGTTCAAAGGCTTGGGTTATGATCAGTGTGGAATTCTCTCTGGAAGTTCCAACCTGTTCTGCCATCTTGTCATTAGCATCAAATGCCTCGGTTAGCTTTGAGGTCACATCTTGAGCACACACAAGTGCCTCCCTCATGGCATCTCTGTGGACGTTTGCAATATTGCACACCTCATCAATCCTGTGGTCCTTGTGGAGGCCGAGGGTACAGTCTCTGCATGTCAGCAATTGGCAAGTCTCACAGTAGTACTCCAACTCTTCTATCTCATGATCAGGTTGGGAACAGAATCGTTTGGTAATTGGTTTCATTATTGATGGAAGTACATTGAGTGACTCCTTGTCTAGCCCAACCATCTGATGATGCTGCAATATCTTATTACGTTTGTGGTGGTCATGGCATGGCTTGCAAAGAAGATGATGACATGTGCAACAGAACACCACTGCAGGCCCCGTGCTTCCATCAATGCAAGCATCACATGTCTTTTCACTATCATTGCCAATCTTGGAGATGCACCGAGCCATCTTCACTTCAAAGCCAAGATGGAGGTTCTGAGGTATAGTGTTGACTCCACCCTCTGGTATGGTGATACTTCTCTGACAGGTAGGACACTCCATGTTCTGCTTGGTCCCAGACCTCTCTATTTCCTTGTGCAGACACTGCCCACAGAAAGAGTGGAGACATGGAAGAATTCTGGGTTCTTTGTAGGGCTTAGAACACAACTGACATGTGATGTGTGGAGGAAATGAAGCAAAACTGTAGAAGAAAACAAATGGAATAACAAGTCAGATTTTAAGTTACTTCTTTGTGACACTTACTTTTCTTCTATACTGTTTTGCTTAAACTTTTTTAACGCCACATGCATCTCCCGGTGTGTTCCGCTCTCGTCGCAACATGGCTCTTCTGACGTTCGAAGTTCTTGTTGGCATCGTACGCAATTCGATGGCTTTTGTGTACTTTCTGCTTGAGTAATGTTATCTCCACATGGTTTTCCCGTATCTTGAAATCCCGACATTGCGTCTTTTGTATTTTTTTTAATTTATTTTTTTTAATTTGGAATGTTATTTAGAGCACGTGGTACAGCCAATCGCATCGTGCTCTGATCTAATAACAGTATAGTTGATTGGATAGGGGAAAACCTGAGAATCGGCTAGCTGTCCATCACGGAGTTGTAAGGCACTGAACTTTTAATTTGTAACTGTATTTCAACGCAAGCGTTTACGTTTCTCAGTTTTGCTTGTACAGGAAAATTGCAGAAACATGGGTCGCTGCGCGACAACGTTTCCATATGTAATGCGCAATATTTAGTATAGTCATGTGGTATGTCGTGCTGTTTTCTTTCAAAACGATAGATAGTGTCTGCAACCAGGTGCAAAGGTCAGTTTGCAGTTGGTGATCTAGACAGCCAAATTTAGTACAGCCACACCCTCAAAGGTAACACGGCAATAATTGATTTGAATTGCCCTTATTGAATTGATTGCCTTTAAACTCTTACTATTTCCCACAGGTAGCAACATTCAAGACCATTTTTTCACCAATGATAGTGAACTGATTGTACATTGTGTTTGTGTTTTTTTTTGCCAGTAGGTGTATACCTTTGTTCAGGTTTTGAGGTAACAATACGTCAGTACGCGGGCAGCTACCTCGTATGCTTTTGCCGGTAAACTTAACGTACGCCTTGTTTAACAACTTATGGTTCAAAACAAAGCCACAGCTATCTATAATGTTTCTATCGATTGGGATTTAGAGAATCTACTAACACGGATATGACAGAATAGTAAACATTGTACCCAGTATAGTGATTATCGCCGTATCTTTTAGCTTGTATACTTAGCGTAGTTATAGTCTGGGGACCAGACGACTGGCTTTCAGCAGTGACTGCTGAAAGCCAGTCGTCTGGTCCCCAGACTAGCGTAGTTATTCGTTCCACCCCCAGACGACAAAAACATTTTTCACAGTTCAACGAATAGATTCGACTAATCAAAAGTACACAAACCCTTTGGAACAACCTCCGGCAAAGCCTATAAACCTTTATTCTTAGGTTCTATGCGGCCACTTTGACTGGTTCACGTGATAATAATTTCGCGGTAAAATTTCACTTCGCGGCAGGTGTACCACACACTCGATCATTTAGTTGTGCAAGAAAAGAGTTTGTCGGAGGGTAAGTTTATATAAAATGATAGATAATCATAATGATGCCCAATACGCGCACGCGCGCGCGCCCGCGCGCACACACACACACACACACACACACACACACACACACACACACACACACACACACACACACACACACACACACACACACACACACACACACACACACACACACACACACACACACACACACACACACACACACACACACACACACACACACACACACACACACACACACTTCGATTATTAAGAAATAAACTATACAATACAATGGTTATCAACACACACACACACACACACACACACACACACACACTTCGATTATTAAGAAATAAACTATACAATACTGCAGGCCCTCATATGATGACTGCTATGATGACTGCAGCCCCTCATATGATGACTGCAGCCCCTCGTATGATGACTGTTTAGTCTCTTCAATGCTGTGTAGCACTTGTGGAGGAATGGAATGACCACAGAGAAAGCAAATTGAAGCAAGTAGCTACATTGACCTTACGCCTTTCCTGTGTTTATACTCCATATATGGTCAACAATCATTTGTGGTCTAAATAATGAATAATGTGCCTCAATGACATAACAAACATATTTTCAACTATAGTACATGAAACTATGACAGCAAATATATGTGCTTGAAGTCATATGGATTTGTGAAATGGTCTGTCATGCAACATGGCTGCTTTTTCACATGATATCACGAATCAAAATTAATTGGCACTCGATAACCATGCTAGTGTATAAAAACTATTCTCATTACTTGCAATAAGCATCCACCCTGGCAATGAGGAATGCAGGCTAATAGATTGTGCCAATTAGTGCACACTAGTGGAGGCATGTCAGCTGAATATTTTGAGGTCATAGGTGACTGGACTTTCAAATCAGATGTGTCTGAAATGTGACCATTGGAGTAAGTTGGAAGGGAACATCTTTAGAGGGTAGTGATGGGAGTGATGGTCTCAGGGAGGAAGTAGGTTGAAGTTCATGCAGATGCATTTAACATATATATTGTCTTCTAAATTAGAAGTGAATTATCGGAAGTTTCGTTAGAAACTTCCATATAGGATTTGACCCCGACTATGAATGTCATTAAAAAAACGCGACCCGTCTGTAACAACACTCCCGACGATCAGATCTTGTAGCTTGTTTTAGCAATCGATCTAGAAGTCAAAAATGAGTAGTTTCGTTTTTGTTTCATGTCGCAGAACCGCGTGGTTGTAGAGAACAAGAGTGTACTGCCCGTTCTCGTACCCAGACTCGGAACAAGGGGCGGGTCGTCATCTTCTCCTCCTCCTCCTTCTTGGCAACGCATAACTCGGGACAGGCACATTTTTAAGCGATCAATATTTCACCACTAGCTTCAGAATCGGATGGAGGACTCGCTTTTATATAAATAATCCATGTTATACTCTGATACACAATCGACTATCAGCCTTGTATAATTAGACATTGGGTGTGAAAAAAAAATTAAGAAAACAAGTAAATAAAACATTCTCTACGAGAAAGTTGGTGGGATATAGGATTTGAAGGCAATTGGTGGTGTAAAAAGCAAGGAAACAAGGTCTTATCAGAAGGGAAATGTAATAGTCCTATATTTAGCACACAAACAACATACGCCCTAGAAATGTGCTAAATATAGGACTATTACATTTTCCCTTCTGATAAGACCTTGTTTCCTTGCTTTTTACACCACCAATTGCCTTCAAATCCTATATCCCACCAACTTTCTCGTAGAGAATGTTTTTATTTACTTGTAGAAAATATAAAACATTACATCACAAATTAAACTTCAATACAGTGTTACCATCACTAATTGCTACATACGTGTACAGGCTACAAGTCTTAGAATATAGAATAACGCCTCGGGGTGCATTGAGATTACCAACTGTGTGGACCTTGTTTCCTTGAGAATCAAAGATGGAAATACAATTACCACAGAGCTCATTAACAAGACTATAACCTTCTTCGTCAATCACTATTCCAGCTGGACACTTGACATTCCCATATGATCTGACATAGTTCCCCTCAAGTGTGAAGACTTTGATGCAGTTAGAACCATAAGCTGCAACATGGATGTTCCCGAGAGGGTCCAAGGCAAGGTCATATGGGTTCTTGAAATGGTCATTATCTTCTATGGTCCTTAGCCAGGTGCCAGCTTCATCCAATAGTACTACTCTGTGATTCCAGTGATCAGCAACAATCAACTTATCTCTTTGGTCAACAATAACTGAGAATGGTTTATTAAACTGTCCCTGACCTGATCCAAATTGACCAAACTTTTGCAAGAACTGTCCTCCAGTAGTCAACTTTTGAATGCGATTATTGCCACAGTCAGCAACATACAATATCACATCCCCCTTGATGAATAATCCACGTGGACCTCTGAACTGACCATCACCACTCCCACCACTACCTATGGTTCTCTTCTGCTGGCCAGCTTGGTCAAACACATGAATGCAGTTATCACTAACACAGGATACATAGATGTCTCCACTGTCATGGATGGCAATGCCTGTTGGACCACCACTACAATTGATCAATTGATCTGGGTTACATAAGGTGCTGTACTTTCTTCTCACATAAAGGTCACAAGGACTCTTCTGTACATGTTGACCATCCATTGTGATGAGGAGCTGGTGAGGACCAGCAGTCTGAGGGGTGAGGGTGATGGTGTAGATACCATCCCCATGGTCCTCCACCTCTCCTGGGACAACTGCTCCATCATGTGACTTGGGCCTCAGCTCAGCCTTCACCTGTAGACCACCATATGGGTACCTCTCTTCCTTTGAGATCATAGTCTCCACTTTAACACCATAAACTTCATTCACCTTGGCCACTGACTCAGAAGACCATGTGCTCTGTGATGGAGATGGGGATGGGTCCATTACATCACCAAATATGAAGAGGTCCTTAATAAGAGTATCTGTATGCAGGGACACATGTATATCACTAGACTGATTTGGAGTGAGGGACATATTCTCGATCTTTTTCAGAGTGGCCTTCAGTTCAGTGGGGAGCAGATCTCCAAGTCTACCATCTCATGGTCAGTGTGGGTCTGGAGGATGAGGGAGGTCATCTCAGTGTAGCGATCAATCTCATCTTGCATCTTCATCAACTGTTCCTTTTGGAGGGCCAGAGCTGTTGTCTTGGAAAGTGAAATGGCCTCCACATGTGAAAAAAGTGCCTTCTTCCTTTCCACAATGGTTTGGTGGAGCTGTTCAAAGGCTTGGGTAATGATCAGTGTGGCATTCTCTCTGGAAGTTCCAACATGTTCTGCCATCTTGTCATTGGCATCAAATGCCTCGGTTAGCTTTGAGGTCACTTCTTGAGCACATACAAGTGCCTCCTTCATGGCATCTCTGTGGACCTTTGCGATATTGCACACCTCATTGGTCCTGTGGTCCTTGTGGAGGCAGTCTCTGCAGGTCAGCAATTGGCAAGTCTCACAGTAGTACTCCAACTCTTCTTTTTCATGATCAGGTTGGGAACAGAATCGTTTGGTAATTGGTTTCATTATGGATGGAAGTACTTTGAGTGACTCCTTGTCTAGCCCAACCATCTGATGATGCTGCAATATCTTATTACGTTTGTGGTGGTCATGGCATGGCTTGCAAAGAAGATGATGACATGTGCAACAGAACACCACTGCAGGCCCCATGCTTCCATCAATGCAAGCATCACATGACTTTTCACCATCACTGCCAATCTTGGAGATGCATCCAGCCACCTCCACTTCAAAGCCAAGATAGAGGTTCTGAGGTATGGCATTGACTTCACCCTCTGGTATGGTGATACTTCTCTGACAGGTAGGACACTCCATGTTCTGCTTGGTCCCAGACCTCTCTATTTCCTTGTGCAGACACTGATCACAGAAAGAGTGGAGACATGGAAGAATTCTGGGTTCTTTGTAATGCTTAGAACACAACTGACATGTGATGTGTGGAGAAAATGAAGCAAAACTGTAGAAGAAAACAAATGGAATAACAAGTCAAATGTTAAGTTAATTCTTTTTGTGACATGTTTTTCTTACTTTTCTTCTATACTGTTTTGTTTTATCTTTTTTCACGCCACATGCACCTCTCGGTGTGTTCCGCACTCATCGCAAAATGGCGGTCCTGACGTCCGACGTTCTTGCTGGCATTGTACGCGCTTCGATGGTTTTTGTGTACTATCTTGTACTTCTGCTTGAGTAATGTTATCCCCACATTTGGAACAGGGCTTTCTTGTACCTTGAAATTCCGACATTGCGTCTTTATTTTTATTTCTTATCATTATTGTTATTTTGTTAGAACACGTGATACAGCTTATTGTTGTTTTGTTAGAGCCAATCGCATCGTGCCCTAACCCCTTTCTGTGATACCCGTACTGTTATTGATGATCACTTGATTTTAGGTTTTTTTTTCTCTTTACTGATATTACATATTAAGAGATTGGTTTAGGAATTGTACAACAGATGTAATATAACAATTTGGGCATTCTTTGGAAGCCATTAAGCGTTAAGCAGGGACCGTGTATATTTCCATACACACATTGAATTCGATCACTTGCAGCATTGACACTTGAGCCCGAATTAAATATGAGAATTTACATCAGTTGTGAGGTCATTGAGATAAGCGCAATGAGAATCGACTGTCCATCACTGTCAGGCACTGAACTTTTAATTTGTAACAACCTAGGCATTTATTTCAATGCAAAGCGTTACGTTTCACAGTTTTGCTGGAAAATTGCAGAAACATACATTTTTATGTAAAATGAAATAGAATTGCATCTTTGCGTGGCAATGATTCCATATGTAATGAGACATATTTTGACCAAAAACATACCAGAGATTAGGGTTTGTGGCCAAGAGCTATTTTTAGGTATGAGAAGTACTTCACTTCATCTAAGAATGCCTGTCACGTGAGATAAGGAAAGGGATGTGCACACATCTGTATCCCATCACAATTAATCAAGTTAACCATCTGTTGTAAATGCATGGTGCTATACTCATTTTTCTGTGTGTGTATGCATTTGCCACTATACCTAACATTCATTGGTTAGTTGAGTGGTGTGCATTATACACATGTCGAGGTACACTTTCTTAATGCTAAATCTGTTGTCGTTGCTCCATAAGGTGAATGTGTTGCATTCTATGGTAAATGTGTTTGTAAGCAAACGTGTCGTTCATTTTTCTCATTACATGGACCAGATTTCTGATGAAGCAGGCAGAACTCTCTGTGTGCATATGCGTGTACGTACAGCTGTATGTGTGTGTGGGTTGCACATTTTTTCCACACAGTACAATTATCTGACCAATATTGATATTATGGATTATCTGTTAATGAATGAAGGAATGTGGTATGTGGCATAATGTCCAACTGGCAAGTTCAGGGAGGTGTGTTCTAATTCCAGCCCCCTATCTGCCCCACCTCCTCAATAACACTAGAGATGTCATGGAGATGTTCCTTCTCACAAATTGTAAATAAATCAGATGTGGGGTTCTATTCTTATATACATCTGCACACAGACCCATTTGACAATGCCTCAATATACCACCACTGTGGCGTGAGGTAAATATGGCTACAGAGCTCCATGATGGGAGGTAACTCCACACCACACCATGAACTCAATAGGATGAACACAACCCCTTTGATACCGCACACTGTACAGGCAGCCTCCACGAGTGGTTCGTGCGACGCCAAAAAAAAGAAAAGAAACAACGAGACGACGGCGGTAAAGCTCCCAATGCTATTACAAGGTGAAGCGCTCGCATCATGACTGGAACTCAGCGCGGATATACGCCAAGGCAAAAGAGGAGTTACTGGCAGCGATGACATCAACGAGCTTCAGCACCTGGAGAGGTTCCCGCAGAGGAAAATGGTCCTCGGAGAAGCGCAGCCAGTGTTCCTGCACAACCTAGAGCAGCTACTGGAGCAGCCGTGTCCGGGCTTGATTCCTCAGCCAAGGAGCACCTCTTGCTACATCAGTTTGTGGCAGGCCTTCCCTTGGCTATCAGCAAACAGTTACGAGCAACGGGGAGCACCACAGAATTGCGGACTACGGTAGAGAACGCGAAGCTATTGACCTCGCTGGAGAACGAGCAGCACTCCAGGCCGCTGCAGAAAAGCTGTCAGAACAGGTAGCAGCTTTGATGGAGCAGGTTGCAGCAATGAGCGCGCTACAACAAACAAGAACACAGGAAGAGTTTATTCCACGCGTTGAGACGTTGCTACGACTGTGGGAAGGCGGGTCACATCTGACGTAATCTACTCGCTAACTAATCTGAAACCGCGAGCAGTATCCGGGAAACTCCAGGGGTGAATGGGGGGGGGGGGGGGGGGGGGGGGGGGGGGGGGGGGGGGGAAACACCAGTGAGTCCACATGAAGCAATGTTTGTCGCGTCCATCAGAAGTGGCGTCTCCGTGGTGGATGGACTGGTAGGAGGGATGATGGTGGAAGCATAGATTATATTGGAAACGGGGGTTGTTAACACCAATTAGCAGGTTCCATCATCGTTGAACCGGAAGATCTAATAGTTAGTATGAAATGGCAGCGTGCGTGAAAGTCTATTCTCAAAAAACATAAGTGCCGTAAGCCCTTGTGCTCCCGCCACGTATAGATTCAAAGAAATTACTGCTTGATGCAATCGTTGAAGTTTTGAAGGACAGCTCCTTCAATTCAAAAGCCCCAAAAGCAGTAGCTTCAGTAGTGGGAGCCAAGGTGCTCCTCCATAGCTCCAAACTTACAGACACTACCAAAGGTTCTGAATGCTGTTTGGGCTTGTTCCTCTCATAACGTTTGGTGCTGCTCAGTCTTAGTGGACGGTGCCCTGACATCTATTTTTAAAACGAGTGAGATACATCGCCCATTCAAGTTGCACCCGCCCCCTGCAATGGCGCCTACGAACACGTGTCTTCGTCAACGCACAGATAATGCGTTTCGAGTCAGTTCACTTGGTCTGTCACAGTCATTTGTTGGAAATTTAGTTCTCTTTAGAGAAAAGTAATACAAACCCACCAACAACAACAGCTAGGACCGCTAAATGCCCACAACCACCACCCTATCAAAACGTGCTTTTTCGCGTATTGTACGCTGGCGCAACGAACACAATGGATTTAACCTATCGTCGTTTGTGAAGCTCATTTAGTTGCTTCTGAATCAACTTAAAACGGATTTTTATCTCTATCGCGGTGATTTAAAAATGCCCACAACCAAGCTAGTCGCAGATTACGCTATAATCCTCGTAAAAATGATGTCAGACAGCCCCGGAACCACTATAACTCAAAACGTACCCCTTGTTGGAACAGAAAGTAGTCACTATTACACAGTGCTTGAGGACAATAAGAGGCAGAACAACGAAAATACGCCCGTCGTCACCTAATTAAAGGTGTCATCCATTCCAACGATGACGGCCCGCGGATCGGCCTATAGCAATGTATTGCCCACGTGATCCGTTTCCAATCCCTTCGTATATAATCTATGGTGGAAGACTAGAAGTGATGCTGGACTCCGGTTCGTCGGTATCGCTCGTCAGGCACGATATTGCCAAACGCTTCAACGGAACAATGCGATACGCCAAAGCTAACGCTGGTCTCGGCAAGCGGAGAAGAGCCTCCCATTGTGAACTACGTCAAGGCGGCAGTGAAGCTAAGGCCACTCCAATATGATTCCTTGTTTCCCGGCCGTTTCAATAGGACATAAAATTCATGCGGGCGGGCGGTTCATTTATATTCATTATTCGTTATTATAAAACGTCGTTATTGTTAAACACAAATCACAACCTACACACATACAATTGAAAGTCACTTCTTGACAAGGAGGACATGCTTCACACGTAGTCTCGTACCCAGATCCACCATGACGTAAGTGTTTATCGCTTACACTACAACAGGTGATGTAAGCGATAAACACTTACGCCATGGTGGGTCTGGGTACGAGACTACACACGGTGGATATTGCTGAGGTGATGTAAATGGCTGATTACAGCCGCAATAAACATATACAGGTTCAAACCCAGCTGAATAGTCAGGAAGGGGGTGGGTGCGGAGGGGGATGTGCCCCCTCCCGCGCGAAGCGCGGAAGCTTTGAGCAATATAGCAATACTGACACACATTCATAATGAAAAATTAGCACTTATCACTTAAAATACAAAAGCATGAAAGTACATGTACTACTAATACTAGTATGTAGTCTCGTCCCCAGACCCAGATTCCCCACAGCTGCGGGTGGATTACATCACCGCCACGTAGCGGTGATGTAATCCACCCGCAGCTGTTGGGAATCTGGGTCTGGGGACGAGACTAACTAGTATGTAGCTAGTTTATGCATTTTTATCATACAGTGAGGCGAAGAACCTTCGTGGTCGCTTTTGAATGAAGATTTCCACAACTGTCTCATTGGTGTGCGCAAGCTATAAGCGGTGGCGAAGCGTTAATACTTCTTTCATACGCTACATCCGTTTACATCAGCAGTTATACGGTACGATTACGTAACATAAATATATAATTCATGAACGGAAGGGGAGGGCACGTGACCCCGGTGCCCCCCCCCCCCCCCCCCCCCCCCCCCCCCCCCCCCCCCCCCCCCCCCCCCCCCCCTAGATCCGCCCCTGTACGTTCAAGATACATGTAGCTATTTTTTATGCCGATTATTAATAATTAATGAAGTTACATGATCAATAATGAACTAAATCGTGCGGAACCAATTAATAATGCGGGCGGGAAACGGGAAACACCCGCAGCTGTGGGGAATCTGGGTCTGGGGACGAGACTACAGCACCACTACCTGAACCAGAATCACTGCAGGCAATATGGAAGCAGTGCGAGGAAGGAGAGCAAAGGTGTGCGTCGTGGCATCCCTGGAAGACCCACTTCAGATGAAACGGACGAGTGTGCAATCCCTATCTTCAATGAGTTGGCAGATGCTGAATTCCCAGGATTTGTCAAGCTTTTCTTTGAAGAGACAGTGCGACATGCAAGAGACCGATTCATCAAGACCCCCGGGCTGACCAAGCAGGCCTGTCATCAAATAAACACGGTGGGGTCTCCAGCAAGAGTTCCACTCAGGAGGATACTAGCACACTTCCAGCAAGAAGTTCAAGAGCAGATGAATCATATGCTGAAGAAAGGGAAAGCAGCAGCTCATGGCTAGCACCTGCGGTCTACACCAGGAAGAAGACGGAAGGAATTCGATTGTGTGCACATGGACTACCACAAGGTAAACATGAGGACATCAAGGATGCCTACCCACTTCCCCTGATTGATAAAGTCCAGGACTGCTTGTCAGGTGCAACCATCTTCAGCAAGTTGGACCTCCAGTGTGGATAGTGGCAAGTACCAGTGGCCGAGAGAAGGCAGCATTCTCACCTGGTCCTGGATTGGGGCTGTTCCAGTTCACAAGGATGCCTTTTGGCTAGTTGAGGGGCACCCAGCACATTCCAGAGACTCATGGATGTGGTGATGCGAGGACTGCCATTTGTCACCACCTACATCGATGACGTCCTGATCCACTCAGTACACGAGGAACTGCACAAGAGCCACCTGGAGCAAGCATTCCAATGTTTAAGAGAGGCAGGACTGACCCTCAGAGGAAGCAAGTGTCAGATTGGAGTGGCACAGTTGACATACCTTGGACACACCTTCTCCAGAGAAGGAATGTCACCAGACAGCAGCAAGGCCAGACACGGTAGTAAACTGGTCCCGGCCAAAGATGAAGCAGAGGTGTGGCGATTCCGTGGACTCGCTTCATACTACCACAAGTACATCAATAAGTTTGCTGACATCGCAGCTCCACTACACCAGCTGACGCAAAAGGACACTTCCTTTCAATGGACACGGGAGTGAGGAGTCATTCCAGAGACTGAAGGCAAGCCTGACAGAAACACCTGTCCTGATAATGTCCTAGAGCAAAATCAGCAAATGATAGGAGTGGGCCAGAAATTGAAACATGTCATGCAGCCTTGACCACAGTGCATGCTGGCTTCACAGCAGAAGAGATCAGGCAAGCACAGCAACAGGACAACACAATCCAGCAGCTATACAGTTCACTCCACTCTGAGCAACACTTTCCACACAGAAATTGGAAACAACCACCGCTGAGAAGATATGCCCAGCTCTGGTCACAACTGGACACAGTGGATGGTATTGTGTGCAGGAAGTACCAGCCAGGTCCTACATCGGACACCATTGTGGTCCCTTTGTTGCCAGAAACACTGCATCAAAAGGCTCTTGTGCACTTGTGCATGTTTGTACACACTACTGAATCTATGTTGATTTGTGTACCAAGCTTTCTGTACATGTATCGTGTCTCCAAGGATTGAATACATTGTGTCCCCATCTGGTCCCCTATATTGCACACTTGCACAACACACACCACTGTATAAATGTCGCAATACAAACGCAAATACGCTCACACAGGCACACACACAAACACACACACGCATACGGACACAGGCACGCACACACAGGCACACATGTAATACACGTAGACACACACAGACACAGGCACGCACAGACACACAAGCACACACACACACACACGACATAAATACAGACATGCACAGACACACACATGGACACAGACTCACACAGACGCACAACAGACATACACACAGACTCAGATACATATGGACACACACAAGCACACAGACACACACACGAAATACACAGACAAACACACATGTACAGACACACACATGCACAGACACACATATGCACGCACAAGATACATACACGCAATACACACACGACAGGCACACACACAACATACACACAGACACACATGCACGCATACACAGACACACACGTAGCTACACGTACCTATGTAGAGCTCTATGTCATGTACATGCATCATACCCCAAAGAATTGGTCCTCAGTGTACATGCATTGTACCCCCATAGGATTGGTGTCCCCATACCACTGTATGCATGTGGCAAAGAATATCACTGTATTGACCACAGCACTGGGTCCATGGTACAATATTTAAAAGTGGGGGGGGGGGGGGGAGGGGGGGGGGGGGGGGGGCTGATTTCTTTTGAGCAAAATGATATTGTTACACAAGTCTACATGTAGTGATGCATGTATTTTTAATCGTGACACGTACGATTTTGTCATCGAAAACATTGTCGGCTGAGATTCCTTGATGAGATTTTACAGTTGGTCAAAACATTGTGGTGTGCGTGTATGGAGGGTCCCTGCAACAAGCATAAGACTTTAGGTATGCATAAAGAACCAGTCCTATGACACTACAGTGTACATGTTGCTACATGTATGTGCAGTGTAGACATGTGTCGTGGTCTCATGAGCTGTTCAATGGAGAGATGTGCAAAGAAGGCATTCAGTGAGAAAAAATGTGTGCACCATCAATATTAGAGAGTACTACTGTTTTTTTCCACATGAACAACAGTGTGTGCGTCGTTGTGTGTCACGTGTCTGTGCACATGCGCGTGTCTGTGTGTGCGTCTATGTATCTGTGTGTGTGTGTTGTGTATGTCTGTATGTGTGTCTGTGTATCGTGTGTGTATCTGTGAGTGTGTGTCTGTGCATGTGTATCTATTTGTATTTTGTGCGTGAGTCTGTGTGCATGTCTGTGTGTGTCTCTGTGTGTCTCTGTGTGTGTATGTTGTGTGTCTGTGGGTGTGTCTGTGTATTATATGTGTGTGTCTATGTGTACTTGTCTGTGTCCATGTGTGTCTAAGCATCTGTGTGTGTCTGTCAAGAGTGTATCTGTGTGTGCCTGTGAGTCTGTGCATGTGTGTTTGTTGTGCGTGGATCTGTGTGTGCGTGTGTGTGAATGTGTGTGCCTATGTGTATTTCGTGTGTGTCTGAGTGTGCTTGTGTGTGTCCGTGTGTATCTGTGCATCTGTGTGTGTGTCTGTGTGTATATCTGTCGTGTGTGCGTTCTTGCGTGTGTCTGTGAATGTATGTGTCTATGTGCTGATTGGTTTGTGGGATTACAGATGTTGTAATAAACCGTTTTAATTCATGGAAGTGGTGGTGTGGAGTTAGCCAGCTATCTGTAGCTTCATTAACCTATGGGGACAAACTCATAAGTAGTCATATGGGTGTGGGTAGGGTGAAGGAGAGGCATTCAAATAATAAATAAAAACTGCAGCCCCTCATATGATGACTGCAGCCCCTCATATGATGACTGCAGCCCCTCATACGATGACTGCAGCCCCTCATACGATGACTGCAGCCCCTCATACGATGACTGCAGCCCCCTCATATGATGACTGCTGCCCCTCATATGATGACTGCTGCCCCTCATATGATGACTGCAGCCCCTCATATGATGATTGCAGCCCCTCATATGATGATTGCAGCCCCTCATATGATGATTGCAGCCCCTCATATGATGATTGCAGCCCCTCATATGATGATTGCAGCCCCTCATATGATGACTGCAGCCTCTCATATGATGACTGCAGCCCCTCATATGATGATTGCAGCCCCTCGCATGATGACTGTGTGGTCTCTTCAATGCTGTGTAATACCTGTGGAGGAATGGTTGACTACAGAGAAAGCAAATTGAAGCAAGCTCTGAATGTAGCTGCATTGGAATAATGTGCAACAATGACATAATGAAACATAATTTCAACTATAGTATGTGGAACTGTGACAGCAAATTTATGTGCTTGAAGTCATATGGATTTGAGAAATAGTCTGTCATGCAACATGGCTGCTTTGTCACATGATATCACGAATCAAAATTAACTGGCACTTGATAACCATGCTAGTGTATAAAAACTATTCTCATTACTCGCAATAAGCATGCACCCTGGCATGAGGAATGCATGCTAATTGATTGTCCCAATTAGTGTATATATTAGTGGAGGTATGTCAGCTACATATTTTGAGGTCATAAGTGACTAGACTTCAAATCGGATGTGTCTGAAATGTGACCATTGGAGTAAGTTGGAAGGGAACATCTTTAGAGGGTAGTGATGGGTGTGATGGTCTCAGGAAGGAAGTAGGTTGGAGTTCATGCAGATGATTTTAACATAATATTGTCTTCTAACTTAGAAGGAAGTGAATTATAGAAAATATAAAACATTACATCACAAATTAAACTTGAATACAGTGTTACCAACACTATTTGTCACATACAGGCTACCAGTCTCAGAATTTAGAAGAACGCCTCTGGGTGCATTGAGATTGCCTACTGTGTGGACCTTGTTTCCTTGAGGATCAAAGATGGAAAGACAATTACCACCAAACTCATTAACTAGACTGTAACCTTCTTCGTCAATCACTATTTCGGAAGGACGTATTACATCCCCATATGATCTGACATAGGTCCCCTCAGGTGTGAAGACTTTGATGCAGTTAGAACCATGGGCTGCAACATGGATGTTCCCTTGAGGATCCAAGGCAAGGCCATATGGGTACTTGAAAGGATGGTCATTATCTTCTATGGTACTTAGCCAGGTGCCAGCTTCATCTAATATCACTACTCTGTGATTGCTATGGTCAGCAATAATCAAACTATTTCTATGGTCAACAATAACTGAGAATGGTTTATTAAACGGTCCCTGACCTGATCCAAATTGACCAAACTTTTGCAAGAACTGTCCTCCTGTTGTCAACTTCTGAATGCAATTATTGCCACAGTCAGCAACATACATCACATCCCCCTTGATGAATAATCCACGTGGACATCTGAACTGACCATCACCACTCCCACTACTACCTATGGTTCTCCTCTGCTGGCCAGCTTGGTCAAACACATGAATACTGTTATCCCTCCAACAGGATACATAGATGTCTCCATTGTCATGGATTGCAATACCTGCTACACCACCACTAAAATTGATCACTTGATCTGGGTTACATAAGGTGCTGTACTCTCTTCTCACATAAAGGTCACAAGGACTCTTCTGTACATGTTGACCATCCATTGTGAGGAGGAGCTGGTGAGGACCAGCAGTCTGAGGGGTGAGGGTGATGTTGTAGGTACCATCCCCATGGTCCTCCACCTCTCCTGGGACAACTGCTCCATCATGTGACTTGGGCCTCAGCTCAGCCTTCACCTGTAGACCACCATATGGGTACCTCTCTCCCTTTGAGGTCATGGTCTCCACTTTAACACCATAAACTTCATTCACCTTGGCCACTGACTCAGAAGACCATGTGCTTTGTGATGGAGATGGGGATGAGTCCATTACATCACCAAATATGGAGAGGTCCTTAATACGAGTATCCTTATGCAGAGACACATGTATATCACTAGACTGATTTGGAGTGAGGGACACATTCTCGATCTTTTTCAGAGTGGCCTTCAGTTCAGTGGGGAGCAGATCTCCAAGTGCTACCATCTCATGGTCAGTGTGGGTCTGGAGGATGAGGGAGGTCATCTCAGTATAGCAATCAATCTCATCTTGCATCTTCATCAACTGTTCCTTTTGGAGGGCCAAAGCTGTTGTCTTGGAAAGTGAAATGGCCTCCACATGAGACAAAAGCGCCTTCTTCCTTTCCTCAATGGTTTGGTGGAGCTGTTCAAAGGCTTGGGATATGATCAGTGTGGCATTCTCTCTGGAAGTTCCAACCTGTTCTGCCATCTTGTCATTGGCATCAAATGCCTCGGTTAGCTTTGAGGTCATTTCTTGAGCACACACAAGTGCCTCCCTCATGGCATCTCTGTGGACCTTTGCAATATTGCACGTCTCATCAATCCTGTGGTCCTTGTGGAGGACGAGGGTACAGTCTCTGCAGGTCAGTAATTGGCAAGTCTCACAGTAGTACTCCAACTCTTCTTTCTCATGATCAGGTTGGGAACAGAATCGTTTGGTAATTGGTTTCATTATTGATGGAAGTACTTTGAGTGACTCCTTGTCTAGCCCAACCATCTGATGATGCTGCAATATCTTATTACGTTTGTGGTGGTCTTGGCATGGCTTGCAAAGAAGATGATGACATGTGCAACAGAACACCACTGCAGGCCCCGTGCTTCCATCAATGCAGGCATCACATGACTTTTCACCATCACTGCCAAACTTGGAGATGCATCCAGCCACCTCCACTTCAAAGCCAAGATGGAGGTTCCGAGGTATAGCCTTGACTCCACCCTCTGGTATGGTGATACTTCTCTGACAGGTAGGACACTCCATGTTCTGCTTGGTCCCAGACCTCTCTATTTCCTTGTACAGACACTGCCCACAGAAAGAGTGGAGACATGGAAGAATTCTGGGTTCTTTGTAATGCTTAGAACACAACTGACATGTGATGTGTGGAGGAAATGAAGCAAAACTGTAGAAGAAAACAAATGGAATAACAAGTCAAATGTTAAGTTCATTCTTTTTGTGACACTTACTTTTCTTCTATACTGTTTTGCTGTAACGCCACATGCACCTCTCGGTGTGTTCCGCTCTCGTCGCAACATGGCTCTCCTGACGTTCGAAGTTCTTGTTGGCATCGTACGCGCTTCGATGGCTTTTGTGTACTTTCTGCTTGAGTAATGTCATCACCACACGGCTTTCTCGTACCTTGAAATCCAGACATTGCGTCTTTTGTTTTTGTTTTTTTATTTTTATTTGGAATGTTGGTTAGAGCACGTGGTATAGCCAATCGCATCTTGCCTAGTCTCGTACCCAGACCCTTATTCCCACAGCTGCGGATGGATTACATCACCGCTATGTGGAAAGTGCTGGATCAGTTTGGATCAGGTCAGGGACAGTTTTATAAACCATTCTCAGTTATAGTTGATCAAAGAGATAGGTTGATTGTTGCTGATCACTGGAATCACAGAGTAGTACTATTAGATGAAGCTGGCACCTGGCTAAGTACCATAGAAGATAATGACCATTTCAAGTACCCATATGGCCTTGCCTTGGATCCTCAAGGGAACATCCATGTTGCAGCTTATGGTTCTAACTGCATCAAAGTCTTCACACCTGAGGGGACCTATGTCTGATCATATGGGAATGTCAAGTGTCCAGCTGGAATAGTGATTGACGAAGAAGGTTATAGTCTAGTTAATGAGCTCTGTTGTAATTGTCTTTCCACGTAGCGGTGATGTAATCCATCCGCAGCTGTGGGAATAAGGGTCTGGGTACGAGACTACATCTTATAATAACAGTGTAATTGATTGGATAGGGCAGAGATTATAGTTTCCCGCGAAAATTGCCCCACGGATTTACACATTATCTCTGGATAGGGGAAAACATAGCGTACTGAGAATCTGCTGTCCGTCACGGAGTTGTAAGGAACTGAACTTTTAATTTGTAACTGTATTTCAACGCAAATGTTACGTTTCTCAGTTTTACTTGTACAAGAAAATTGCAGAAACATAGCTTACGTTGGGTCTCTGCGCGGCAACGTTTCCATAAGTAATGTGCAATATTTAGAATAGTCATGTGGTATGTGGTACTAATCTCTTTCAAAACGAACTTTAGTGTCTGCAACCAGGTGCAAAGGTCAGTTTGCAGCTGGTGATCTAGACAGCCAAATTTAGTACAGCCACACCCTCAAAGGTAACACCTAAAGGAAGTATGTGTGGGTGTGTATGTGTGGGTGTGTGAGGGTTATAGGATGGATGCACACAACCACATGCAACATCTACATAACTATAACAGAACACAATCATCTCATTCTAGGTACAAAGCATTGAATGACTTTTCTTTTGATGATCAAAGGACTAGTAGATCTGGGTGTTGATCCTGATGAGACAATATCCAGTTATAGCATAAACTCCACACACGCACACACACACACACATACACACACACACACACACACACGCACACAACAATATGCACCACACTAGATCACACATGCACTAACACAGCCACCCACACAAAAATACATGTTGGTACATTAACCCCTCTCCCCTCTCACCATTCTAGTTCAGTCACCTGCTGCCAATCTGCGTTCTATGGTGCCAAACACTACGCTCCAGAGAAGAGATACACCACAGGGGAGAGTATAGGAAAGCTGGGTTAGTGGACCGGGGAAATTGTGTGTGTGTGTGTGTGTGTGTGTGTGTGTGTGTGTGTGTGTGTGGTGTGTGTGTGTGTGTGTGTGTGTGTGTGTGTGTGTGTGTGTGTGTGTGTGTGTGTGTGTGTGTGTGTGTGTGTGTGTGTGTGTGTGTGTGTGTGTGTGTGTGTGTGTGTGTGTGTGTACATATGCGTATGTTTGTGTGCATGTGAGTGTGTAGCAAGAATTGCATTGCATGAAATAAAAAGTCCACCAATATAGAGTTAATACCCGGGGCTGATACACATCTCTGGAGCCCTGATAAAATGCCACTAAGCTGTGGTCACATTTCAATATGCAGACATGACTCCACCAGGTCATTAGAGCACACTAATTGGAACAATTATTAGGCCTGGATTCCTCGTGTCAGAGTGGATGCTATTGTGAGTAATGAGAATAATTCTTATGAATAATTCTAATCAGTGTGGTTATCAAGTGCCAGTTAGAAAACTAATGATCATTGATTTGTGATATCATATGACAAAGCAGCCATGTCACAACACACACCACTTTCCCAGTTCCAGATTTGACACTGAGGACAGATGAAAAACTCTCAAGCACATCATTTCGCTTTCACAGTTCTACTAGTTGAAAATGTGTTTCATTATGTCATGGAGACATATTTTGACCACTAAAAATGTACCAGAGATTAGGGTTCATGGCCAAGAGCTATTGTCGGGTACGAGAAGTACTTCACTTCAACTAAGAATGCCTGTCACGTAGGGTGTGTAACCGGTTATCAGGTTATTCGGGTTATTCGGATATTCGCAAAAACCTATCCGTTCGAATACAAACTTAGCATTACTCGGAAAAATCGATTAGTGAATTTTATCTATTCGAAATAACCGGTTTATGTTTCTCCATTCGGAGGTACTTAGGTATTCGTCGCCAGCATCGACAATTCGCCCATTATTCGAATACCTTTTTATACCGATATCCGGATATGATTTCCAATTTAGTGTTTCATAATTAGAGCTATATATATAACTACGTCACTGTTGTTTTTACTATTTATACATACATAAAGACATCGGAAGCAATCAATAATTGAGTAAATAGATAGTAATATAATACAATATATTTAATGTGCGTCAATTGGGATACAATATATACAGCGTGCACTAGCTCAGTGCTGTTATCGTCGTCTTCAAGTAAGAAACTAAGTTCATTAGTACATGCCACGAGTTGTGGTAATATGTAGTAGCAATAAATTTATGTACCAGTACTAGTATTGCATTGTTTTATTGTACAGTGGTACGAAGTGAACATATCTGAGTACTGCGCTAGCGAGTGAAATAAAATGACAGACTTCTCACCCAAATCAAGTAAGTATGCGCGCTCTGTTTGAGTATGTGGAGGAATTAGAGAGCATGACGCAATCGTACTAATGGGAAATTTCACATATGCATTTAGAGAGAACGGGAATGGAGTGTTGTGGGATGATTGTAAGTGTACATGATTGTAGGTGATGTGCATGGGTGAGTTTATAATTGTGATGTCTGGTCTCAGTGGTTAGGGTTGGATGGTTAGGTTTACATTACTATTGATATGTACAAGAGCATGGTAAAGACATACAACTATTTGGCAAACACATGCTACTGTAGACCTTTGTGTCTCTGTGTTTTAAGCTGACATGCATAGCTCTAGTTTGGGTGCAAGACCAGGTGGATTTCTGTGCAGACATAAATTATCTTCTCAGTGTGCACTCCACAAGCACCATAACCTGAATAACCTAGGTATTCGGCAGGAAATTTGGGAAAACCTATTCGGAAAAATCGATTTTGTTTTTTAAACTATTCGGAAAAATCGATTTTCAGATCCTAAAAAACCTGAAAAATCGATTAGTGTTTTAAAAGTATTCGGAAAAATCGATTTTCATTATGCAGGGGAGGTTACACACCCTACTGTCACGTGAGATAAGGAAAGGGATGTGCACACATCTGTATCCCATCACGTATCATCAATTAACCATCTGTTGTAAAACCGTGTTGCTATACTCATTTTTCTGTGTGTATATGTAGCTAAGGAAGTGTGTGTGTAAGTGTGTGTGTGTACATATGCGTGTGTGGGCATGTGAGTGTGTAACAAGAATTACTCATTTTTCTGTGTGTGTATGCATGTGCCACTATACATAACATTCATTGGTTAGTTGAGTGGTGTGCATTATACACATGTCTAGGTACACTTTCTTAAATCTGTTTTCATTGCCTCCATAGGTGAATGTGTTGCATTCTATGGTAAATGTGTTTGTAAGCAAACATGTCATTCATTCTTTTCACTTGCATGGACCAGAGTTCTGATGAAGCAGATGTATTTATGTGTGTGTGTGTGTGTTTGTACATTTTTTCCACACAGTACAATTATCTGACCAATATTTGGATGGATATTATGGGTTATCTGTTAATAAATGAAGGAATGTGGTATATGGCATAATGTCCAACTGGTGAGTTCAGGGAGGTGTGTTCTAATTCCAGCCCCCTATCTGCCCCACCTCCTCAATAACACTAGAGATGTCATGCGGGCGTTCCTTTACACAAATTGTAAATAAATCAGATGTGGGGTTCTATTCTTATAATACATCTGCACACAGACCCATTTGACAATGCCTCAATATACCACCACTGTGGCGTGAGGTAAATAAGGCTACAGAGCTCCATGATGGGAGGTAACTCCACACCACACCATGAACTCAATAGGATGAACACAACCCCTTTGATCCCGCACACTGTACAATCTTATAGACCACACCATCCAACTATCTCCTCTAGCCTCTTCACATGTACAATTCCCTCATCCTCCCTCCCTCATCCTCCCTCCCTCCCATTTCCCATACAATGGACTATGACACAGGGTTCTGGACATAGGGGCGTGGCATCAATCCATATGGATGCCAGCAAGTCACATGACATGCACACATACCTATAAACATTTAGAATGATCCAGAAGACCATATTGTGCATGTTCTATTGAGATATCTATTTTAGCTACTGCTGAGCTAATCCCTGTGACTGGCGGTGCACGTTACATTGGTAGCAGAGAAATGACTAAGAAATGAGGCTCATGTCAGACTTCCCAAACCGTTCGCGCATCAGGCAGCCTCCACGAGTGACGCCCAAAAAAAAAAAGAAACAACGAGACGAAGGCGGTAAAGCTCCCAATGCTATTACAACTTTACAAGGTGAAGCGCTCGCATCATGGCTGGAACCCAGCGCAGAATGACAGATACGCCAAGGCAAAAGAGGAGTTACTGGCAGCGATGACATCAACGAGCTTCAGCACCCTGGAGAGGTTCCCGCAGAGGAAAATGGTCCTCGGAGAAGCGCAGCCAGTGTTCCTGCACGACCTACTAAAGCAACTACTGGAGCAAGCAGCAATGAGCGCGCTACGACAAACAAGAACACAGGAAGAGACGTTGCTACGACTGTGGGAAGGCGGTTCACATCTGCCGTAATCTACATCTCGAAACCGCGAGCAGTATCCGGGAAACTCCAGGGGGGAATGAGGGAATGCCTCGCCGGGCTGCAAACACCAGTGAGTCCACATGAAGCAATGTTTGTCGCGTCCATCAGAAGTGGCATCTCCGTGGTGGATGGACTGGTAGGAGGGATGATGGTGGAGGTGATGCTGGACTCGGTTAATTCCTCGGTATTGCTCGTCAGGCACGATATTGCCAAACGCTTCAACGGAACATTGTGAACATTGTGAACTACGTCAAGGCGGCAGTGAAGCTAAGCATCATTGATAAGGTACCGGACCACAGTTTCATCATTCATCGTAGCTGATCTCACAAGTCATCCTCGAGGTTGATTTCCTGCAGCAACAAGGCCGGGTACTGGACTTCACTACCTCGCCCGTGCCAGTCATCGTTGCAAGACAGAAAAGGCCGACAACTGTCCTGGACCAGCACCACTACCTGAACCAGAATCACTGCAGGCAATATGGAAGCAGAGCGAGAGAGGAGAGCAAAGGTGTGCGTCGTGGCATCCCTGGAAGACCCAGCTTCAGATGAGATGGACGAGTGTGCAATCCCTATCTTCAATGAGTTGGCAGATGCTGAATTCCCAGGATTCGTCAAGCCTCGCTTTGAAGAGACAGTGCGACACACAAGAGACCGATTCATCAAGACCCCCGGGCCTGTCATCAAATAAACACGGTGGGGTCTCCAGCAAGAGTTTCGCCCAGGAGGATACTAGCACACTTCCAGCAAGAAGTTCAAGAGCAGATGAATCATATGCTGAAGAAAGGGAAAGCAGCAGCTCATGGCTAGCACATGTGGTCTACACCAGGAAGAAGACGGAAGGATTTCGATTGTGTGTGGACTTCCACAAGGTAAACATGAGGACATCAAGAATGCCTACCCACTTTCCCTGATTGATAAAGTCCAGGACTGCTTGTCAGGTGTCAGCAAGTTGGACCTCCAGTGTGGATAGTGGCAAGTACCAGTGGCCGAGAGAAGGCAGCATTCTCACCTGGTCCTGGATGGAGGCTGTTCCAGTTCACAAGGATGCCTTTTGGCTTGTGTGGGGCACCCAGCACATTCCAGAGACTCATGGATGTGGTGATGCGAGGACTGCCATTTGTCACTACCTACATCGATGACGTCCTGATCCACTCAGTACACGAGGAACTGCACAAGAGCCACCTGGAGCAAGCATTCCAATGTTTAAGAGAGGCAGGACTGACCCTCAGAGGAAGCAAGTGTCAGATTGGAGTGGCACAGTTGACATACCTTGGACACACCTTCTCCAGAGAAGGAATGTCACCAGACAGCAGCAAGGCCAGCAAGGTAGTAAACTGGTCCGTCCAAAGATGAAGCAGAGGTGCAGCGATTCCGTGGACTCACTTCATACTACCACAAGTACATCAATACGTTTGCTGACATCACAGCTCCGCTACACCAGCTGACTCAAAAGGACACTCCCTTTCAATGGACACAGGAGAGTGCTGAGTCATTCCAGAGACTGAAGGCAAGCCTGACAGAAACACCTGTCCTGGCATACCCTCGGTTTGACAAGCGGGCCAGCACCATAGTGCAGATGGATGCCAGCAATGTAGGTCTGGGGGCTGTCCTAGAGCAAAATCAGCAAATGATTGGCTATGCCAGTTGCACACTCACCAAAGCAGTAGTCAACTACAACATGAACCAGCGTGAGTGTTTAGCAATTGTATGGGCCATGAAACAGTTCCGTCACTACCTGTTGAGACGCCCCTTCCAACTAATGACAGACCATGCCCCCTGCAATGGCTTGGTGAGCAGAAATGGAGGGCCTCTTGTGTCTCTGGGCTCTGGCAATATAGGAATTCAGCTTTGAGACCGTGTACAGGAAGGGAACAACCAATGGAAACACTGATGCACTGTTGTGTAGGAGCGGGCCACAAATTGAAACACGCCATGCAGCCTTGACCACAGTGCATGCTGGCTTCACAGCAGAAAAGATCAGGCAAGCACAGCAACAGGACGACACAATCCAGCAGCTTTACAGTGCACTCCACTCTGAGCAACACTTTCCACACAGAAATTGGAAACAACCACCGCTGAGAATTGAATACATTGTGTCCCCATCTGGTCCTCTAAGTGTACAAATACATTGCACACTTGCATAACACACACACCACTGTATAAATGTGGCAATACACACGCAAAAATGTTCACACAGACACACACACAACATACAGACACATATATGGATACGGACATAGACACAGGCACACATGAAATACACACAGACACAGGCACGCACAGACACACAAGCACACACGCACGACATACACATGGACTGACACACACACACACGATATAAATACAGACACGCACAGACACACACATGGACACAGACTCACACAGATGTACAACAGACACACTTGACAGACATATACACACAGACTCACAGATACACATGGACCCACACAAGCACACAGACACATATATGCACAGACACACACATGTACAGACACACACATGCACAGACACACACATGCACAGACACACACATGCACAGACACACATACGCACACACAAGATACACACATGCCATACACACACGACAGGCACACACACAACATAAACACAGACACACATGCGCGCATACACAGACACACACATAGCTACATAGCTACACGTACCTACGTAGAGCTCTATGTCATGTACATGCATCATACCCCAAAGAATTGGTCTTCAGTGTACATGCATTGTACCCCCATAGGATTGGTGTCCAGTACCACTGTATGCATGTGGCAAAGAATATCACTGTATTCACCACAGCACTGGGTCCATGGTACAATATTAAAAAGTGTGTTTTGGGGGAGGGGGGGAGGGGAGGAGAGGCTGATTTCTTTTGAGGAAAATGAACAATCAAATATTTTTGTACACAAGTCTACATGATGAGATGCATGAATGTTTTTTAATCATGACACGAACGACTTTGTCATCGAAAAGTTGTCAGCGATCATTCTTTGATGAGATTTTTTAATTTATACAGTTGGCCAAAAAATTGTGCTGTGTGTGTGGAGGGTCCCTGCAACGTGCATAAGACTTTAGGTATGCATAAAGGACCAGTCCTATGACACTACAGTGTACACGTTGCTACATGTACCTACATGTATGTGCAGTGTAGACATGTCTCGTGGTCTCATGAGCTGTTCAATGGATAGACTGTTTGAATACATGGAAGTGGTGGTGTGGAGTTAGCCAGCTATCTGTAGCTTCAGTAACCTATGGGGACAAACTCAGAAGTAGTCATATGGGTGTGGGAGGGATGAAGGAGAGGCATTCAAATCATAAATAATAACTGCAGCCCCTCATATGATGACTGCAGCCCCTCATATGATGACTGCAGTCCCTCATATGATGACTGCAGCCCCTCATATGATGACTGCAGCCCCTCATATGATGACTGCAGCCCCTCATATGATGACTGCAGCCCCTCGTATGATGACTGCAGTCCCTCATATGATGACTGCAGCCCCTCATATGATGACTGCAGCCCCTCATATGATGACTGCAGTCCCTCATATGATGACTGCAGCCCTTCATATGATGACTGCAGTCCCTCATATGATGACTGCAGCCCCTCATATGATGACTGCAGTCCCTCGTATGATGACTGCAGTCCCTCATATGATGACTGCAGTCCCTCATATGATGACTGCAGCCCCTCATATGATGACTGCAGCCCTTCATATGATGACTGCAGCCCCTCATATGATGACTGCAGCCCCTCGTATGATGACTGCAGTCCCTCATATGATGACTGCAGCCCTTCATATGATGACTGCAGCCCCTCATATGATGACTGCAGCCCCTCATATGATGACTGCAGCCCCTCATATGATGACTGCAGCCCCTCGTATGATGACTGCTGCCCCTCATATGATGACTACAGCCCCTTGTATGATGACTGCAGCCCCTCGTAAATAATGAATAATGTGCCTCAATGACCTATAGTACGTGAAACTATGCGTCAGATGTGTCTGAAATGTGACCATTGGAGTAAGTTGGAAGGGAACATCTTTAGAGAGTAGTGATGGGAGAGATGGTCTCAGGGAGGAAGTAGGTTGAAGTTCATGCAGATGCATTTAACATAATATTGTCTTCTAACTTAGAAGGAAGTGAATTATAGAAAATATAAAACATTACATCACAAATTAAACTTCAATACAGTGTTACCAGGACAGTTTGTCACATACAGGCTAGGCTACCAGTCTTAAAATATAGAATAACACCTCGGGGTGCAATGAGATTGCCAATGGTGTGGACCTTGCTTCCTTGAGGATCAAAGATGGAAAGACAATTACCACTGAACTCATTAACTAGACTATAACCTTCTTCGTCAATCACTATTCCAGATGGACCCTTTACATTCCCATATGATCTGACATAGGTCCCCTCAGGTGTGAAGACTTTGATGCAGTTAGAATTAACGGCTGCAACATGGATGCACCCTAGAGGGTCCAAGGCAAGGCCACATGGGTTCTTGAATGTGTGGTCATTATCTTCTATGGTACTTAGCCAGGTGCCAGCTTCATCTAATATCACTACTCTGTGATTGCAGAAATCAGCAACAATCAACCTATCTCTTTGGTCGACAATAACTGAGATTGGTTTATTAAACTGTCCCTGACCTGATCCAAATTGACCAAACTTTTTCAAGAACTGTCCTCCTGTTGTCAACTTCTGAATGCGATAATCAGCAACATACATCACATCCCCCTTGATGAATAAGCCATGTGGTCTGTTGAACTGACCATCACCACTCCCACTACTACCTATGGTTCTCTTCTGCTGGCCAGCTTGGTCAAACACATGAATGCAGTTATCACTGAAACAGACTACATAGATGTCTCCACTGTCATGGATGGCAATACCTGATGGACCACCACTACAATTGATCACTTGATCTGGATTACATAAGGTGCTGTAGTCTTTTCTCACATAAAGGTCACAAGGATTCTTCTGTACATGTTGACCATCCATTGTGATGAAGAGCTGGTGAGGACCAGCAGTCTGAGGGGTGAGGGTGATGGTGTAGGTACCATCCCCATGGTCCTCCACCTTTCCTGGGATAACTGCTCCATCCTGTGACTTGGACCTCAGTTCAGCCCTCACCTGTAGACCACCATATGGGTACCTCTCTTCCTTTGAGGTCATGGTCTCTACTTTAATACAATACATTTTCTTCACCTTGGCCACTGACTCAGAAGACCATGTGCTTTGTGATGGAGATGGGGATGAGTCCATTACATCACCAAATATGGAGAGTTCCTTAATAAGAGTATCTGTATGCAGGGACACATGTATATCACTAGACTGATTTGGAGTGAGGGACACATTCTCGATCTTTTTCAGGGTGGCCTTCAGTTCAGTGGGGAGCAGATCTCCAAGTGCTACTATCTCATGATCAGTGTGAGTCTGGAGGATGAGGGAGGTCATCTCAGTGTAGCGATCCATCTCATCTTGCATCTTCATCAACTGTTCCTTTTGGAGGGCCAGAGCTGTTGTCTTGGAAAGTGCAATAGTCTCCATCTCTGACAACAGTGTCTTTTTTCTTTCCTCAATGGTTTGGTGGAGCTGTTCAAAGGCTTGGGTAATGATCAGTGTGGCATTCTCTCTGGAAGTTCCAACCTGTTCTGCCATCTTGTCATTGGCATCTATGGCTCTGGTCAGCTTTGAACTCACTTCTTGAGCACACACAAGTGCCTCTCTCATGGCATCTCTGTGGACCTTTGCAATATTGCACACCTCATTGGTCCTGTGGTTCTTGTGGAGGACGAGGGTACAGTCTCTGCATGTCAGTAATTGGCAAGGCTCACAGTAAAACTTCAACTGATCTTTTTCATGATGAGGATGGGAACAGTGATGTTCAGTTGGTTTCATTATGGATGAAAGTACTTTGAGTGACTCCTTGTCTAGCCCAACCATCTGATGATGCTGCAATATCTTATTACGTTTGTGGTGGTCATGGCACAGCTTGCAAAGAAGATGATGACATGTGCAACAGAACACCACTGCAGGCCCCGTGCTCCCATCAATGCAAGCATCACATGACTTTTCACCATCACTGCCAATCTTGGAGATGTACCCAGCCACCTCCACTTCAAAGCCAAGATGGAGGTTCTGAGGTATAGCATTGACTCCACCCTCTGGTATGGTGATACTTCTCTGACAGGTAGGACACTCCATGTTCTGCTTGGTCCCAGACCTCTCTATTCTCTTGTATAGACACTGCTCACAGAAAGAGTGGAGACATGGAAGAATTCTGGGTTCTTTGTAATGCTTAGAACACAACTGACATGTGATGTGTGGAGGAAATGAAGCAAAACTGTAGAAGAAAACAAATGGAATAACTAGTCAGATGTTAAGTTCATTCTTTTTGTGACACTTACTTTTCTTCTATACTGTTTTGCTTAAACTTTTTGAACGCCACATGCACCTCTCGGTGTGTTCCGCTCTCGTCGCAACATGGCTCTCCTGACGTTCGAAGTTCTTGTTGGCATCGTACGCGCTTCGATGGCTTTTGTGTACTTTCTGATTGAGTGATGTTATCCCCACATGGTTTTCCCGTACCTTGAAATCCCGACATTACGTCTTTGTTGTTTGGTTTTCTTATTTGGAATGTTATTCAGAGCACGTGGTACAGCCAGTGCCCTGATCTAATAACAGTGTAGTTGTTTGGATAGGGGAAAACATAGCGTACTGCGGAGTTGTAAGGCACTGAAAAATACGCCGGTGGTGGGTACCGCCAAAATTATTTGGCGTACAAAACGTGGCGTATCACCGGCGTGTACGCCTTCAATACGCCAGCAATACGCCTCAGTACCCTATACGCCCCCAATACGTCGGCGTCATAGTTTTGAATGGTTTTTATTGCTCATCTAATTATTTACAAAGCGATAGACATACAATATACATTGAAGCAATATTTGTTATTGTTCCAGTTGTGTTCAAACACTGTTGTGTTCCCACTAATCAGTTCCTTTTCCACTTGTGTAGGTTGGTCCTTTTCCAGCCATCCGCAGCGTGAATCACACTGATGAGCAACAGAACTGCATGCTTCAGACATGCTGCAGGAATAAGACGAATTACATTTGTCCTCAAAAGCAGAGGACAATCGAAGTTGTTGAAAACAGGTTTTCTGTTGGGCATCCACAATGGGCTCCATGTACACAGAAGGTTCCAATTTCGGCTTGAAATGAGCCACAAAAAGTTCCTGTTTCTAGCTGGAAGTGAGAAATTTATATAAACAATTGTAAACAAGTATTACAACTGACTGAATATCGCTTCTCTACAGTGTAAACCACATGGTCACACAGATTGATAACTTTGCCATCTGCCCCAATGATAGGCTTTGCAAAATGGCCAATAGTTGAAAGGGTTATACCAGGTGGCAATAGCAGAGTGAAATCTTTGAGGTCATATAATGAGGTAGTATTACCCAGGTCCGGGCATTCAACACAATAGACCCCAACTCTGAAGAACCCACATGCTGTAAAATGATAATAGTATCAATGCAGGAGCAGAACTTACATGACCTTTCATAATGTACCAGGTTGATGAATTGGTTTGTCGTGCTGCACAGATGTTCCACCAAGATAGCGTTGCACTCCCATCGAGTGATAAAGTGCTATGAGATCATCTCCACACCTAAGAAGTAAAAAATACATGGATATGTACATAGTTGTAAAAGGTTTGCAAACCTTTCAGTAGGGGAATAGCTACTTCCTGCAAATGCAAACCTGATGCTCTCCTGAATCGCAAAGCTATTAGCAATATCTTTGCTAGGGGCTTGCCTGTTACTGTAAATATTCCTGCAGTCTTATTAGCGAATTGTAGCTCTCACATCTTAGGATAAAAATTAAAATAAATGCAGAATTTTTACATGGAAATCCACAAACCTTTCGGTGTTATAACAAGATGTCGGACCAAGCATTCGCATATGTTCAGGAAGAGGAAGAAGCAAGTGGATTTTGGACTTCCTCCGTAAAGTAGGAAAATGCCGTGTACTACAGTAGTAGCAACAAAATTCTGAACAATGGTTTCATAATAACCCATACTCTCTGGATTGACTGTGTCACAGTAAGCGAATTTAAACACCTGCATGAAGTGTTATATAAAGAATTAGGAAATATTGTATACATGCTCAGGTGCTTACCTTTGATAAAGCTAGCCACACTTCAATCTCAGCAGGAGCCAGGAATGGTGAAAGGACGAAGAGAGCCATCTGTGCCAGTGTCTTAAAATCCCTACCAACAAAAGACTTGTAATTCTTTGCAATGTTTCTTGAGATTCTACTGGTGAAGCCAGATGATGGAAATGCAGACAAAAGAGCAGACAGCTGAGTGCGTTGTTTTTTTGACAACTTAGCCATTGTCGCCCGCAGAAGATACTTGTATGGTCCTAGAAGAAGTGTGTGCAAAACTTCAAGTGGAGTACCCCTAGCAGAAATAAGGATATAATATACTGAATGATATCCATACCTATGAAGATTCATTGGGAGGTGAAGAACATCAGTAATACCATGCTGTTTCCGCATATCTTGCTTCTGTATCTTTGTCCGAGCAGATTTTATACGCTGGATTTGAGATAGAGTTGTACATTTTTGTCTACTGCTACAAACAATATGAAGGTAGAGGTCCTAACATCAGCCTTGGAAAGCAATGTAAAACATGTGAAAAAAAAAGTATGTACATGCCCATATTTCTTACATTGCATATTCTGCAGAACATAGTAGAGGTAGCCGCCATGTGACTGCACAACTGTGAAGCACAGAGAATTGTCAGAGGAAGCACAAAATAGGTGCTCACATCATACTGCAGTAATGCATCAAAAAGAACAATGCCATCCTCAGTGCTAGAAACTGTTAAACTAAAGGCTTAGCCATTTCCATCACTGGCGCTTTATTGGAACTACATATGAAATGAATGTTTTGCAGGTTTGCATTTTCCTTCTTAGGCAGCCCAGCAAGCTGGAAACACCAGGAATCAAATTTGTTCCTTGTTCCCACTTGTGTCATCAGTCTAAACCATAAGCGGCACCATAATGACTGGCATATTCAATAGACTTTAACTACATGGAATGAACAGAAGCCAATGTTGTGTATTCCTATGAAATTAATATTATTAATAGACTCAACTATGATCTGAATTAACTTACTTCCTCCGTAAGAGAATCCAGCAATGAACCATCCTTAAACTTATAGATGTGTGTACGTGAAGCCCACTCTGAAAGTGAGGGTAGTATGGTATCAATATCTTGAACAGAAACTTCGTGCATGGGGCCTAAGATATAGCAGTTTAAGCTAGATATATAACCCTCACACACCCACACTTCCTTAGGTCAGGAATTTACGTTACCGTAGAGCCGGCGTATTATCTACGCCAGCGTTACGGCGTCATTATAGGAGGTGGCATTGTAGCAGAAGTGTTACAGGGGCGGATCTGGGGGGGGGGGGGGGGGGGGAGGGGGCACCGGGGGCACGTGCCCCCCCCCCCCCCCCTTCCGTTCATCTAATTATATATTCATGTTACGTAATCGTACCGTGTAACTGCTGATGTAGCGTATGAAAGACGTATTAACGCTTCGCGACCATTCAAAAGCGACCACGAATGCTCTCCGCCTCACTGTATGACAAAAAATGCATAAACTAGCTACATACTAGTATTTGTAGTACATGTACTTTCATGCTTTTGTATTATTAAAGTGATAATGCCCCCGGTGCCCCCCCCCCCCCCCCCCCCCCCCCCCCCCCCCCCAGATCCGCCCCTGTAACACTTCTGCTACAATGCCACCTCCTATACGCCATTTTTAATGACGCCGTAACGCTGGCGTAGATAATACGCCGGCTTTACGGTAACATAAATTCCTGACCTAAGGAAGTGTGGGTGTGTGAGGGTTATAGGATGGATGCACACAACCACATGCAACATCTACATAACTATAACAGAACACAATCCTCTCATTCTAGGTACAAAGCATTGAATGATTTTTCTATTGATGATCAAAGGACTAGTAGATCTGGCCTGGGTGTTGATCCTGATGAGACAATATCCAGTTATAGCATAAACTCCACACACACACACACACACACACACACACACACACACACACACACACACACACACACACACACACACACACACACACACACACACACACACAGCAATATGCACCACACTAGATCACACATGCACTCACAAATATACACAACCACCCACACAAAAATACACGTTGGTTCTCCCCTCACATTAGAGTTCAGTCACCTGCTGCCAATCTGCGCCCTATGGTGCCAAACACTATGCTCCAGAGAAGAGATACACCACAGGTGAGAGTATAGGAAAGCTGGGTCAGTGGACTGGGGAAATGTGTGTGTGTGTGTAATGTGTGTGATGTGTGTGTGTGATATGAGTGATGTGTGTGTGTACACATGCGTATGACAACACAATCCAGCAGCTATACAGTCTGAGCAACACTTTCCACACAGAAATTGGAAACAACCACCGCTGAGAAGATATGCCCATCTCTGGTCACAACTGGACACAGTGGATGGTATTGTGTGCAGGAAGTACCAGCCAGGTCCTACATTGGACACCATTGTGGTCCCTTTGTTGCCAGAAACACTGCACCAGAAGGCCCTGAGTATGTGCCACAACTCCCCAGCAACAGGCCATCAGGGCTCTTGTGCACTTGTGCATGTTTGTACAGACTACTGATTCTATGCCGATTTGTGTACCAAGCTTTCTGTACATGTATCGTGTTTCCAAGGATTGAATACATTGTGTCCCCATCTGGTCCTCTAAATGTACACATAAATTGCACACTTGCACAACACACACCACTGTATAAATGTGGCAATACACACGCAAAGACACTCACACAGGCACGACACACAACATACAGACACACACACACATAGGACACAGACACACATACGGACACAGACACGGGCATACACACACAGGCACACATGAAATACACGTCACAGACACACAAGCACACACACACACTCGACAAACACATGCACTGACACATACGCACACACACGACATAAACACAGACACGCACATGGACACAGATTCACACAGATGTACGACAGACTGACACGCATGACAGACATACACACACAGACTCAGATACATATGGACACACACAAGCACACAGACACACATGTACGCACAGACACGCATACGCACAAAGAAGACACAGACACGCCATACACACACGACAGGCACACACACAACATACATACAGACACACAATCGCACATACACAGACACACACACAGACACACATGTGCGCATACACAGACACACACACGTAGCTACATGTACCTACATAGAGCTCTATGTCATGTACATGCATCATACCCCAAAGAATTGGTCCTCAGTGTACATGCATTGTACCCCCATAGGATTGGTGTCCCACACCACTGTATGCATGTGGCAAAGTATTCACCACAGCACTGGGTCCATGGTACAATTTTAAAAGTGCATGTTGGGCGGTGGGGGGGGGGGGGGGGGGGAAGGGGGGGGGGGGGAGAGAGGCTGATTTCTTTTGAGCAAAATGAATAATTAAATATTTTGGTACACACGTCTGTTCATGAGCTGTTCAATGTAGAAATGCAAGAATTCTGTCATCGAAAAGTTGTCGGCTATCTTTGGTTGATGATATTTTAAAATTTATACAGTTGGCCAAAAAAATTGTGGTGTGTGTGTGTGGAGGGTCCCTGCAACATGCATAAGACTTTAGGTATGCATAAAGGACCAGTCCTATGACACTACAGTGTACATATCATGTTGCTACACGTTGCTACATGTACCGACATGTATGTGCAGTGTAGACATGTCTCGTGGTCTCATGAGCTGTTCAATGGATAGATGTGCAAAGAAGGCATTCAGTGAGAGAAAATGTGTGCACCATCATTATTAGAGAGAACTACTGTTTATTTCCCCATGAACAACAGTGTGTGCTTCGTGTGTCACGTTCTGTGCACATGTGCGTGTCTGTGTGTGCGACTATGTATCTGTGTGTGTGTCTGTGTGTATCGTGTGTGTATCTGTGAGTGTGTGTCTGTTGTGTCAGTGCATGTGTGTCTATATGTATTTTGTGTGTGAGTCTGTGTGCATGTCTGTGTGTGTCTCTGTGGGTGTGTCTGTGTATTTTATGTGTGTGTCTATGTATACTTGTGTGCGTCTGTGTGTGTCTATGCATCTGAGTGCGTGTCTGTCGTGAGTGTATCTGTGTGTGCCTGTGAGTCTGTGCATGTGTGTATGTTGTGTGTGGATCTGTGTGTGCGTGTGTGTGCCGGTGTGTGCCTACACTGTATGTGTATTTCGTGAGTGTCTATATATTTCGTGTGTGTCTGCGTGAGCTTGTGTGTGTCCGTGTGTGTCTGTGCATCTGTTTGTGTGTGTGTGTGTGTCTGTCGTGTGTGTGTTCCATCATGTGTGTGTCTGTCTATGTGCTGTTTGGTGTGTGATGACAGATGTTGTAATAAACCGTTTGAATTCATGGAAGTGGTGATGTGGTATTAGCCTATGGCACAAACTCATATGGGTGTGGGAGGGATGAAGGAGAGGCTTTCAAACAATAAATAATGACTGCAGCCCCTCATATGATGACTGCAGCCCCTCATATGATGACTGCAGCCCCTCATATGATGACTGCAGCCCCTCATATGATGACTGCAGCCCCTCATATGATGACTGCAGCCCCTCATATGATGACTGCAGCCCCTCATATGATGACTGTAGCTAGGGTGTGTAACCGGTTATCAGGTTATTCGGGTTATTCGGATATTCGCAAAAACCTATCCGTTCAAATAGCAATTTAGCATTACTGCAGCCACTCATATGATGATTGCAGCCTCTCATATGATGACTGCAGCCTCTCATATGATGACTGCAGCCCCTCATATGATGACTGCAGCCACTCATATGATGATTGCAGCCACTCATATGATGATTGCAGCCTCTCATATGATGTCTGCAGCCCTTCATATGATGACTGTAGCCCCTCATATGATGACTGCAGCCTCTCATATGATGACTGCTGCCCCTCATATGATGACTGCAGCCCCTCATATGATGACTGCAGCCCCTCATATGATGACTGCAGCCCCTCATATGATGACTGCTGCCCCTCATATGATGACTGCAGCCCCTCATATGATGACTGCTGCCCCTCATATGATGACTGCTGTCCCTCATATGATGACTGCTGCCCCTCATATGATGACTGCTGCCCCTCATATGATGATTGCAGCCTCTCATATGATGGCTGCTGCCCCTCATATGATGACTGCTGCCCCTCATATGATGACTGCTGCCCCTCATATGATGACTGCTGCCCCTCATATGATAACTGCAGCCCCTCATATGATGATTGCAGCTTCTCATTTGATGGCTGCTGCCCCTCGTATGATGACTGTTTAGTCTCTTCAATGCTGTGTAGTTGTGGAGGAATGGGTTGACCACAGAGAAAGCAAATTGAAGCAAGTAGCTACATTGACCTTATGCCTTTCCTGTGTTTATACTCCATATATGGTCAACAATCATTTGTGGTCTAAATAATGAATAATGTGTCTCAATAACATAATGAAACATATTTTCAACTATAGTATGACAGCAAATATATGTGCTTGAAATCATATGGATTTGTGAAATGGTCTGTCATGCAACATGGTGCTTTGTCACATGATATCACGAATCAAAATTAATTGGCACTTGATAACCATGCTAGTGCATAAAAACTATTCTCATTACTCGCAATAAGCATCCACCCTGGCATGAGAAATGCAGGCTAATAGATTGTCCCAATTAGTGTACACTAGTGGAGGCATGTCAGCTGCATATTTTGAGGTCATAGGTGACTGGACTTTCAAATCAGATGTGTCTGAAATGTGACCATTGGAGTAAGTTGGAAGGGAACATGTTTAGAGGGTAGTGATGGGAGTGATGGTCTCAGGGAGGAAGTAGGTTGAAGTTCATGCAGATGCATTTAACATAATATTGTCTTCTAACTTAGAAGGAAGTGAATTATAGAAAACATAAAACATTACATCACAAATTAAACTTGAATACAGTGTTAGCATCACTATTTGCTACATACAGGCTATCAGTCTTAGAATATAGAATAACACCTCGGGGTGCATTGAGATTATCAACTGTGTGGACCTTGTTTCCTTGAGAATCAAAGATGGAAAGACAGTTACCACAGAGCTCATTAACTAGACTATAACCTTCTTTGTCAATCGCTATTCCAGATGGACACTTGACTTTCCCATATGATCTGACATAGGTCCTCTCAGGTGTGAAGACTTTGATGCAGTTAGAACCATAAGCTGCAACATGGATGTTCCCTTGAGGATCCAAGGCAAGGCCATATGGGTTCTTGAAAGGATGGTCATTATCTTCTATGGTACTTAGCCAGGTGCCAGCTTCATCTAATAGTACTACTCTGTGATTCCAGTGGTCAGCAACAATCAATATATCACTATGGTCGACAATAACTGAGATTGGTTTATTAAACTGTCCCTGACCTGATCCAAATTGACCAAACTTTTGCAAGAACTGTCCTCCTGTTGTCAACTTCTGAATGCGATGATTGTCACAGTCAGCAACATACATCACATCCCCCTTGATGAATAATCCACGTGGACCTCTGAACTGACCATCACCACTCCCACTACTACCTATGGTTCTCCTCTGCTGGCCAGCTTGGTCAAACACATGAATACTGTTATCACTGCAACAGGATACATAGATGTCTCCACTGTCATGGATGGCAATGCCTGTTGGACCACCACTACAATTGATCACTTGATCTGGGTTACATAAGGTACTGTACTCTCTTCTCACATGAAGATCACAAGGACTCTTCTGTACATGTTGACCATCCATTGTGATGAGGAGCTGGTGAGGACCAGCAGTCTGAGGGGTGAGGGTGATGGTGTAGGTACCATCCCCATGGTCCTCCACCTCTCCTGGGATAACTGCTCCATCTTGTGACTTGGGCCTCAACTCAGCCTTCACCTGTAGACCACCATATGGGTACCTCTCTCCCTTTGAGGTCATGGTCTCCACTTTAACACCATAAACTTCATTCACCTTGGCCACCAACTTAGAATACCATATGCTCTGTGATAGAGATGGGGATGAGTCCATTACATGACCAAATATGGAGAGTTCCTTAATAAGAGTATCTGTATACAGGGACACATGTATATCACTAGACTGATTTGGAGTGAGGGACACATTCTCGATCTTTTTCAGAGTGGCCTTCAGTTCAGTGGGGAGCAGATCTCCAAGTGCTACCATCTCATGGTCAGTGTGAGTCTGGAGGATGAGGGAGATCATCTCAGTGTAGCTATCAGTCTCATCTTGCATCTGCATCA